>JACEEZ010001786.1:137500-147500 GCA_016584305.1 Chionoecetes opilio
GTGTGGCTCTTGTTTGCCGTGTATTGTGAACTATTATTATTGTTATTATCATTATTACTCATTAGTATTATCATTATTATTATAGTAGTTATTATTGTTATTATTATTATTATTATTATTATTATTATTATTATTATTATTATTATTATCATTATTATCATTTTTACTCAATTATTTTCATTATTGCTAGTAGTTGATATTATTATTATTATCATTATTATCATTTTTACTCGTCAATATTATCTTAATTGTTAGTAATTATTATTTTTATCATTATTATTATTGCTGTTATTACTGTTACTATTGTCATTGATATTATTATTTATTTGTCAATTATATATTTTCATTATTATTGCTATTGTTATTATTACTATTATCCTACATCTCCCTATTCATTATCGTCATCATTATTATTCATTTACTATTAGCATTGTTATTATTCATTGACTTATAGGCTTCACTGTCACTATCATTAATCGAATTATTTTTTTCTGTACAACTAATGTTTAACTTTGTTTCTTCCCATCATTCCTCCAATTTATCATTATTAGCATCATCAGTAGCATGTGTAAAAATACAAATAATAATGATAGTGCGATGATAATGATGATAAGTATTATAATCACGAAGTTTAACCCCTTGAGACTCAGAGCGTAATTTCCATTGTAATATGACAACCACTAGACGATTTTGAGTGAATGTAAGCAATGTTTTATAGCTATGACCTGTTTAGTATCGTTGTCCATTAGTTAATTTGGTATATTCAGTCACTTTTCGTAATTTTATGGCTCGACAACATACGATTTTATATAGCAAAGGAAAGAGTTGGGCGTGAAGGGGTTAAGGTGAACAATACTAAAATCAATGCAAAGTTATTCAAGCTAACACAAACAAAATAATGGAATTTAAAAGAGACAAATTAACCAGAAGAAAGAATATGCTATAATATATGTGAACAAATAAGAGTCAATGGGCGGGAAAAATTGAGGGGGTGGCGGAGGGTTGCTGTCAAGGGGAGCACTCAACACGGTGTGGCTATAGAGGAAGACAGGTGTTGTAAGGGTGACGATGCTCCTTTGTTTGGGTGTTGTGTGCGTGGAGGAGGTGTGAGGGATGAGGAGGATTAGGCCGCGTTGAAAGATTAGTGTTTTTATTGTTATTTGCATTATTATTGTTGTTTTATTGTTACTATTATTGTTTTTGTTATTTTTGTTATTATTTTTCTTATTCTTATTCTTATTATTATTGTTGTCTTATAGCTACTCGTATTTTTTTTTTACTGTAGTGATGTAAGTAGTAGTAGTAGTAGTAGTAGATAGTAGTAGTAGTAGTAGTAGTGGTATTAGTAGTGGTATTGGTAGTATAGTAGTAGTAGTAGTAGTAGTAGTAGTAGTGGTAGTAGTAGTAGTAGTAGTAGTAGTGGTGTTAGTGGTGGTAGTAGTAGTAGTAGTAGTAGTTGTATAGTAGTAGTAGTATAGTTGTAGTAGTAGTAGTAGTAGTAGTAGTAGTATAGTAGTAGTAGTAATCTTCACCGAATGTCCGTCTGCCTATTGGTAGATGAATTCGACAATGAATAATTGATAATGATAGTATGGTATGATATAGTAAGAGTAGTATGATAATGTATAAGTATAGCAGTAATGTAGTATGATATGGAATTTAAATGTTGGATAGTATTATATACTATACTAGTACTAGTATAATAGTATATTGTGAGTATAATTTGCCTGGCAAGTCCGTCCTGGCCATGGTAGACTGATGATAATGAATGAGTAGAGATGAAGATGATAAGGTAAGATAGATGAAAGTAGGAGAAGATGAAGTAGAGCAAATGATAAGATAGATGAAAATTAAGATGTTGATAAGCCATTCAAATGTTTTGAGATCATACTTACTACTACTACTATATAAATAATATCATGAGATGATGGTTGCCTGGTGCTCGATCACATACCTGCAAGGATGTGAGCCAGATAGAGTGAGCAGATAGCGAGAGAGACTGAGAGTAGGAGAGGGAGAGAGAGAGGAGAGAGAGAGAGAGAGAGAGAGAGAGAGAGAGAGAGGAGAGAGAGAAGAGAGAGAGAGAGAGAGAGAGAGAGAGAGAGAGATTTGTGTGCAAAGCCATTCAAATTGTCTTTCTGAGCATCATACTTTTTACGGGTAACTTCTGCTATATAACAGTCTATTCACTTTAGCTGGATTCTTGGGAGCTGCTCGATCCCTACCCGAGTATGTGAGCCAATCAGAGTGCATCAGCCAATCAGCGACGTCCTTACATACTCGGGTAGGAATCGAGCTGCTCCCAGGAATCCAGCTTAAGTGAATAGACTTTAGTAACAAAAAAAACAAAAACAAAAATGACTAATTGTTGCTGGTGTATAGAAGTAACAATAGTTGCTTTTCTTGTTTCTCTTGCTATCTTCTACCGTTATTTTCATGCTCACTGCTCTTCTGAACTTGCTATAACTGCATGCTCCTCTCTCGCGGCCTCGCTGCACAAGACTTTCTACTCATTCTCATTCCTATTCTGTCCATCTTACTAATGTAAAAGAGTTAACCAGTATCTTTACCCTTTCATCCCTTTTACTGTTAAACTCTGGAACACTATTCTTGTTTCTATTTTTCCATCTTCCTACGATTTATATTTCTTCAAAGGAGGAGTGTCAAAACACACCCCAAATTAAATTGGCCCACTCCCATTCATTCTCTTACTGTCTTCTTTGTAGGGACTTGCAACTAGCAGTTTTTTGTTACATCTCTTTTTTGCTCTTGGCCAGTCCTTTGAGATATGAAAAAAAAGGTCGTAGGTTTGAGGCCCGCTAAAAATTCTAAGGGTCTGCGTATTACTAATAATTAGCCACCCTGTGTACAGTGAGTGTGCTCCGAGGTGCAGAACAACAGATCATGCTGTTATTACCGCAGAAGTCTTTCACGTTATTTTTATGTAATTTTCGTGTACAGTAAAGGATGTAGCTGGTGATTGTGTTCGAAACCGTATTAGGTCCTCCTCGGCCCTCAGCACCTGCTCCTTGAAGGCGTGGTGCTCCTCCTCGGCCATCGGCACCTTCTCCTTGAAGGCGTGGTGCTCCTCGGCACTCGGCACCTGCTCCTTGAAGGCGTGGTGCTCCTCCTCGGCCCTCGGCACCTGCTCCTTGGAAGCGTGGTGCTCCTCCTCGGCCTTCGGCACCTGCTCCTTGAAGGCGTGGTGCTCCTTCTCGGCCCTCGGCACCTGCTCCTTGAAGGCGTGGTGCTCCTCCTCGGCCCTCGGCACCTGCTCCTCCAGGCAGCTCACGAGTCGCCACGTCACGCGGCCCCTCGCCAGCAGGTCTCGGCGCAGACTCCGCATGTCTTCAGGGGTTCCCTGGCCACACACACACACCACACACACACACACACACACACGAGTGTGCACGCACGCACGCACGCACGATACAGGGATAGTTTGAGGCAGAGAGGGACAAACATATGAAGCAAGGGAAAACAAACCTTGAAATACGAGAAACTACAAGCAAATATTGAATGGTCAGGGACAGAAGCCCGAGCTGGGAAGTGACCATAAGGATCACCGTCCCAGCGTCGAGCAACAGGCCTTCCGTCCCTAAGCCCCCCGCGGCCACGAGCTTGGAACAAGGGGTGAAAGTTAGATTGGAACCCACATGAGGCTGGAGTTAGCCTTGGGGGTGAGAGTTAGATAGGAACCCACATGAGGTTGGAGTTAGCCTTGGGGGTGAGAGTTAGATAGGAACCGACATGAGGTTGGAGTTAGCCTTATAAGGACATGTTGATCCTGAAAACTAACTCCAAGCTGTTTTACCCGCCGCGACCTTGCATGCTTGGCAGAACTGTCTGTGGCAAGAATAAGCGAGTCGATGACGAGCTATAACAAAGTGAAGATTGTGAAGTGTATCCTGAAGGTGGTGATGGTGGTGGCGGTGGTGGCCGGTGACGTGGCCACCCTGGTCTACGGCTACCACCACCATCAGCCCCTCACCGGACAAGGGGACGAGGCAGGGTTCTTGTCGCAGCTGGTGTGGGGCGGCGTGGTGCTGTGCTCCACCCTGCCCCTCCTCGTGCTGTGCCGCCTGCTGCCGGAACACTGTAAGTCCCTGTGCGGGGCGTGGTACGCAGTGCACTTCACGTGGAGCGACGACCTGGCCCGACAAGCCCTGCACGTCCTCTTCGACCTGCAGGTGCGGCTGGTGGTGGATGCCCTCGGCCTCTCCTACCTCCTCGACACGGCAAACCTGCACTACTGGTGGTGGTGCCTCCAGGGCCTCCTCCTCATGGTGCTGGTCAAGGGCCTCTCCGGCGACGACTCCGACGACGATGACGGCGACGAGTCCGACGGTGAGGCCTCTGACGTGTTGACGGAGGTAGTGATTGACGACGGGCAAGGCAGCCTGCCCCAGGGAGTCCTGGTCCTGTCCCCCGCCGCCGTCCACCGGGCCCTGCCCCACGCCACCGTCCACCAGGCAATCAGTGCCGGCGCGGCACACCAGCAAATCATGAGATCCAGCCATGACTACTGTTGTGGCCTCCCGAGGGGCCAGCGTGTGCCTCGCTGGGTGCCTGTGGCTGCTGCAACACCAGCACCTTGAGGTACCCCTCCGTGCCGTCCTCGGGCACGGAGGGGTCACCACCGCCACGGGCTGCCTTGGCCCGCGAGGAAACTCTCTTGTGTGGCTTGTGTGATACTTATTACTACTACTTATTACTACTACTAATTACTACTACTTATTACTACTACTAATTACTACTACTTATTACTACTACTAATTACTACTACTTATTACTACTACTAATTACTACTACTTATTACTACTACTAATTACTACTACTTATTACTACTACAGGTCTATACGAAACCACCACGCTAGTGATTTCTTAATTAAGAGTTCAAGGGATATTACTATAGCTAGGGATTACTACTACTACTTATTACTACTACTATTACTACTACTTAATTCTACTACTTATTACTATACTATATTCCATACTACTTATTACTATATATATTCCATTATACGAAATCACCTCGCTAGTGATTTCTTAATTAAGAGTTCAGGGATATTACTCTAGCCAGGGATTTCTAGTAATAATGTTATGACCATCAGTGTTGTCAGGGATTTTTCAAGTCCTACTTTTAGGGATGTTAAGGTAGCGAGGGATTAATGAATCAGTAGTTTTAGGAATATTTACGTTGCTTTGTTATTTTGACACAATGAAATATTGATTTCTACAAAGGTGTTACAGTTAAGTTTGCAAGATTCTTAATATGCGGAAATATATGTTTTGAAGCTATAAGTCTAGTTACATTTATCCTATTTTTCCCTTGAGAGATATTCCTTGGCTTAATTCAACGCAGCTTTTGATCTCCTATTCCTTAGCTATATAGTGTTGTGACAGTAACGGTTCGGGAAAAAAAATAATGTGTGAGGGTTTGACTTCTTTTGACAAAAAAAAGAAAAAAGAAAAAAAAAAAAAACTAATATGACGTTAACTAAGGATTATATTAGTTTGTTTGGTAATTCACTCATTCTCCTCATGTAATGAGCTTGTCTTTTCCTTATAGTGGTAGATATTTCTAAAAAAAAAAACTTCCAATTTTGTTTCTATGGATCTACCTAGTATCATATAATTATGGTTTAATACCGGCGACCCTGGTGTTTTGGCGACGCCTTCAGGAGCAAGATGCATCGAAGCGCCTTGACGACAGCCTTGCCGGCATACGCCAACCCCCGAGTAACAAGGATGAACGCCAGGGCCAAAGTACCAAAATACCAAGTAAACCCACTTCGTATACGAACAGAAAAATCTGGCAACTCCGGTCAAATAGTGACGTCGATGGAACACGCTCTCTCTTCTCTCTCTCTCTCGCCTCTCGGTGGCCACGCTCGAAGCAGCCTTGAGGAGACAGAGCGTGTTCCATCGACGTCACTATTTGACCAGAGTTGCCAGATTTTTCTGTTCGTATACGAAGTGCGTTTACTTGGTATATTGGTACTTTGGCCAGGACAGCACCGCCAGTCCCCTGCCCGCCAAGCAGGGTCAGCGCAGACCCGCGCACCCAGCGCCTGGCGGAGCATCGTGAGCGTGCTGAAGAGCACCGACGTGACCGCCATCATCAGGGACACGCCGCGCCCGCTGGGCCGCTGCGTGGAGGTGATGATGACCGTCGAGGAGTGGGCCGGCCACGGGGCCCTGGACCGCGGGAGGGGCCTACTGTGCGCCGTCAAGGTCACCGTCTACCACCACGTGTGTGTCTGTGTTCCGCTGTGGCGACCAAGCTACCTCTACTTCGACCCCAGGTCCACGGTACCGTTCCCGCCCTTCACCGCCTTCTGCCGCCGCCACGACATCGGCGAGCGCTAGGTGACGATGGTGCTGGCAGACTTCCAGCCGCAGGGTTTCAGGAGCTGTGCCTACCACGCCCTCATCTTCCTGGATACGTGATGCGGCTCAGGGAGAAGGACTCGTGGCTGGTCGTCGCCTCCTACAGGAAGCACATGGGCCAGGACACCGACCTGATGGCCGTCAGCACCGTGCGGGACATCCTGCGAGACTACCCTAACGACATCGACCTGTCCTTGATCAAGACCAAGACTCCCAACCCGTAGCCCGTCTATGTGTCGCCCCCGCCCTCATTATCCTCCTCCTCCTCCTCCTCCTCCTCCTCCTCCTTTATCTCACCAAACACATCCTCCTCCTCCTCCTCACCTAAACCTTCACCCCCTTCCTCCGCCCCTTCACCCTCCCACCGCCGTCAATCCCGCGGGGGCAGTACGGGGCAGGGAGGCCCCCAAGGCAGTGCATCACAACCTTCCCGCCCCCAAGATGTGCCCCACTGGTACCCTGCTGCCCCGCCCCGCTGAGAGGCCCCTCGCACCCCGCCCTCACACTACATGGCGGATAATATGAGAAAATTAAGACAAAAAAATAGTAAAAAATCCATGAAAAATATCTCAAAATGTCTAAAACGTTAAAAATAAATTGATGAATAAGAATAATGGAAGTGAAGGATTGCTCATCTATGTGTAGCAGGAACTGAGGTTGTTTTCTTGTAATAGTGATATATAATAGTATCAGTCATTTTCTTATTCTTATACTATTTTATTGAAATTTATGTATATTAAACGTTATCTCTCACTCTCTTCCCGTGTGTGTGTGCGTGTGTGTGACTGTGTGTGTATGTGTGTGTATGTGTTGTGTGTGTGTGTGTGTGTGTGTGTGTGTGTGTGTGTGTGTGTGTGTGCGCGCGCGCGTGCGTGCAAGCGTGCGTGGATTACCTTCTGTCATGTATTTCCCCTTCGAGGTCCAAGTCGGACTGAGATAATGACAACCACGCTAGCATCCCATTACCGCACACACACACACACACACACACACACACACACACACACACACACACACACACACACACACACACACACACACACACACACACACACACACACACACACACACACACACACACACACACACACACACACACACCACACTCACACCACACACACACACACACCACACACACACACACACACACACACACACACACACACACACACACACACACACACACACACACAGACACTCCGTAGTGTAAGGGTTAGCATGCTCGGCTCACAACCGAGAAGCCCTGGGTTCGATCCCCGGGCGGAGCGAAGACAGACGGGCGGTCTTCTTAAAACCCGAACCTCTGTCCACCCAGCAGTGAATGGGTACCGAGTGTTAGCCGGGGGTTTGTGACCCGCCTCCCGGGTTGATGGTTTCGGCCAACACTTAGAACTAAGGATGAATGATAAAAAAATGTTGATATAGAGACGGGGCCATACGAGCGTCGCTCTGGCCCTGTAAAATACAACAATTAGATGAGTACACACACACACACACACACATACACACACACGTCATCGAGTCGTGTGTGTTTCCAGGTGTGAAAAACAAAACAAAGAACTCCTCGTGTGTTAGTTATTTTGTTATGTAATTATTGGTCTAGGTAAGAGAGAGTGGGTGAGGGAGGAAGGTGAGAGGGAAGGGAGGGAGAGGGTAAAGGAGGAAAACATTGATTATTGGGAATGTGAGGTTACCTGTTACAAAGGTACTAAGGTGGTGGTTGTGGTGGTTTTGGTTGTGCTTTGTGGTGTTGAGATGGTGTTGTGAGTAGTGAATTAATGGCTGTGGTTGTGTTAGTAGTAGTGGTGGGGGAGAGAAGTGATGGTGGTGCAGATAATGATAGTAGTAATAATGGTTGTGCTTTGTGGTGTTGAGATAGTGTTGTGATTAGTGAATTAGTGGTTTTGGTAGTAATAATAGTGGTGGGGGAGAAAAGTGACGGTGGTGCGGGTAATAGTAGTAGTAATAATATGTTGTAGTTGTGTTTTTGGAGTTAATAGATAGTGTTGTGAATAGTGACTTAGTGGCAGTGGTTGTGGTAGTAATAGTAGTGGTGGGGAATAAAGGATTATGATGTTGGTAGGGATAGTGGTTGTATTAATATTAGTTGTAGTTGTGGTGTGATATTGGTGATGACGGTTGTGGTGGTTGTGGTGAAGTGTGACGTCGATGGTGGTAGTGATGGTGTCTGTGGTGGTGATGGTGGTTGTGGTGAAGTGTGACGTCGATGGTGGTAGTGATGGTGTCTGTGGTGGTGATGGTGGTTGTGGTAGAGTGTGACGTTGATGGTGGTAGTGATGATGTCTGTGGTGGTGATGGTGGTTGTGGTAGAGTGTGACGTTGATGGTGGTAGTGATGATGTCTGTGGTGGTGATGGTGGTTGTGGTGAAGTGTGACGTCGATGGTGGTAGTGATGGTGTCTGTGGTGGTGATGGTGGTTGTGGTAGAGTGTGACGTTGATGGTGGTAGTGATGATGTCTGTGGTGGTGATGGTGGTTGTGGTGAAGTGTGACGTCGATGGTGGTAGTGATGATGTCTGTGGTGATGGTGGTGATGGTGGTTGTGGTAGTGTGTGACGTTGATGGTGGTAGTGATGATGTCTGTGGTGATGGTGGTGGTGGTGGTTGTGGTAGAGTGTGACGTTGATGGTGGTAGTGATGGTGTCTGTGGTGGTGATGGTGGTTGTGGTAGAGTGTGACGTTGATGGTGGTAGTGATGATGTCTGTGGTGGTGATGGTGGTGATAGGGTTGAGGTTAGGTATGGATTAGGATTAGGATTAGGATTAGGTATACATTACGATATTTATTATATTTTCATTCCATTTACATAAATTTAGGGACGGGAGCAGATCATCGATTTTAAAGTTACTAGTTTGGAAAGTAGATAATTACAGGTCATTAGGACAGGTGTTAGGTAAGCAGCGATGGTGATGACAGTAGTTGTTATAGTGATTAACCTTTTCACACCCAGATCTTTCCTTTGCTATATAGAATTGTCTTTTGTTAGCCATACAATTACGAAAAGTGACTTAATATACCAAGTTAACTAGTGGACAATGATACTAAACAGGTCATATCTCTAAAATATTGCTTATATTCACTAAAAATCGTCTAATGGTAGCCAAATTACAATGGAAATTACGTTCTGGGTCTCAAGGGGTTAAGTACAATGTAATATACACATTTTTTGTTTAGATATCATGCACTATATCTTATTATATATATGTATAGTGACAATCTTGTATTTCTCAGTCTAGGAAACTTTAGACTTTTAGGACCTTTGATGACCCCTAAGTGGCGTAGTGATGAATGGTGCTTTAGTAGTGGTTATAGTGCTCGGAAAAAATGGCACAGAAAAAATGGCACCAGAAAAAATGGCACCAGAAAAAATGGCACCAGAAAAAATGGCACAGAAAAAATGGCACCAGAAAAAATGGCACACAGAAAAAATGGCACCAGAAAAAATGGCACCAGAAAAAATGGCACAGAAAAAAGCAGGAAGAATATGTCATTTTTCCTGTGCTATTAATTACTGTGCCATTTTTTCCTGTTTTTTTCCTGTGCCATTTTTTCCAGTGCCATTATTTTTTGTGCCATTATTTCTTCT
>JACEEZ010001786.1:150000-152500 GCA_016584305.1 Chionoecetes opilio
CCGGGGATCGAACCCGGGACTTCTCGGTTGTGTGTGTCTTGTGTGTGTGTGTGTGTGTGTGTGTGTGTGTGTGTTGTGTGTTATTATTTGCGTTGGACTACAGTTGCTATCTTGAGCTGGTTCCTAAGTATATATATGTAGATAATTTGTTCAATGATTCGTCTGAAATACTTTGTTAATTTTTGTTTTTATTGAGTTATATTGAGTTTTATTGAGTTCGTAGCTATTTGATTGAGTTCCCATGTAAATACTCTGGTCAATATAGCATCTATCTATCTATCTATCTATCTGTGTGTGTTGTGTACTCATTATTTAAGGTTTACATGTGCGTAGGTGTTAAATTGAATATTACTAATGAATAGGTGGGTACAGAGTCACATTTTCACTGATATTTCTTGTTTCTTTGTTACAGGTATGTGGTGTTAGTGTTGGTGGTGGTGGCGACGCGCCGGTGAGTGTAAGCACAGGTGAGTTGGACGAAACCCCCTTACCACTCTCCCAGCCTATCCACCTTCTATCCACATATCCACACAACTCTCTCTCTCTCCCTCTATCTCTCTCTCTCTCTCTCCTTCCTCTTCTCTCTCTCTCCTCTCTCCTCTCTCTCTCCTCCTCTCTCTCTTCTCTCTCTCTCTCTCTCTCTCTCTCTCTTCTCTCTCTCTCTCTCTCTCGCTTTTTCTCCTCATATTTTTTGACGTTTAGTCTATCGTTAAAATCTTTCTCTCTCTCTCTCTCTCTCTCTCTCTCTCTCTCTCTCTCTCTCTCTCTCTCTCCTCTCTCTCTCTCTCTCTCCTCTCTCTCTCTTCTCTCTCTTCTCTCTCTCTCTTCTCTTCTCTCTCTCTCTCTCTCTCTCTCTCTCTCTCTCTCCTCTCTCTCTCTCTCTCTCTTCTCGTCTCTCTCTCTCTCTCTCCTCTCTTCTCTCTCTTCTCTCCTCCTCGTCCTCCTCCTCTCTCTCCTCTCTCTCTCTCTCCTCTCTCTCTCCTCTCCTCCCTCCTCTCTCCTCTCTCTCTCTCTCTCTCTCTCTCTCTCTCTCTCTCTCTCTCTCTCTCTCTCTCTCTCTCTCTCTCATCACCTCGCGTCGTCTGAGTCTGTTTGCCTCACCTTCCCGCCAAAAGTTGCTTAATTGACTTAGTGGAACCTGCAGAGATAGAGGTATGGACGAGGGGTTGGGGACTGGGGGTTGGGGGTTGGGGACTGGAGGTAGGGGGTTGGGGGGTTGGGGACTGGAGGTTGGGGGTTGGGGGGTTGGGGACTGGAGGTAGGGGTTGGGTTCGCGGTTGGGACTGGAGTCGGGGGTTGTGTGCTGGTTGGGGTACTGGAGTGGGTTGGGGGTTTGGGACCTGGAGGTAGGGGTTGGGGGGTTGCACTCGCCAAAAGTTGTGGTATTGGGTTAGTGGGACCTGAGGATAGGGGTTGGGGGGTTGGGGACTGGAGGTAGGGGGTTGGGGGGTTGGGGACTGGAGGTTGGGGGTTGGGGGGTTGGGGACTGGAGGTAGGGGGTTGGGGGGTTGGGGACTGGAGGTAGGGGGTTGGGGGGTTGGGGACTGGAGGTAGGGGGTTGGGGGGTTGGGGACTGGAGGTGGGGGTTGGGGGGTTGGGACTGGAGGTAGGGGGTTGGGGGGTTGGGGACTGGAGGTAGGGGGTTGGGGGGTTGGGGACTGGAGGTAGGGGGTTGGGGGGTTGGGGACTGGAGGTAGGGGGTTGGGGGGTTGGGGACTGGAGGTAGGGGGTTGGGGGGTTGGGGACTGGAGGTAGGGGGTTGGGGGGTTGGGGACTGGAGGTTGGGGGTTGGGGGGTTGGGGACTGGAGGTAGGGGGTTGGGGGGTTGGGGACTGGAGGTAGGGGGTTGGGGGGTTGGGGACTGGAGGTTGGGGGTTGGGGGGTTGGAGAAGGAAGGATAGAAGGTCGGGCTGCTTCTTGTCTCTGTCTTTCCCTCCCTCAATCCCATAAACCGCCTCTATATCCCCCGTCTCACCTTCTCCCCCACCGTCCCGTCATAGCTTCCTCTTCCCATACCTGCCTGTCCCCCCTCCTCCCCCCTATCAGTTCCTCTTCCTCTACCTGCCACCCCCCTCTACCTCCCTCTCAGCCCCTCTTCCCCTACCTGCCTGTCCTCCCTCTTCTCCTCCCACCTGCTAGTCCTCTTCCCCTACCTGCCTGTCCTCCCTCTTCTCCCCCACCTCTCAGTTCTTCTTCCCCTACTGCCACCCCCTTCTCCCCCTCTCGTTCCTCTTCCTACTTTCCTCTCTTTCCCCCACTCGTATATCGTGTCACCTGCAGAAATGAGGCGCTAAAAGGGATTGTGGGAAATCTCAGGTAATTTGCTTTTCCACTGCGAGAAAGAGAAAATTAATTGTTGATATAGATAAGAATAATAACATGTTTTCATTTGTTTTTTCTCTGTTTGGGACACATTTCATTGGTCGACGAAAGATGTTTAAATGGGGAGTTATAGGCCAATGATATTTATTTATGTTTATTGATCTGTGAGGACGTGCCT
>JACEEZ010001786.1:157500-175000 GCA_016584305.1 Chionoecetes opilio
GGTTAGTTTTAGTTTAGCCCATGTCAATGTTTAAAAAATCGGCCATATGATTGTATTCCTCCTTCCTCCTTCTCGTCCTTATCTTTGTCTATGTTTTCTTCATGTCTTTGGCCCGTACCGAGAGTCGAGGCGGTAGAGCGACGAATGACGACGTACCGACGAAGGTAAGGTCGCGGTAGAACCTTCAAATCGTTACCGAGAGTGAACAGAAAGGGAGGGTTGGTTGAGGTTTCACGCGGCGGTGTATTGGCAACAATGTTGCTTCAAACTGCGGAGCCAGCAGTACGACTAAAATAGTGTATAATGCGAATTTGCCTTTATACTCATCAAAAACATCAACAGAAACGTTGCGATCGGCTATGAAGTTGATGAAATATATATTTAATGAAGTTAATTAACAGTAGAGGCGTGTATACGTAAGTTTCTCTACCGCTCATGTGAACATATGCGGTAAGAGAACCGTCCTGGCGGGTTCTGGCAGCGACCTTCATGATGGCGACGGCTCAAGCCACTACCCACCCCTCTGACCTGAACCTCCGTCATTATTATCACTAAAATCACTTATTGCCGCATATGTAATACCTAATAATCTTATACTTATACTTAAATACATATTGGCAAGAAAATTTTTAACATATCTCTTAATCCCTCCAGATTAGGAATGTAATAAAAATTCATCGAAGGTTGCGTGAAGACACAGGGATACCCGTGTCTCCAACCGTGACCGCCAACCTCGTCCCTGCTCTTCGTTCCAAAATTACAGGGTATTTTATCCCTCTTATGGTAAGCGAAGGTCTGCCGCTCGTCGTTCTACCGCCTACCGTCATGACTCTCGGTACGGGCCAAAGTTTGTTATCTTCGACCATGATTGTGTCACTCCTTCTTTCGTCCTTATCTTTGTCCTTGTCTTCGTTCTCGTTCGTATTCTGTATTTTGTTCTCACTTTTGTTCCCTTCTTATCTTCTTATCTTTCTGTGGGGTCGTCCTCTTCCTTGTGCTTGTTCTTATCGTTGCTTTTATTCTCTTCCTCGTCTAGTTAGTTAGTTGATGTCCTCGCCCTCGTCCGCTATCTACTTCATGTCCTCGATTTCGACATTTAGGTTCCCTTGACCGATCTTTGACTCCTCCTTTTTTCCCCTTTTCTTCCACCACCACCACCACCACCACCACCACCACCACCACCACCACCACCACCACCACCACCACCACCACCACCACCACCACCAACAACAACAACAACAACAACAACAACAACAATAGCAACAACAACACCCAATCCTCTTCACTGTGTCTTGTTACTTGCACACCTTTCATTATCCTCTTCTTTTTTATTTTCTCCATAGTTTCTGTTCACCTAGAGAAACGAGTAGGCGCGAGAAATAAGCAGAGGAGTTGTGACCTCGAAATCTTGGCTGTAGTAGAGGCTAGCCATCCTTCCTTCACTCCTGTAGGTGTGGATAGGGTATGTGTGTGTGTGTGTGTGTGTGTGTGTGTGTGTGTGTGTGTGTGTGTGTGTGTGTGTGTGTGTGTGTGTGTGTGTGTGTGTGGCGTGTGTCTGCAAGTGTGAGTGTGTTGAAAGGGAATCAATTATGTATTTTTATGGTGGTAAAGGAAAGCGGTGACTGAGTAAACAGGTGTAGGGTATAACATATATCCTTCTTTCCTTTCTTTTTATTTGCTTTGAAAGGGAATAATCTCTGTATATTTATGGTGGTAAGGGAAAATGATGACTGTGAGTAAACAGGCGTTAGATATAATAACATATATCCTTCCTTTCTGTCTTTTTATTTGTTGTCCCTCCTGCCTTTCTTTAGTCTTTTGATCACCCTATCTCACCGGACTATGGAGTGGCCTGTGGTGGACATCAGGGTTTATTAGAGTCCGTTGGAGTCCGTGTGTTCCCTTGGTGGAAGAGGAAGAGTGTGAACGCGATTCTTGGGCAGTGTTGGGTGACGCCGAGGAGCCTCCCTGTTACTCCTGACGCCGAGGAGCCTCCCTGTTACTCCTGACGCCGAGGAGCTTCCCTGTGACTTGACGCCGAGGAGCCTCCCTGTTACTCCTGACACCGAGGAGCCTCCCTGTTACTCCTGATACCGAGGAGCCTCCCTGTTACTCCTGACGCCGAGGAACCTCCCTGTTTACTCCTGACGCCGAGGAGCCTCCCTGTTACTCCTGACGCCGAGGAGCCTCCCTGTTACTCCTGACGCCGAGGAGCCTCCCTGTTACTCCTGACGCCGAGGAGCCTCCCTGTTACTCCTGACGCCGAGGAGCCTCCCTGTTACTCCTGACGCCGAGGAGCCTCCCTGTTACTCCTGATGCCGAGGAGCCTCCCTGTTACTCCTAACGCTGAGGAGCCTCCCTGTGACTCTTGACGCCGAGGAGCCTCCCTGTTACTCCTGACGCCGAGGAGCCTCCCTGTTACTCCTGACGCCGAGGAGCCTCCCTGTTACTCCTGACGCCGAGGAGCCTCCCTGTTACTCCTGACGCCGAGGAGGCCTCCCTGTTACTCCTGACGCCGAGGAGCCTCCCTGTTTATCCTGACGCCGAGGAGCCTCCCTGTTACTCCTGACGCCGAGGAGCCTCCCTGTTACTCCTGACGCCGAGGAGCCTCCCTGTTACTCCTGACGCCGAGGAACCTCCCTGTTACTCCTGACCCCGAGGAGCCTCCCTGTTACTCCTGACGCCGAGGAGCCTCCCTGTTACTCCTGACGCCGAGGAGCCTCCCTGTTACTCCTGACGCCGAGGAGCCTCCCTGTTACTCCTGACGCCGAGGAGCCTCCCTGTTACTCCTGACGCCGAGGAGCCTCCCTGTTACCCCTGACGCCGAGGAGCCTCCCTGTTACTCCTGACGCCGAGGAGCCTCCCTGTTACTCCTGACGCCGAGGAGCCTCCCTGTTAACTCCCTGACACCGAGGAGCCTTTCCTACCGGGTGTTACTCCTGACGCCGAGGAGCCTCCCTGTTACTCCTGACGCCGAGGAGCCTCCCTGTTACTCCTGACGCCGAGGAGCCTCCCTGTTACTCCTGACGCCGAGGAGCCTCCCTGTTACTCCTGACGCCGATGAGCCTCCCTGTTACTCCTGACGCCGAGGAGCCTCCCTGTTACTCCTGACGCCGAGGAGCCTCCCTGTTACTCCTGACGCCGAGGAGCCGTCCTGTTACACCTGACGCCGAGGAGCCTCCCTGTTACTCCTGACGCCGAGGAGCCTTCCTGTTACTCCTGACGCCGAGGAGCCTCCCTGTTACTCTTGACGCCGAGGAGCCTCCCTGTTACTCCTGACGCCGAGGAGCCTCCCTGTTACTCCTGACGCCGAGGAGCCTCCCTGTTACTCCTGACGCCGAGGAGCCTCCCTGTTACTCCTGACGCTGAGGAGCCTCTCTGTTACTCCTGACGCTGAGGAGCCTTCCTGTTACTCCTGACGCCGAGGAGCCTCCCTGTTACTCCTGACGACGCGAGACAAGAGTTTAGGCACTGTTTAGTTATTTAGGTTTAAGAGGATTTATGTTTTAGGTTTAAGATATTTAAGAGGTTCAAGAGGTTTTAGGTTTTAGGTTTAAGAGGTTTTAGGTTTTAGGTTTTAGGTTTTTTTAGGTTTAAGAGGATTTAAGTTTTTAGGTTTTTTAGGTTTAAGAGTTTAGGTTTTTAGGTTTTTTAGGTTTAAGAGTTTAGGTTTTTAGGCACGAGTTAATTTTGTTCTGTCCCATTTCTGTTTATTTGTTTTCATAGGAGCTGTTATTTTAGTGGTGCGTTTCCTCCGTCTGAATATATTTTTTGTTACTCATTTGCTTTCGTCTTTCTTTTTTTTTTATTCCTGTTCTTTTGTCCCCCTTAATTTTTCCTCTTCTTCCTTCTCCTCTTCTTTGTCGTCGTCGTCTTCCTCTTCTTCTTCCTCCTCCTCCTCTTTTTCTTCTTCGTCCTCTTTCTCCTCTTCCTCCTCTTCCTCTTCCTCCTCCAGCTTGACTTTACCAAGGCACTTACACAAAATACTGTCCTTTGAGTGAAATTACGTGGCATTGTTAAGAGGATGAGAAGAGCGCTGAAGAGAGAAGAAAGAGACGTAAAAGCCAGTGGAGGGAGAAGGGAGGAGGAGGAGGGAAGAGGGGGGAGGAGGAGGGAAGACTCAGTAACGTGGTATAAAACTTTCATGTTTGCCCATGAGTCGGTCTGGTTGTGGCAAGCTGTCGACAGTGGCGGTGTTATTGCCCGTGTATGTGTGTGTGTGTGTGTGTGTGTGTGTGTGTGTGTGTGTGTGTGTGTGTGTGTGTGTGTGTGTGTGTGTGTGTGTGTGTGTGTGTGTGTGTGTGTGGTTGTGTGTGGTGGTGTGTGTGTGTGTGGTGTGTGTGTGTGTGTGTGTGTGTGTATGTGTGTGGTATGTGTGTGGTGTGTGTGTGTGTGTGTGTGTGTGTGTGTGTGTGTGTGTGTGTGTGTGTGCGTTGGTGTGTGTGTGTTGTGTGTGTGTGTGTGTGGTGTGGTGTGGTGTGTGTGTGTGTGTGTGTGTGTGTGTGTGTTTGTGTGTGTGTGTGTGTGTGTTATGTGTGTGTGTGTGTGCATGTATGTGTGTTATTATAAGAGACACGTTCCCTTTTTATACGTTTGTTATGTAATGTTCTCTGTTAAGGTTTTCTTTATTTTGTTATGGCCATTGTTCTCTATCTAACCATTTTTTTGTCATCGTTATCTTTATATCTTCTGTCTGTTTGTCTGTCTGTCTGTCTGTCTGTCTGTCTGTCTGTCTGTCCGTCCCCGTCTAACAAGAACACGTCCACTTCATTGTCACCAGCAGATCTAGTAAGCCATTTTGAGTCAAGTGTTAGTATATTGAATTTCTGAGTAATAGTTGTGCCTAACACGGCAAGCGAGGCGTTAAGAAGCCTGCGTCCTGCCCCTCGCTTGTAAAACACATGCAAATCAGGCCTTACAGAGAGGCGGAGGAGGCGAGGGTGAAGGGGGAGGGGAAGGGGGAGGAGGGGAAGGGGGAGGAGGAGGAGGAGGAGGAGGGGAGGAGGAGGAGAGGAGGAGGAGGAGGAGGAGGAGGAGGAGGAGGAGGAGGAGGTGCGAGGATTAAGAATAGGCGGCTGAGTTGGGATGAGGAGCGGAGGAAAGGGAAGAGGAGCTGATAAATTGCCAGGCGTTGGTATGTTACTGGCTTGGGTGCACAGAATGATGAAGAAGGAATAGGATGGGGCGCGGCGATGTGTGTGGAGGGGGGTTGGGGTGTGTGTATGTGTGTGTGTGTGTGTTTAGAAAAAAAGGAAGGGGAAGAAAGGAAGAAAGAAAGAAAGAAAAAAAGAAAGAGAGAAAAAAAAAAAAAAAAGAAAGAAAGAAAGAAACGAGAAGAATAAAACTTTTCCACTGGTGATGTTAACACACACACACACATATACAAACACAAATGCACACACACACAACACACACACATACACACACACACACACACACACACACACACACACACACACACACACACACACACACACACACACACACACACACACACACACACACACACACACACACACACACACACACACACACACACACACATAACGAAAAGTGGCAGAAATTAAATGAAATACAACAAGAAAAATGATAAAAAACACAGAGCATTGAAATAAAGTTTGATTGAAAAAGAAGTGTTGTGAGCGTGAACCTTGCAAAGCAATAACAACAGTAGCATGAACTATTAACGTTTAAATTATCTTTATCATATGTTTTCTGGAGGGAGAAGGGGGGGGGGGATGATTACTAATTTTCTTAAACAACTTATTTTCACTTCATCATCTTTACCATGAGTGTCTTAATCGCTGCGTGACTTTATTATAAGTAAAAAAAATCCTTGTGGAGTAATTGCTTTGCGTTTTAAGATTGCGGGATAGGAGGGAGAAGAGAAAAAAAAGTATGAAACTAGTATTTTTTAAAGTATTAGATATGTGTATCAAGTATTTATTTGACATACTGTAGGGTGATTAATGCAAGGAGACATACTGACTGCACCGAATACAAAAAATATGCTTGATAAAATTAATTTGGAAGCATAAGATTGTTTGGACGTAGATGAGAGAGAGAGAGAGAGAGAGAGAGAGAGAGAGAGAGAGAGATGAAGAGAGAGAGAGAGAGAGAGAGAGAGAGAGAGAGAGAGAGAGAGAGAGAGAGAGAGAGAGAGAAGGGAAAGGGACAACTATTAAGGGAGGAGGAGAGGTCATGACATTATTGTTTGTGCATGTGTGTGTGTGTGTTGTGTGTGTGTGTGTGTGTGTGTGTGTGTGTGTGGTGTGTGTGTGTGTGTGTGTGTGTGTGTGTGTGTGTGTGTGTGTGTGTGTGTGTCCGTCCGTGTGTGCGTGTGTGCGTGTGTGTAAGACCAGGCACGTAATGAGAGGGGATTGTTATTTCCTTGTGTGTACTCGCGGGGCGGGAACAGATCAAAGATGAGGGGAAGAGCGAGATTAGGAGAACATTAGCAGAAAGCCACGCGAGCCCCGCCATGAGAACCAGATAAAGGAGGAAAAGGGTGGAGGAACAAAGAAGGGGAATAAAAGGGGAATAAGAAAGATAAGCAGGAGAAACAGGAGTAGGGGAATAAGAAAGAGAAGCAGGAGGAAATTAAAATAATGTCTAAGTGATGTTGTGGAAATAGAAAGAATGGCGGCGGGAGAAGAGAAGAAGGGAGGAGGTAGCTGGTGGTGATGGAAGTGTGTGTTAAATGTAATGTTAATGATGATGATGATGATGGTGGTGGTGGTGCAGGGGGAGTTTGCACTTAAGGGATACAGTTGCATGGCGGTAAACATTAGCTTAATCTTAACATTAACTTATCATTGCCCAAAAAAGACAGTATATTTGAAATGGAATATGAGACACATATATGAAAACATAGCACATAGACATCCCCCTGTATACCCTATATGTTTGCAAAGCAAACCTTGTTTTGTTCAATGCCTCAAAAACCCAATTTCTTCACCTATCTACTTGACAAAACCTATCAGATAACTATCCCCTCTTCTTCAATGACACGCAACTATCTCCTTTTTCTACAATGAACATTCTTGGACTATCCTTTACTAAAAATCTGAACTGGAAATCTCACATCTCATCTCTTGCTAAAACAGCTTCTAAGAAGTTAGGTGTGCTGTGGCATCTGCGTCCTTTTTTTTCTCCCTCCCAGTTGCTTGCTCTGTACAGGGGCCTTATCCGCCCATGTATGGAGTATGTCTCACATGTTTGGGTAGGATCCACTCATACAGCTCTCCTAAACAGGGTTGAGTCAAAAGCTTTTCGTCTCATCAACTCCCCTCCTCTGACTGACTGTCTTCAATCTTTAAATCACCGCCGCAATGTTGCTTCTCTTGCTATCTTCTACCGTTACTTTCATGCTCACTGCTCTTCTGAACTTGCTAACTGCATGCCTCCCCCCCTCTCGCGGCCTCGCTGCACAAGACTTTCTACTCATTCTCATCTCTATTCTGTCCATCTTCCTAATGCAAGAGTTAATCAGTATCTTTACTCATTCATCCCTTTCACTAGCTGGTAAACTCTGGAACTCTCTTCCTGTTTCTATTTTTCCACTTTCCTATGACTTAAAATCTTTTCAAGAGAAGAGTGACAAGACACCTCCCGAACTAAATTGGCCCACCCCCCTTTTTTTTATTCTCTTACTGTCTTCTTTATAGGGACTGGCAACTAAACGGGCTTTGTGTTACCTCTTTTTGTTGTGCTCTTGGCCAGTCCTTTGTGATGTAAAAAAAAATATATATATATACCCAATTACACACACACACACACACACACACACGCACGCACATGCACACGCACACACACAGGCGAGGAAGATGCTGAAGGTGCTAATGAGACCAGCCAGGCCATTCCTAATTACTCCCGACCTTCCACCTGCCATGCCATCCTTTTTTTTCCTTCACCCTCCTGTTCATCCCCTCCTCGCCTCTCCCTTTCCTCCCCCTTCTCCTCCCTGTCCAAGCCCTCCCCTTGTAAGGCTCATCATTTATTAATAATCGTCGTGGTGTGAATAATGACCGCTGTTTTTACATTTAGGGTTGTGTATGTGCAGGAAATAATGACGTGTGAGTCGTGACTGCAGGAAAGGGCTGCCTCCGCCTCACGCCGCACACACCACCCTAACAACACACTGCCATTATGTATACATATATAATTATATATGATGTCTCTTGTTCTCGGTGTGTGTGTGTGTCTCTCTCTCTCTCTCTCCTCTCCTCTCTTCATTTCTCCTTCTCTCTCTTCTCTCTCTTCTCTCTCTCTCTCTCCTCGCCGCTCGCCGCCGTCGTCGCCGCTCTCTCCTCTCTCTCTCTTCTCTCTCCTCTCTCTCTCTCTATCTCTCTCTCTCGCTCTCTTCTCTCTGCCTCGCCGTACTCTCTCTCTCTCTCCTCTCCCCTTCTCTCTCTCTCTCTCTCTCTCGCTCTCTCCTCTCCTCTCTCTCTCTCTTTTCTCTCTCTCTCTCTCTCTCTCTCTCTCTCTCTCTCCTCTCTCTCTCTCTCTCTCTCCTCTCTCCCCTCTCTCTCTCTCTCTCTCTCTCTCTCATCTCTACTCTCTTTTCTCCTCCTCCTCTCTCTCTCTCTCTCTCTCTTCTCTCTCTTCTACTCTCTCCTTTTCTCTCTCTCTCTCTCCTCTCTTTTCTCTTTCTATTTTATATATATATATATATATATATATAATACTCGCCCATTTCTCTCTCTCTTATATATATATATATATATATATATATATATATATCAAAATATGACTATATATGATATAAACCCTTCCGCAATCATAGATATGGGTACAATCAGTGGCGGAAGTAGTGGTTATGAAGATGACACGATGATGTGTCGAGCAAAGACAAGTAAAATACGGTATTTATCACGCTATAATGAAGTCACTTGCATGTTTCACATTCCATGACTTTCTGTCCATCCTTCCCCTCCCTCCTTACCCCCCCCCCTATCCCCCCCTACCCCCCCTCCCTCCCCTCTATTATAGACACCCCTTTTATTCCGGACAGGTGGAGTGCAAGTAAGAAAAAACAGATACAAGCTTAATAACAGTCTAATCTTATCATACTTTTATTTTATGTTCATTAATCTCTTTATTCCTCACCTCATCATCCTTATGGTTCATACATGTACTTCATCACACAGCATAGCATTGCGTCCCTTCCCTGCCCTCCTCCCGGCAAGCCCCGAACCCTCTCTTCTCTCTGCCAGTCTTCATCATTACAGTTCTTGCAACGTATTCCATTTTGTCATTTCTATCGCACCTCAACTCTCAATGTGCCTATCTATGTGTATATCTGATGTTTCAATGTGTATCTATCTATTGAAACCATATAATTTATTGTTATAGTTTGCCACACACTTCGGATTTCTCTCTTCCAATAATATAAGTCAAAACTATACATTTTTTATAGACATTTATTTTCTCTCTGTGTTTTAGTTCTTACCTACCCTTGCCTTACTCCCCTCGCTCTTCCTTTTCTCTTCATACCCTCCCTTCTTTGCCCTTACCTTCTCCTCCTCCTATTCTTCCCATCCATCTCCTCTCCCTTCCTCTTCCTCCTTCCCTTATTTCCTTACTTTCTTTCCTTCCTTCCTTCTACCTTATCCCCTTGCCTTATCTCCTTATTTGCTACTCATATCCCTCCCTCTCCTTTACCTACCTCCCCTCTCTCCCTTTTCCCTTCCATCTTCTTCCTCTCCCTTCCATTTCTCCCTTCTTTCCCATATCCTCTTTTCTCCTCATCCCTTTACCTTTGTCTTCCTTACTCTCCCCTTCTCTCCCTATGCTCCCCTCCCTTCCCTTCACCTCCCTTGCCCTCCCGTCCTACTCCTCCCCTTTCTTTCCGCTTCCGGTCTATGCCCTGTCATGAGGCTCAGGTAATTAGCCTGCGCCAGTACCTAACCAGATACGCTGCGCCGTCGAGGGGCTCCTTGCCGGTAGAGCCAAGGTATGAGGTAGGTTTAGAGCGGCATTACTACGAGGCGCGTTTTAAACATTCGTTCTCTGATTCGCAGTTCTCGACAAGGTATTCGTATATTTACATGGCTTATTCTTACTCGTTTATTTATATATTTGGTTTATATTTTTGTTTGTTTGTTAGAGTTATTTTGTGACTTTTTCATTGACTTTTAATAGTGTTCATGATATTTATTTTTGTCTTGAACGCTTTCATTGGTATTAGTGATTGTGTAGGTAGACGTTGGGCCATGTAAGGTGGGCCATAGATACCGGGGGCGCTTCATTCTGATAACAAGAAGAGGGGTGGACCAGGGAGGTGGGCCATGGAACAGTGGGGGAGGACCTCATTCTAATACCAAGAAGAAGGATGGGTAAGGGAGGTGGACCATGGAAGAGCAGGTGGCAGGGAGGGGAGCACTTCATTCTAATACCAAGAAGAGGGATGGACCAGGGAGGTGGGCCATGGTACAACGGGGCATGGGGGCACTTCATTCTAATACCAAGGAGTGAGATGGTTCAGGAAGATAGACCATGAAGTTCGTACCAGAGGCTTTCTTTAATTATACCAAGGAGTGGCATGGACTAGAGAGACGGGCCATGGACTCTTTAATCCTTATACCAATAACACGGTCGATCTGCCAGCATGTTCTCACCTAGTTGTGTTTACCTAATTGTACCATACAGGGCCTGACCTATACTGGTGTGGTCGTGTCTTATATATTAATGTAGTTTTTCTTTATATTGATGCATACTTCTTGCCGATATCACCTCTTCTTCTAGTCCATTCCAGGCATCTATACTTCATGGGGTAAAATACATTTCTTTATGTTCAAATATCTTCTTTTTGACAATGTTTCCTTCTGCTTTGTATCACTTCAGAGACTTTAATGAATGTATTTTTTGGCATCTGTTGTATTTTTCTTTTTCCTTTTGTATTTTTTTTGTATTTCATCATTGGGAAAAAAATATACTGCCTTGTTTTATTCAAATAGAGTCTTTTTTGACACTTGTTCCATCTGCTTTGTATCACCCTAGAGACTCGCCAAGGAATGTATCTTTAGGCATAGGTGTTTTTATCTCTTCCTTTCGTATTTTTTGATAATTTTTATGATCTGGAATTATTGTGATTGTACGACTGTTGGTAATTAAGCTTCGTCACGTTGATTGTTGGGCCGTAAGAGTATTTGTCTTCATTGCAACAGGCTGGGAATTGCTCCTCACTCGCTGATTAAATTACGCACTGCCCCTCTTTTTTTCCACCCTTTTTTTCCACCCTTTTTATCCACCCTTTTTATCCACCCTTTTTATCCACCATTTTTATCCACCCTTTTTTAACCCTTTTTTTAACCCCAATTTTTACCTTCTTTTTTACCCTCTGTTTTACCCTCTTTTTGTCCCTTTTTTTACCCCTCTTTTTTTGTACCCCTCTTTTTTTGCCCTCTTTTTTTGCCCTCTTTTTTTTTTTATTTCCTTTTTAGCATCGCGTCGGCCGCTCTCCCGCCCGATGGTAAAAGTGGCGCCTAACTTTTATTTCACAAGTTCGGTGGTTGGAAAAATGTCTGCTTATTCTTTTTGAGTGAATGTTGTTAATCCATTAAGTGAAAATGGTCTTGTTTTCTTCCTCTCAGCGCGGCAGAGGAGGGAGTAAGTGGATTCTATTATATTTTTTTTCTTGCGTTTTTTTGTTTTTTAAGTGGTGTTCGTATTTAATTAATCTTTGTCAATTAATGTTCTACGAAAAATAGAAAATGCACTGATTTGCCATCGTTTTTTGTTTTTCTCTCTCTCTCTCTCTCTCTCTCTCTCTCTCCGTCTCTCTCTCTCTCTCTCTCCTCTCTCTCTCTCTCTCCTCTCTCTCTCTCTCTCTCTCTCTCTCTCTCTCTCCTCTCTCTCTCTCTCTCTCTCTCTCTCTCTCTCTCTCTCTCTCTCTCTCTTCTCTCTCTCTCTCTCTCTCTCTCCTCTCTCCTCTCTCTCCTCTCTCTCTCTCTCTCTCTTCTGGCACTATCATCCTCTCAATACAGTCATCACTCCATGCCGTGAACGAAGAACACAAACAACATCGCCACAACATAAGAGCGGCAAGTGTCTGTTTGTTCCTACTGGCAACCTATGACCTCTCCTTTTCCTCTCCTGTAGATGTAAGAGGAGTCACTGGATCCCTGGAGGAGGTGTTTAACGTGATTCTCTACCTTGGGATGTTATGGCAGTTAGTACAATGCTACTGCACCTACAACCCTCCTTAATGTCTTCTCAAATATTGGTGTTGCTTTAGACTTGATGGGAATTATTTTGATCTTTTCTTGATCGCTTAGTTTGGATGCTGTGAAAGGTAAACATCGACTATAATGCTAAACGTCTATAAGGTGAGCAGGCATTCGTTACAGACCCATTTAATTCCTTCCTTCTTCGCCCCTTCGCTCTGTTCCCTTCTTTTTCTAACTTTAGTCCCTCCTTTTCGTCCTCTTCCTATTCTTCCTTATTCTACTAACTACACTCTGTAACTATACTCTTATTCTAACTATACTCTCTAACTATACTCTTATTCTAACTACACTCTAACTATACTCTTATTCTAACTACACTCTAACTATACTCTTATTCTAACTACACTCTAACTATACTCTTATTCTAACTACACTCTAACTATACTCTTATTCTAACTACACTCTAACTATACTCTTATTCTAACTACACTCTCTAACTATAATCTTATTCTAACTACACTATCTAACTATACTCTTATTCTAACTACACTCTCTAACTATACTCTTATTCTAACTACACTCTCTAACTATACTCTTATTCTAACTATACTCTTATTCTAACTATACTCTTATTCTAACTACACTCTGTAACTATACTCTTATTCTAACTACACTCTCTAACTATACTCTTATTCTAACTACTCCCTGTAACTATACTCTTATTCTAACTACTCCCTGTAACTATACTCTTATTCTAACTACTCCCTGTAACTATACTCTTATTCTAACTACTCCCTGTAACTATACTCTTATTCTAACTACACTCTCTAACTATACTCTTATTCTAACTACTCCCTGTAACTATACTCTTATTCTAACTACACTCTGTAACTATACTCTTATTCTAACTACTCCCTGTAACTATACTCTTATTCTAACTACACTCGCTAACTATACTCTTATTCTAACTACTCCCTGTAACTATACTCTTATTCTAACTACACTCTCTAACTATACTCTTATTCTAACTACTCCCTGTAACTATACTCTTATTCTAACTACACTCTGTAACTATACTCTTATTCTAACTACACTCTCTAACTATACTCTTATTCTAACTACTCCCTGTAACTATACTCTTATTCTAACTACACTCTCTAACTATACTCTTATTCTAACTACACTGTAGCTATACTCTTACTCTAACTACACTCTGTAACTATACTCTTATTCTAACTACACTCTCTAACTATACTCTTATTCTAACTACACTCTCTAACTATACTCTTATTCTAACTACTCACTGTAACTATACTCTTATTCTAACTACACTCTCTAACTATACTCTTATTCTAACTACACTGTAACTATACTCCTACTCTAACTACGCTCTGTAACTATACTCTTATTCTAACTACACTCTCTAACTATACTCTTATTCTAACTACACTCTCTAACTATACTCTTATTCTAACTACACTGTAACTATATTCTTATTCTAACTACACTATCTAACTATATTCTTGTTCTAACTACACTCTAACTATACTCTTATTCTAACTATTTCACATGTCCGTTGCAATCACACGTGGCGTCGTGACCAGGACACAACCTGTTTTGCTTTCTCCCTGCACACACTTATATAATTTCCTTTCTAATTGTTTACGCTGACATGACATAAACTTTCGTCTTCCCCTTCACTTCAGTATCAGGAGAGGCGATCGAGCTGGAAACACACAGCATCTCAGGGGCCTGACGCGCGCCTATAAATTTGTTTAAGGTGAATAGTTTATGTCTTTTCTCGTATCACAGGGATGGCTGGGAATCAGGCGACCTCCATTTTCACTGAGAATCATGTCAGCAAGAGAAGTCATCAAGCCTGCCGCCCTGAGCCTTATGAGACGCTCACACAAAGTCTTTCAAGCCCTGCAAGGTCTGAAAGAAGTGAGAAAGATATTATGACCTTAATGATCGTGCCTTGAGGTCGGGGAAAAATATCAGTCCTGCTTCAGGGTTTTGTCGCAGCACTATTCTACAGTAAAAAATGAAGCCTACAGGTGCTATAGTCTATAATATGGAAAGATAATCTGCCTCCCTGTATAGTGTCGTGGTATACCTACTCTCCGCAAACTAACTGGAGGAACTCATCTGTTAGAATCGCTCGCTCTCTTGTTCTGAAGACATCGCTCATAACCACCTTTGCACCCAAGCCCTTCATCTATATCTTGCCCATATTCTTTTATGATTATATTCATTCTTGTTTTATTGTATTCATTTATTTATATATTTTCTGCCTTCGTCAATATTATACTTTTTCGGTTTTAAACTGGTTCACCCTTGGGTACACTGACCTCCAAATCTGACAGTTCTACCACGTGTGTAAGAAACAGGATGAATATTCCAATATATGAAATAAGTGACTGCCATCCACTCGTGTTTCCTCATTGCTGATAAGTGAAATGTCGTTCTTCGTGCACTACGCGTTATTCTGACAGCAGGTTGTTCCTCTGCCGCTCCGCCTTAAAGCTGCTTGACTCTTATGTCCAACACAGTCATGAACAGTCGCGTGCGTCATGCAAAATTCAAGCATCCACATTTCTCACTCTGTCGTTCTCTATGAAGCAAACAGACACTGAGCACCACGACTCGCCGCTCAGGAACACTCGTGGACCCTCGCACCGCACCACGACATGGCTGTGAAGGCTGTGGAGGCGTAGTTAGTGTTGACGTGCAGGGCTTGCTTGGCGCTCCTCAGTGTATATGTGTGTATATATGTACCGTCAATAACACTATAGTCGCCACTGCAGTAATGTCGCCAGGCAAATTTTACAGGCGAATATTACGAATTTTAGCATCACTACAGACTTTTATGTGCCACTGAAGACACGTACATAATATAAACTACTGTGCATGTCTCTTTAATGGCACATACAAAGCTGTAGTGATGCTAAAATTTGTAATATATGGCGCCTGCCGACATAAGTGCAATGGCGACTATAGTGTTATTGACGGTAGTATGTACTCGTATATATATAGCTTAAGTAACAATTTCGAGTGCGTCAACAATGGAGGATTGAGGCGGATGAAGTGGGTTACGGGCGAGGTGTTGGCGGTGTGGACAAATGGGAAGGCGTGGGTGATAAAACAGCGGTGATTGGTTTGGCCTGTGCAGTGAGGGAGAAGTGAGGTATGGGTGGTGAAGGGTGGGCAAATACGTCACTGTGCGAGGGTTTGTTCCATTGCAGTGAATGTCAGAGAGAATAAGATCGAAATGAAAGTACGTATTTATGACAGGAAGGGTCCTATGAAGTAAAAGGGAAACTCTGCTACGTAGGATTCTTGAAAGAGGTTTGGTGAAAGAGCGAGAAACTGCTTATTTGTGGCAGTATGGAATCCCGCCCGCCCGACAATGTGTGTGCCGACAGTGTGTGTGTGCCGACAGTGTGTGTGCCGACAGTGTGTGTGTGCCGACAGTGTGTGTGTGCCGACAGTGTGTGTGCCGACAGTGTGTGTGTGCCGACAGTGTGTGTGTGCCGACAGTGTGTGTGTGCCGACAGTGTGTGTGTGCCGACAGTGTGTGTGTGCCGACAGTGTGTGTGTGCCGACAGTGTGTGTGCCGACAGTGTGTGTGTGCCGACAGTGTGTGTGTGCGACAGTGTGTGTGTGCCGACAGTGTGTGTGTGCCGACAGATGTGTGTGCCGACAGTGTGTGTGCCGACAGTGTGTGTGTGCCGACAGTGTGTGTGTGCCGACAGTGTGTGTGTGCCGACAGTGTGTGTGTGCCGACAGTGTGTGTGTGCCGACAGTGTGTGTGCCGACAGTGTGTGTGTGCCGACAGTGTGTGTGTGCCGACAGTGTGTGTGCCGACAGTGTGTGTGTGCCGACAGTGTGTGTGCCGACGACATGTGTGGCCCACAGTGTGTGTGTGCGACAGTGTGTGGCCGACAGTGTGTGTGTGCCGACAGGTGTGTGTGCCGACAGTGTGTGTGTGCCGACAGTGTGTGCGTGCCGACAGTGTGTGTGTGCCGACAGTGTGTGCGTGCCGACAGTGTGTGTGTGCCGACAGTGTGTGGCCGACAGTGTGTGTGTGCCGACAGTGTGTGTGTGCCGACAGTGTGTGCGTGCCGACAGGTGTGGCCGACATGTGTCGTGCCGACAGTGTGTGTGCCGACGGTTGTGTGCCGACGTGTGTGTGCCGACAGTGTGTGTTGCCGAGTGTGTTGCCGACAGTGTGTGTGTGCCGACAGTGTGTGTGTGCCGACAGTGTGTGTGCCGACAGTGTGTGTGTACCGACAGTGTGTGCCGACAGACTCTACTGACTGTGCTGTAATTATTAATCAGAGGAGTTGACTGTTTGACTCTTGACTAGCATTTTCTACACTGCACCTACGAGTACTACATACGACCTCTCTGTTATTTTGTAGTTATCTTATATAGTATATGCGTAGCCGTTTTCTCAGTAAAGTATAGTTGCATAAGTACATAGATATTATACGTATATATGAACCTCCAGGGCCTACCATTCAAACCCTATAGGCCGAAATGTAAAAGAAAATAAAGATCAAATATGAACGAAATAAATAAAATTTAAACTGTTATATATAAGTAAGTCTTTTGTATCTACACACGAAAGCTATTACATTAAATTACTACCGGTTGCTAGACCTTCAAACTCTCGCGCGACGCTCACACACGCGGCACCGACTCGGCCAAGGGCTTCGACTTTAAGATTGTTTTTTTCTTTACTTTTGTCGCTTCATTGCATTATTTTGCTAAGAAACTCCAGGAAATCGCATAGACAATCAAGACGTTTCCTCAAAGTGGGGAAATATTGATGTGTAGACAATACAAATATTTGCGTATAGATTGCGTCTTGCAGATTAACTTTGAGTGGACTTGTTTCTCTCAGCGACATGTGAGGAGCAGAGGCGAGTGAGATATATTTATAATCTCCTTGATTGTGTAAGGTACTGGATCTCGTCCCCGTCGACGAGAGTTCCAACTTTTCACTTCGTCGAGTGTTCCTATTTTCTACGACTCAATATATTGATCTAATAAGCTTTTACCTCTGTTTCGGTATACTTAACCTAATCTAACCAGACCTTTACCTAACCTAACGGTAACCTAGCCTAACTATTACCGTCGGCGAGAGTTCCCGGTGTGTGTCGGGACGAGAATTTCGGTAGACGAGAGTACCTGGTACCATCTCTTTGGCCTCACTAGTGCCCTGTACAGAGTTCACGCTGATGTTACATGGAATAGTTCTTGACATCTTGACTGGTTGTACTGAATAGGTGTAGAACATGTATGCTACATGAAAGGATGTGTTC
>JACEEZ010001786.1:180000-185000 GCA_016584305.1 Chionoecetes opilio
TGGTTTGATAACTGGTCTGTATTCTGGGACTGAGAGTGCTGTGAAGTATGGGGCAGGTGTATCCAGCTTCTTTCCTGTGAATACAGGAGTGAGGCAAGGGTGCGTCCTTGCCCCATCACTTTTCAACGCTTGTATGGACTGGGTATTGGACAAGGTTGTAGATCAAAGTGATTGTGGAGCATCCGTCAGCAACACCAAGATCACTGATCTTGTTTTTGCCGATGATGCAGTAATCTTTGCTGAGTCGCTGGAGGTCCTGGTGATGGCTCTCGAGGCGCTGCACGAGGAGGCAAAGCCTTTGGGGCTTGAGGTCTCCTGGCTCAAGACCAAGGTCCAGGTATTTGGAGACTTACTAGATGAAGCAGTACAGTCTGTTCATGCGTGTGGCGAGGACATTGAGATCTTGGAAAGTTTTACATACCTTGGTAGCGCAGTCCATAATGACGGCAGGTCACGTCAAGAAGTCTTACGGCGGATTGGCATAGCCCACGGTGTTATGGACTCGCTCAGCGGGAGTATTTGGCGTTGTCGGTACCTGTGCAGGAGGACAAAGATCCGGATCTTCAAGTCGCTTGTGATCCCTGTCCTACTCTATGGTTGTGAGACATGGACACTAAATAGTGACTTGAAGAGACGAATCAATGCCTTTGGTAATAAGTGTCTTCGCAGAATGATGGGGTATCGCTGGGATGATTACGTGTCAAATCAGCGATTGCACCGTGAGACTGAATCGAGGCCTATTACCTGCATATTCCGTCAGCGCCAACTTCGGCTATATGGGCATGTGGCACGCTACCCTGAAACCGATCCTTCCCATCGGGTTGTATCTGTAAGAGACAATCCGGCGTGGAGGAGGCCAAGGGGGCGCCCACAAGGCTCGTGGCTGGGGCAAGTTGATTTTTCTTGTCGAGAGCTGCTTGGTATGGGAAAGGAGCCTGCATGGGAACTCGCGCGTGGTGACCCCCGGGAGTGGCGTCGTAGGGTGGGCGTGGCGACGCGCCCCCCGGCGTATGCCCCCAATGATTGATTGATTGATAGGGGCCTGCGGGGCGCCCGACAAAGAGATATAGAGGTCTATGGACTATCATATAGACTGGTTTATCAGTATATATGATATACTGTAATCTTCGTAAATGTTTGTTCTATAATATTATCAAATAAAAAACAGTAAAACACGCTAAAGAAATGCCATTACGCGACTATGAAGAAATATGCATGAACTCACTTAACTCTTCGCCATTTAAAACTTTGCGAGTCAACTTTTATCATGAAGGGTATCAATAGAAGCGCAATTTTATTAGCTTTCCATTGCTATATTTCGTTATCTGATAAATTAATTAGAACCATGCATAAATTAGCGTTAAATAAATAAATAAATCATCAATCGGGTAATTTTCCCGATTGATGAGGTTATTTATTTACTTATATATTTCGTATTCTGATAAATGAATTAGTACCATGTATAAATTAGCGTTGACTAAATAAATAACCTCATCAATCGGGAAAATTACCCGATTGATGATTTTATTTAGTTAGTTAACGCTAATTTATGCATGGTTCTAATTAATTTATCAGATAACGAAATATAGCAATGAAAAGCTAATAAAATTGCGCTTCTATTGATACCCTTCATGATAAAAGTTGACTCGCAAAGTTTTAAATGGCGAAGAGTTGAAGTGAATATAGTTCATGCATATTTCTTCAGAGTCTCGTAATGGCATTTCTTTAGCGTGTTTTACTGTTTTTTATTTGATAATATCATAGAACAAACATTTACGAAGATTACAGTATATTATATATACTGATAAACCAGTCTATATGATCCGTATATATATATATGAGTCCGAGTGGCCCTCGGACTTCAGAACCTTGTGCGACGGGCCGATATTCCGTGCGCAGTCCAGGTATACAGTGGTCTATGCCTATGCGTAAGCGTGCGAGAGCAGTCTCCCAACGTCTATTAGAGTGGTAAGGATTTGACCATGGAGAGATAGAGGGTTTGATCAGGCGAAGTTTATTGGAAGTTCCGATGTGACACTAACCATGATACTCTATAGTTACCTCCCTTTCCATTCTCTTTTCCTTTCTCTTAGCCCTTTATATAATTTTAAGCCCTGCATCCCTAGTAACTACCTAGCCAGCACACGGTTCGCATCTCCCTGTCTATATACGTAAGAGCTACTCCATCTATCCCATGTCACTACCGGCTAATTCCCTGCAGCTTACACTCCTGTCAGCAGTTTATGATAAATCCTGACCCTGCCAGCACCTCACCACACACAACCTGCCAGACACCCTCCACCACACACCCCAGCCCTGCCACACACACCTCAACCACACACACCCTGCCAGCACCTCACCACACACACCCTGCCAGCACCTCACCACACACACCCTGCCAGCCACCTCACACACCCTGCCAGCCACCACACACACCCTGCCCTACACCACACATACACCCTGCCAACCACCTCACACACCCTGCCAGCCACCACACACACCCTGCCAGCCACCACACACACCCTGCCCTACACCACACATACACCCTGCCAACCACCTCACCACACACACCCTGCCAGCAACTCACCACACACACCCTGCCAGCCACCACACACACCCTGCCTATCACCACACACTCTTCTAACACTTCACACAGTTTTACCTCATGCCAAGAAGCGCTGTCACGGACCCTGCCCCCTGCCAGCCACCCACCACTCGACTCATTAAACCCGTGCCGAAGCCTGCCAGCTCATTACCATTCTTGCACCCTGCCGTTGATGGGCCCACCGGAGCGTTAGCAAACCCTCCTCTCTGCTTGGCGAGCCTCTCATTACTTTTATATTCTCCTTAATATTTTGTTTGACAGTGTGTGTGTGTGTGTGTGTGTGTGTGTGTGTGTGTGTGTGTGTGTGTGTGTGTGTGTGTGTGTGTGTGTGTGTGTTGGTTTTGCTTCCATGTAAATTACCACTGCATTTCTCCCTTCCCCTCCTCCCTTACACCCTCTCTCTAAAGACACTAACCAAGAGAGCGTGTAAATGCAATCACAGGTGGACGGAGGGTGGCGCTCTCGTGCTCAGGGCATGAATTACAGAGGACGGGGACGCTCTCTTGTGTTCACATAATGTATTTCGAAAGGAGGAGGAGAAAGGGGAGAATATATAGAAGAAGGGGAATAGGAAGAGGAGAACGAGGAGAACAAAGAGAACGAAGAAAGGTAAACAAATAAGAATAAGAATAAAAATAAGAAAATAAATAAAAAGAAAAGAAAATAGTAATATTAATAATAATAAGAAATGAAGAAGAGAAAAGAAGAAGAAGAAGAAGAAGAAGAAGAAGAAGAAGAAAGAAAAAAGGGTAGAAAGAAGTGACCGCCAGACCTGCATGAAGTCATTGCTATTTGCTTCGTTGTTGACTGCTATCGATAATTCAGTCTAAACCTCTGCTTGTCCATCTGTTTGTCTATACTGTTATCAGTAAGGTAATCAATCTATCTACCTTTCTATCTGTTACATTTGTCTACCTAACTAATTGTCTTGCTGTCAATTTATGTCTATATCTGTGTTTCTATATTTTTGCAATATATCTTAGTAGTTTGCTTGTATTTATGACCTTATCTACGATCTACATGACACTCTCTCCATCTGTTTATTTAGTTATATCTTTCAACTATGTCTCTTATCAATTTATCTTATTTGCATATTTATTCACTACATATTGTATCTATACATATCACTTTCAATATACGTCACTTTCCCCTCTTATCTGTCTATATCTACTTACCCTGAGTGATTCATCTCCGTATCCGTCGCCTGTCAGGGTACGGGGACCAATCCCTTATCCCCGAGGACGTGGTCGCCTAAGCACGGCTAGGCAGCCTGCCGGACACTGCACGGTGCTGTGGCGGGGCACGGCCAGGCAGCCTGCCGGACACTGCACGGTGCTGTGGCGGGGCACGGCCAGGCAGCCTGCCGGACACTGCACGGTGCTGTGGCTGGGAACGGCCAGACAGCCTGCTGGACACTGCACGGTGCTGTGGCTGGGAACGGCCAGGCAGCCTGCCGGACACTGCACGGTGCTGTGGCTGGGAACGGCCAGGCAGCCTGCCGGACACTGCACGGTGCTGTGCCGGGGCAAAACAGGAAGGGCAAAAGGTTTTTTTTTTTAAGTTTATTTACTTTTTTTACCTCGCTTACAAAACTGACATTAGCCTTACATACAGCCTTACGATAAACTACATTACAATCTTATACTGATCTTAAATCTATTCATTTATAAGACATGAGCGGGCACCAGCCCGCCGTTGGAGACACAAGTGATTTCCTGTGAGCGAGGCTCGTCACCTCGCTCCATGTTCCGCTGTGTGGCGTGTGGTGCGCTCAGGAGGGGAGGGGGACGCTGCACGCCACTACCAAGAACCGAGGCATGTCCTAATGTGCCCGCCGGAGCACCAGGGCTGCCCTATCCTCGTCGTGCTCTGGGTCGCCGATCTGCTGCCTCAGCTGAGCCGTGGAGGGGCAGGACAGCAGGCAGTACCTCAAGGGGTGCCAGGCGAGGTGGCCACAGTGGTCACACTGCCCATTCTCAAAGTCGTCCCTCAGCTCCTCCAGGGTGCGATAGCCCAGTCGGAGGCGGTGCAGCAGGACCTCGTCCGCGGCGGTGACTGCAGGCCACCTGGTGGCTGCGCGGGCCGCCTCATCAGCAGCCTCGTTTCCTCGCAGTCCAACGTGGCGGGGCACCCAGTTGAACTGCAGGTGGTGCCCCTGCGCGGCGATCCTTTGGATGAGGAGGGTGGTGGATCCCAGGATGGTGGTGGTGAGCCGCACGTTGTCCCCCGGCGAACGTAGCTGCTGCAGGACCTGCAAGGCAGACCTGGAGTCGGAGTGGACGACCGCCATCTCCTCCCGACGGTGGCGGGCGTGCTCCAGTGCGTGCTGGATCGCCACCAGCTCCGTCTACAGGGTGGAACAGAGGTCGGGCGTCCTCCAGGACAGCACCTCCCG
>JACEEZ010001786.1:190000-217500 GCA_016584305.1 Chionoecetes opilio
TTGGGAGCAGGAGAGTGTGTAGCAAGACGCACGACTGGGCCTCAGCACCTCTGCCGGCCCGCTGCTGCCTTACGGGAGACTTAAAGGTAATAAGAAGCTTCACGTAACGGAGACAAAAGTAACGAATGATTTTAATATCCTTGTCGGCGAGTCCTAAGTCAGACGTCAGTGGGTAGAAATTTGTGTCTCGCCTCGCAGTGTGAAATTGGTGCTTTTTCAGTCATCGTTTTCAAACTAAGGGAAATTTTGTTCGGTAAGTTTTGATAATGTAGTTACCGTCTTTTATGAGGGCGTTATTTTTGTTTAATACGCACATAAATGTTGTCACTAATAAAAGTATAGGAAGGTACTAATAGTAGTTACATCATAATTTATTATTGAGCTTTCTTTTCTTTTTTTTTCTTTTTTTGGGTGGTTTAGAGGTGCCTTTGATGCCGTGCTAGCACCGTCCAGGGTCGGTTTGGATAATGCAATCTGGCACAACCGGATCCACCTCTATTAATTCTTTCAAGACGTATCAAGGGTGTTTCATGGGTGATATATAAGACAACAAAAGTAATACTGATACTAATAATACTAATAATAACTATAAGCAGTGGGGGCTCGTGGCATAGGGCTGCAGAGCTGCAGCACCTCCAGACACTCACTGCCAGGTGTATGCTGCCTTTAGAGACACAGCAGAATTGATACACTCCCAACAAATATATCATAGTAAAAAGTCATATGTTATTTTCAATACGTTACTAAGTGAATTTTAATTAAAACCAGACCTAAATGTAAGTTACTTTCATTATTTGCTGTACGATTCATGTCTGCGCTGCCGCCGCGTCACTTGTGAACACAATGAGCTGCAGACGAGGCAGCTGAGTCTCGTCCCTCTCATGTTTACATTGCGTGTAGACGGTGTGGTTATATCGTGCTTTCTTTAATTACCCTCTGACTATGGAAAATCCAGTGAAGTATTTGCAAAACATCAACTTATCCCAGCTGACATTACATGGAAAGACTGAAATCACATCACCACCTCAGCCATCCCCTCTACTACCAACACTACCACCCCCACCATCCCTTTTACCACCACCACTACTACCATGCCCTGAAATCCGTGAATATCAACTACAACTCATACCTGAGATAGATAGGTAAAATTTGTATATCCTACTATTGTGTGAAGTTTGCAGTCTCCCCATTGTATTTTATCACGAGCCGCCACTGCTACTAACTATCAACTACATGTAAGAGGACAGTTGGAAAATGACACCATGTCCCTAAAGAAGATAGGAACATGGAAGTTTCGTAGTGAAGAATGATAGGATATGAAATATGCTAACTACAAGTACCACAAACACTAATCGATCCGGGGGACTATTATATGAATTCGCAGGGCACTATCAATACCCATTTACTTTACAGTGCGCGTCAAGTCTGTTTATAAATGAAGTTATTGTGCTGGCTTCGACAACATTTACTGGTAATTTGTTCCATCGATCAACAACTCTAACATTGAAATAATTTTTACGGAGATTTGTGATGAACGTTCAGTTTTAAACCGTTATTTCTTGTTGTCACTTTAGGAGAAAGCTCGAACTACTTTCTACCACTATAGTTTATACGTGTTAGGGTAAAAGAATAGCAAAGTTGAAGGAATAAGGAGGAGGAGGAGGAGGAGGAGGAGAGGAGGAGGAGGAGGAGGAGGAGGAGGAGGAGGAGGAGGAGGAGGAGGAGGAGGAGGAGGAGGAGGAGGAGGAGGAATACATAGGAATACATAGGAATACATAAGAAGAACAGATACCAGGAGACCTATTGGAGGAGGAGGAGGAATACATAGGAATACATAAGAATACATAAGAAGAACAGATACCAGGAGACCTATTGGAGGAGGAGGAGGAATACATAGGAATACATAAGAAGAACAGATACCAGGAGACCTATTGGAGGAGGAGGAGGAATACATAGGAATACATAAGAAGAACAGATACCAGGAGACCTATTGGAGGAGGAGGAGGAATACATAGGAATACATAAGAAGAACAGATACCAGGAGACTGCTTAGTCTATAACGAGGGTACCTGCTGAATTACATACTACTATCAAACTACATGTAAGAGATCAGTTGGAAAAAGGATACCATGCCCCTAAAGAAGATAGGAATATGGAAGTTTTATAGCGAAGAATGAGAGGATATGAAGTATGTTAACTTAAACTACCACTAACACTAATCATTTACTACCAACACTAATCAAATGGCTAATGACTAATGATGCCTAATGGGTTTTTTTTTGGGGGGAGGTTGGAAAATGTGGTTTCAAACAAGACATGATCATTTAGTGTACAAAAAAGATAACAAATTATAATAAGCGGCAGAATTTACCCGTAATAAGCATGATGCTCCGAAAGACAATCTGAATGGCGCACACACAACTCCGCGCATATGAATCTCTCTCTCTCTTTCTCTCCCCTTCTATAAAGTGAGTGAGTGAGTGAGTGAGAGAGATATTGTGGGTGAGTGAGTGAGTGAGTGAGAGATTGTGAGTGAGTGAGTGAGTGAGTGAGTGAGTGAGTGAGTGAGTGAGTGAGAGAGAGAGAGAGAGAGAGAGAGAGAGAGAGAGAGAGAGAGAGAGAGAGAGAGAGAGAGAGAGAGAGAGAGAGAAGAGAGAGAGAGAGAGAGAGAGAGAGAGAGAGAGAGAGAGAGAGAGAGAGAGAGAGAGAGAGAGAGAGAGAGAGAGAGAGGAATGTAAGGTGAAAAGCAGCAAGATAAAGTGTCTCCGGTGCCAGGTAAGTAGGGCACCAGACTAAAAACATATGTAACCTTTTTTAGATTAACTAATGAAGAAATATAACAAACCGGGCCGTTAAAAAACGTCACAGAGATGACCCTAAAGTGAGAAGACCACATCGCCATAGAAAATTTAATGATAAGTCTTGTTAACGCTCTGAGCCACAAGCATTAACACTAAAAGTTAAAGACAAGTCAAGTGAAGATAAACATTCAGATGGCAGATGGGTAAAAGTTGATCAGGCCGCTCGCTCAGCCGTGTTGCTACGTCCTTGGCAGCAGGGAGGCAGCGAGGGAGCCTTCAGTGGTCGGGGAGCTCTGCCATATCTCTGCCACACTCTATGTTATCTCTGTTTTCCCTTACGTCGCCTATACGTTGCTTAAACCTTCACTCGTTCACAGCGACGCTTGTTAATGTTTCCTGCTCGGTCATTTGTTCGAACTCTCTGTCTCCCTGCGTCTTCGTCATCGTCGCCTCGGTCCTGGACGACACGGATGAACAAAGCAACTGACATCCACTCAGGCAATGCGTGTCATTACTCATTAAAAGCTGATCCTGCAACTGGTCGGGCGTTAACCGTTTGGCCATGCGTTGGATGCTCTGCGCCATCCGGAGGAGGGAGGGGCGGCGCGCGGGTTTCCGCACGGTGCACCAACAGGCAAACCCCCTTAGCGCCAATCACCGCGCTGCATCCACTCATGGCACGGAAAACTTGCGCCGATTGGTCACGCGCTCAACTTACAACTCAAAGGTGCAGGGTTCGAGTCCCCGGCCTAGCGGAGGCTTGTATGCTTTCACGCCTTGAGGAGGAGGAGGAGGAGGAGAGGGTAATTACCTGATGTCACCTGTCTCATTAACTCTGAGTCCCACACAAGAAAAATAGAAGCATAGAGGTCAAGTTTCCTTACAAAATAGTGTGTTTTCACCCTTAGGCTCTGTGTGTGTGTGTGTGTGTGTGTGTGTGTGTGTGTGTGTGTATGTATGTGTATGTGTGTGTGTGTGGTGTGTGTGTGTGTGTTTGTGTATATTTGTATAGTTTTCTCTACTGTATGTATGTTATTGCATGTATATTCTCAACCGTGTGTATGTATGTATTAATCTGAATATGTTGTGTTTATTACTTCTCTTGTAGACAAAGATATATATGTGTGTGTGTGTGTGTGTGTGTGTGTGTGTGTGTGTGTGTGTGTGTGTGTGTGTGTGTGTGTGTGTGTGTCTGTGTCTATAAGTATATGAATAAATAGATATATAAATAAAAGTAGTGACTTGAATGAAGGCATGGTTTTGCGTCCATAAAAAGAGACGACTAAAATTATTCAGATTCACGAGTTTCCCGGTAGTTTTACTTTTACTTTAAACATAAATTAGGCCCTTGGGGGAAGGGAAAGTAGCGTGAGAAAGTTGGCTTGGCTCGTATGCTTTGGAGGCGGCGGAGACGATGCAGGACCCGACGCAGCGAGCAGGAATATCAGGATTAATGACAGTATTAGAAACTTGTGCATCCGTGAGGGAAGTGCAGATGGCGGGCTTATTGGCCTCGCGGACGAACTTGCAAGGGGAGAACACTGAACTTGTATGTACGACACGTCACTTAAGTCCTTCTGGAAATTCAAGTTTAAGCGTAATTCAAAGTTTGGTCATGCAGTAAATAGACGTGGAAGCGTAAGAGGTGTTCGAAGTGGGAAGGTCTGAAGGAGAAATGTGATTAATGTGAATGTTCAGTGACCTCATGCGTTCTATAGGTAGGGGGAATGGAGTAGAGGGAAGCCTTGGGTGGAGGTGGTGCTTGAAAGAGTGGATCGGTGGAGGCCTTGGGTGGAGTTGGAGCATAAAAGAATGGATAGGTGGAGACTGGTAGACGGTCCTCCTTGCCATGGTAAGGTTGGTTGAGTTTTGCCCATACCTGATTTTTTTTTCCGTCTCTGAAATGTTTAAGCTGCCTATGTATTAGCTGTCAAGGGAGGGAGCTTACTTTAATGTGAAGGAGTAGGAGGCATGGTCAGTGGTTTCAATTTCCATCATCATCATCATCATCATTATAATTATACTCTATTAAGTTACTGAAGTTACGAAGCAAAATTAAGAAGGAAAATAAATAAATACAAAATTCAGATAAAATAAAGAACTTAGCGAACGATAACTAGTAAGAAACAATATCAAAGAAAAAAATTATACAAAACAACAAATAGTGAAGTTACGAAGGAAAGCGAACAAAAAGAAAAGTAATAAGAAAAATAATTCAGATAACAAACTAATGAACTAAGCGAACGAAAACTAGTAGAAAAAAATATAAAAGAAGAAAAAAGAAAGAAATAAAACAACAAATAGTGAAGTTACGAAAGAAAGCGAACAAAAAGAAAAGTTTCGTGTCCTATAAATCTCTTGTAGGACTCCCATTTATTAAGACAACTACCTAGTAATCGCAGGCAGGCGGTAGTGGCTTCCCAGGCAACGGTCCGCCATCACAAACACGCCGATCACAGCTCAACCTTGTTATACATTAATTATGATAAATGACGTGGCCTTGAGAGAGAGAGAGAGAGAGAGAGAGAGAGAGAGAGAGAGAGAGGAGAGAGAGAGAGAGAGAGAGAGAGAGAGAGAGAGAGAGAGAGAGAGAGAGAGAGAGAGAGAGAGAGAGAGAGAAGAGAGAGAGAGAGAAAAAAAAAAAAAGAGAGAGAGATTTATGAGTTTTCTACCAAACGATTGATTTTCCAAGTCACGTGTTTACATCATTTGACCTAAACACTCTTTGATATATCTATATTTATCTACAGGAAATTTTGCACGATTCAAAATTAAGACAAACCAAAGAGATGTCGCTCTTATTCTCTCTCTTTCTCTTTCTCTTTCTCTCTCTCTCTCTCTCTCTCTCTCTCTCTCTCTCTCTCTCTCTCTCTCTCTCTCTCTCTCTCTCTCTCTCTCTCTCTCTCTCTTCTCTCTCTCTCTCTCTCTCTCTCTCTCTCTCTCTCTTCTCTCTTTCTGACTTTTTTATCTAGTTTTTTTTCACCTTCCGTTGATCTAACTATGTTTGTTTTTTTGTTCTCAGCTACGTTCTTAATTTTTTGTACTGTTCCCACTTGTCCTCTTCGTCCTCTTCTTCCTCCTCCTTCTCTTAATCCTCAACAGCTTCCTTATGAGGGTTTCTTTACCACCTCATAATATCTCCCACGTCCCGTCCTCTTCTCTCTCTCTCTCTCTCTCTCTCTCTCTCTCTCTCTCTCTCTCTCTCTCTCTCTCTCTCTCTCTCTCTCTCTCTCTCTCTCTCTCTCTCTCTCTCTCTCTCTCTCTCTTCTCTCTGACACACACACACACACACACACACACACACACACACACACACACACACACACACACACACACACACACACACACACACACACACACACACACACACACACACACACACACACACACACACACACACACACACACACACACACACACACACACACACGGAAATTTACATAAACCAGCCAATCCAAAGGTTCTGTATTCATTTGCTTCCTCTGTGAAACCTTCTGACCCCTTTTGGCGATGCTGTTGCCCTCTATCTATCTTTGCTCCATCCCTTTATCTCCTTTCCTTTTATATCCTCATTCGCTCCCTCCCTCTTCCTGACACTCCCTATCTCATACTAATCCCTCTGTCATGGGGTTACTTTCTCCTTCCTTAGTCTTTCCTAAGATATCTTCCTTTTCCTTATTTTCCATGTATATTTTCCATTGTATCTTTTCCATCTCTCCATCCATTCTCTTCAATTTGCTATTTAAATATTGAATCATTATTTATATATTAATTTACTATTTAGTTATTGATTTACTATTTAGTATTGATACGATAAGAACTACTCGTAATAATGGATACAAGGTCATTGGTAAGAAATTTCGGTCACATGAAGCGAAACACTTTTTCTTTAATAGAGTTGTACATATTTGGAACTCTCTATCAGCACAAGTATTTAATAGTTACACGGTTGAGGCGTTTAACCCCTTGACACCCAGATCTTTCCTTTGCTATAAAAAATCGTATGTTGTCGAGCCATAAAAGTACAAAAAGTAACAATATACCAAATTATTTAGTCGACAAGGATACTAAACAGGTCATATCTATAAAATGCTGCTTATATTCACTATAAATTATCTAATGGTACCCAAATTACAATGGAAATTACGTTCTGGGTCTCAAGGGGTTAAGAACAAACTAGGTAAATAGTTCATCAACTGTCAGCATCAACTGCCCATCTCGATTACTTCGGCCCTACGTAATTTTTTTAAAAGTTTTATTTCAGAGTATGTCTCTCCTTCAGTCTTTCTTATCAAATTCCATGGCAGTTTTTCAATGTTGTATGGTGCTTTTTTCTCACTTTTTTTCGAACCGAGGCCGTGTGTGTGACTTTGCTATTCTTTTACACGTAGAAATCTATAGTGGTAGCAAGTAGTCACCCAGACAGCCGTGTTTGACCCAGTAGGGATGTTGCTGTCTGTTCTTTGTATATATATATTTCTCCTCTTCCATGGATTTTTTTACTCCTCTAAAATCTGATCCTGTTCATTTCTCCTTCCCTATTCTTACTCAGACTATCGCCCTTTTCCCCATGTTTTTCTGCCTTCCCTTCAACTCTCCCTTTTCCTTCCTTTCTCTTTATATTACATTTTCCTCTCCACACTACCTCACATTTTCCTTCCTTTTCCGTAGGTAATTGTCCTTATATATATGGTTTTATCCTTCTTTCCCACATTTTTTCCCTTTCCTTTTTCCCATTTTTCCTTTTCCTTACGGCTCTTACTCTCCCCCTTCACCATGCGGCCTTACCTCGGAAAAGAAAAACTCCTGCATGATTCCACGGTGCCTCCTCGCCCTCTCTACCCTCAAGGGAAAGTTTTGCCTTGAAATTAAAGACAAAGGAAACATATATCACGTGTTTGATTTATATTCAGTGTGACGACCAGGCGTTTTGTGGCCGTGAAGCAAGAGCGACGCGACGAAATTCTTTGTGTAGGAATTGGTTTTTTTTTGTATATGTTGCGTTTGTATGTTTGGATTATGTAACGTCTTTGTGTTGTGTTTTTTGTTTTGTTATTTGAATGGTTATTTGGCTATTATTGTGTGTTTTGAATCATTTTACACACACACACACACACACACACACACACACAACACACACACACACACAACCCACCCACCCACCCACCCACCCACCCACCCACCCACCCACCCACCCACCCACCCACCCACCCACCCACCCACCCACCCACCCACCCACCCACCCACCCACCCACGCACGCACGCACGCACGCACGCACGCACGCACGCACGCACGCACGCACGCACGCCCCCCCCCACGCACGCACGCACGCACGCACGCACGCACGCACGCACGCACGCACGCACGCACGCACGCACACACACACACACACACACACACACACACACACACACACACACACACACACACACACACACACACACACACACACACACACGAGAACTCGCAGGATGTGTCTATCTCTTTGCATCATATGGATTTCATTTACTGAAAGCAGGTAGGCTTTCGTAGTTGCTCGTAGATTTCTAATAAAAGATGGATGAATAATCATATTTTGCTTGAAGTGTTTTGGAAATGTATGTATGAATGCCTAGCACCGTGATATTGCTTCCTTCACAATTGTATATCATATATTCAAAGATTTTTTTTACAGGCGTATTTTCAAGTATATCTGTGCAAAAGCTTGTTGAGGAATTTTTTAGCGTATACTAGATTTATACTTTTCATGAGCAGATTATGGCTTAGAATACTTTTTTTTGTTAATATTACTCGTTCGTTAAAACACAAAAAAATATATTCTAAACGGATAATACAAAATGATGAATGAAACATGCTCCTTCCCACCCTGTACAGTCAATCCTTATGAGTGGCTCCTGCTGCTGCCCTAAGTAATGTCGCCCTTAATGATAATTATGTGAGAGTAATAGGAGAGGGGTTGACGGGCGGGTGCAGGTCAATTGGTAGTGAGGCGATTGGTAATGAAGTCAAGTGATCCCCAAGACATTTCGGTCTCAAGACATATGAGACCCAAGACAGATGGGAATCAAGTCAACCCGGACACGAGACTATTCGGACACGAGACAATCCGGACACGAGACAACTCGGATACGAGACAATCTGGACACGAGACAATCTGGACACGAGACAACTCAGACACGAGACAACCAAACCCGGACACGAGACAACCTGGACACGAGACAATCCGGACACGAGACAACCTGGACACGAGACAATCCGGACACGAGACAATTTGGACACGAGACAATCTGGACACGAGACAATCCGGACACGAGACAACCCGGACACGAGACAACCCGGACACGAGACAACCCGGACACGAGACAATCCGGACACGAGACAACCCGAACACGAGACAACCCGAACACGAGACAACCCGGACACGAGACAACCCGGACACGAGACAACCCGAACACGAGACAACCCGGACACGAGACAACCCGAACACGAGACAACCCGGACACGAGACAACCCGGACACGAGACAACCCGGACACGAGACAACCCGGACACGAGACAACCCGGACACGAGACAATCTGGACACGAGACAATCCGGACACGAGACAACCCGGACACGAGACAACCCGGACACGAGACAACCCGGACACGAGACAACCCGGACACGAGACAATCTGGACACGAGACAACCCGAACACGAGACAACCCGAACACGAGACAACCCGGACACGAGACAACCCGGACACGAGACAACCCGGACACGAGACAACCCGGACACGAGACAATCTGGACACTTTACCTCATTACCAATCGCCTCAGTACCAATTGACATGTAACCGTTGACGGGCTTACGATATGAGTCCCTTAACTTCAGGATCGGGTTATTTTACTAAACCATCGAGTGACTATAACTCTTCGTGTGTCCTGAGTCAGTGCCAGCAACATTGAGGACGGGAATGGAGGGCAGGACGCGGGCATTAAGCGGCATGGCTACAAACATACCGTGTGCAGGCTGCGTCCAAAGAGCAATGTGTAGACTACCGACCTGCACCAGCTGGGGATAGATATATGGCAACTTTTTGAGGATTCTTTTATTTATTCTCTTTTATCCCAATTTTTTTTCACCTATCCACTACTCTCTCTTACCTATCGTGGTCCTTCTTTTCATATAGACTCATTGTTTCTTCTCCCACCTTCATATCCTTCACTTTACTCATTTTGTCTGCTCGTAGGGAGGGAGGGAGGGAGGGCACGCACTTCTGACGGCAGGTTTAAGGCTTCCTCTGGTTTGTTTTTTTGTTACGAAGAAGCGTTTGTAGCAACACCGAAGGCAAAAGGTGTGAAACGATTGATGTATTGAAAACGTCTCTTGGAAGTCTTCTCTCTCATGGGGCGTTCTCTTCCCACCCTCCCCTGCGCTCCCTTTCTTCCCCTCTACCCTGTGCCCCCCCATCGCTCCCTTCGTCCCTCCTCCCTTCTCTGCACCCCTTCTTCCACCACCCCCCAACCCAGGGTTCGCGATATTGAGTGGCGGAGTTGGTCAAAGCGCCATCTCGCTTGATGCTCCGGGCGGTGTGCGGTGCCAGCTTTTATTGCACGAGTGTAATAAAATAAATGTGAAGGTTATAGGGTACGCCAAGTACGTTTTTAATGCCCTCCTTTCCCCGTCAAGCCCTCCACACACACAGTACCGCGGGTTATGTCACTGTATACTGCTGGTCTGCCGCTAACATCTCCGCGCCATCACCTCACAAAAAGTCAGCCGCGGGAGGACCCATTTGTTGCTTAAGGGTTGTCTGGCCCACTCTAAACCTTAATCTTTTCGGCGCTTGGTACTCAGGCCTCCGACCCTCGTCAATGGCCTCTCATCCAAGTTACTCATGCTTTAGTGTGTGAATGCCAGTGATAAGCTACAATGAATGTAAGCAATATTCTATACCTGTATGTAATATTCTATTCTATGACCTGTTTAATATCCTTGTCCACTAGCTAATTTGGTATATTAAGTTAAGCTACTTTTCGTAATGGCTAACAGACGATGATATATAACAAAGGAAAGATCTGGATGTGAAGGGGTTAATATCAGGTGGGGATGGCCAGAGACACTTAAGGTGGGAAGGGAGTCGCTGGCAGAGGGAACCGGGTCCTTAAATGATCCATAAAAGCCATCACCATTTACCACTATTAAAATACGATGATGTCACTGGTGCCTGTGTGATATTGGATTCTCTGGCACTTATTTTTTTGTAGATTTTTGGGTCTCTACTTCATATTGATATGGTTCAATACTTATGCTCTACTTCTTTTTATTAATCATCATCATCATCATTATCATCATCACCATCATCATCATTATCTTGCCCTCTGTTCTGTCTTGCGTCCTCTACCTCTTCTCTTTACCTCTTGCCCTTCTGTTATGTAGAAAGAAGAGTTAAGCAGAGTTAGTGTATATAGGGAATCATTCTCCGTCTATTCAGCAGATTTCAGTTTGCAATTCCGATTCTCAATATATTTTCCAGGAAACATATGTAAAAAAGCTGAAACAGTACCTTGAAAGTCGTTTCGCTTAATCAACTCTTGAGCATGAGTTGTTGGGTAAGATTGAACGATTTATGGGTTTGGGGTGAGTGGGGGCGTGGCTTTAATCACACACTAATCCACGAGGAGGGATTGGGAGAGGAGAAAGAGACTTGATAACAATGGAAAGGGAATTAGGGATGGGAGAGAGGGGAAAAAGAGACACGACAGGAAGAGTGGAATGGGAAAGGAAGTAATAGAAGTAAAGGCGAAGGAAGGAGATAGGAGATGGAAGAGAGGAGAAAGAGAGACACGACAGGAGGAGTGGAATGGGAAAGGAAGTAAAAGTGAATGAAGGAGATGGTGGATGGAAGAGGATGATGAGGGAAAGAAGATTGGGACACGTAAGGGGATGGACATGGAAGGGAGGAACATGGGGAAAAGATTGTGGAACAGGAGGGAAAAGGGTGGGGGGTGTTGGGGAAATAGGATAACTGTGCCTTTAATTGTTTTTGGGCCATGGAGCAGATTAAGGAATTGGCACTGTCTTGGCACTAATAACCAGGGCGGTGACGTGGTGGTGGTGGAGAGAGAGAGAGAGAGAGAGAGAGAGAGAGAGAGAGAGAGAGAGTTTTGCTTCGAATCATGTGTACAATCCCACTTAGAGGTGTTGAAAGTAAGAGGAATGACTAGCTAGTGAGCAAACACACACACACACACACAGTCACACAAACACACAGTCACTCAAACACACATACACACACGCACAGACACACACACACACACACACACACACACACACACACACACACACACACGCACGCACGCACGCACGCACACGCACGCACGCACGCACGCACGCACGCACGCACGCACGCACGCACGCACGCACGCACACATGCACAAAAGTAAGTAATTGATATTGCTACTATTTTTAGTATCATTACTGTTATTTTTTCATATTTTTCTTATTTACATTTTAATTAAAATTGTTATTGTTATTATTTTTTTATCATTTATTTTTTGTTGTTTTTTGTTTTTGTGTTGGCAAAACATGCTAAAAAGTACACCATTTTTTAGCATTCATCATGCATTCATTCATCATTCAAAAATAAAAAACAAACATCACATGTCACATACAGAAATTACTTGTCAAACTACCTCCCACATCTACCCCCACCACACACAAAACACCACACACACACACACACAAAACAACACACACACACACACAACACACACACCACCACCACAACACAACACACACCCACACACACATACACAACCCAACCACACCCACACACACACACACACACACACACACACACACGACACACCACCCCCATAGGGTATCCGTGTTGTGGAAAAACGCTCGGTTCAAAAGGGAAAGCCCCGGTTTGACCCCGGGGCGGGGGGAAAAAATTTGGGGGCTTTTTCCTTAAAAACCCCCGAGCCCCTGCCCACCACATGAATGGTCCCGGGGTGTTACCGGGGGGTTTGTGACCCCCTCCGGGGTGGGTTTCGGCCCAACACTAACCACAAAGTGAATGATAAAAGTTGATATGGAGAGGGGGCCATACGAGCATCCTCTGGCCCTGAAAAAATACAACAACTAGATGAAACACGCACCCCCCAACTTCAACATATACATAGCAGCCTACTTGTCAAACTATTCCTATCTACCTACACACATACAACATACACCCCACGCATAAATATGAAAAATACATAACACATCTTTTTCGGGGGCGTCGGTATGGCAGGTCCGAAGCTCGTCGGGCTGTAGGGAAATCACAAATGGGTGATGGCGTTTTTGTGTGTTCGTAAAGCTTTTGGGCCCACCCCCACCAAAAAAACCACCCAAACCCACCCCACCCCCACCCCCCCCCTACTCACCCACACCCGGGCCACCACCACCCCCATACCCACCCCCCCAAACCCATCCACCTCCTCTTCCTCACCCCTTCACCATCCCCATGTCGCCCCCCTTTCCCTTTTCCCCAATTTCGTTTGCGTTTTTATATTTTCATCCGACAATTTTGACCCTCACCATCTGTTTTTTTCTCTTTTCCCTTTTCTTCTTCCTTTTTTTTTTCCCTTTTTCATCCAGTTTTTCCTTTACCCTCCTCCTCCTCCTCCTCCTCCCCCTCCCTCCTCCTCCTCCTCCTCCTCCTCCTCCTCCCCCTCCTCCTCCTCCTCCTCCTCCTCCTTCGTTGCACAAAGCCCCAAAAAATCTAGTTCCCGCAAACCCCCAACAAACCCTCCCGATTTTAAAACTTTTTACTTAATGCCGTATATACGTAACAAATTTAGATTTAGAGGAACTAGTTTTTCAAAAAATTTTACGACATCATCGAATTTCCGAGTCAGGGATAGATACGACAAAAGAGATTTTTTTTGGCTAAATTTTGTGAACAGGGTATAACTTTTTAATTTTCAAAAGACTACAAAAGGCAGGAGGGGGTTTATTTTTATATAAAAAGTCCTCCCTTTCTCCCCTTGATATCTAAACAGAAACTGAAAACAGTAATGAAATTTTCGTTCAACAAAATCGTTTTCTCAAAAGTAGTAATTGGGCCTTTTTTATCGACCCCCAGCTCAAAAAAATACAATTGCGAAGAACTCTAGAAAAAATAGGGGAAAATTATTTCTCAGAACGAAAGCTAATATTGGGTTTTTTAATATTCCCGTTACATTGGGGCGCCTCGCTTAAACACTTCGGGGCACACCTCTATTAAATCTCCAAGAAAGTGCTTTTCCCAACACGGGGATCATCCAACGAGAGGCGAAAAATTCTAATCTTATTTGCACAACAACGAAAATCTTGCAGTAACGTTAACGTGGGATCCGAAATTTTAGCAGTGACCACCGGGCGATTACTTTCGTATTAACATCAGTAAGACAAGCGAAATCGAAAGTATAGAAAAAGTTCTTGATTATCGAAAAGGCAGCTTTGAAAACTAAAAGAATCTTAACGAAAACCCATTGGAAAGTTATTCAGAAAGTAACGACAGAAATGTAGCATGGCATGAATTCACCCGGGAAGCTTAACTTAGCCAAAACAATCCCCAATACCATGCGAATAGGCGATCTTTTTGAAACATTAAAAAGAAATGGGGGACCCGCGAAATCAAGGACAGCCTTGCAGCTAAAAAAGCGTGCATATGGAAAACACAAAGAAACACAAAAGAAGACGACAAAAGCGATCACGACAGAATTAGAGAAAAACGAAAAAAAAATCTTAAGAGAGCAAGAAAAATTTTTTAAATACGTATTGCCGAAATGAGCAAAATCAAACCCTAAAAATTCTACAGCTATGTTAAAAGGAAAAAAAGTAATGACGTCAAAACCCTAGGACCGTGGAAATGGAAAAAAAGGGGAAAACCACAGAAAAGAAGTATCTAGGGGGAAAACTCTAAATAACTTTTTTTTATCAGTCTTACAGTGGAAACACGCAAAAAAACCCCTCCCGAAAACCCAGAACAAAGGTACTTGCCTCAGCTCATTAACCTTTTAGGGGAATGTGACATTTTGCTGCGATAAAAACTGAAAATTAACAAAACCCCGGCCTGACAAAATTTCGCCACGCATATTAAAAAAGCAAAGAACGAAATAGTAAACCACTTTCCATCTTATTTAATAAGCTTTACTCCCGGAAATGTACCTGCGAAGGAAACTAGCAAAAGTCACACCCCTATTTAAAAAAGGAAGCAAGTCGCAGCCCCCGGAAACATGCCCAACATTTAACATCAGTTTTTGGAAAAATTTAAAGGAACCAATAAGAGACAAATCGTTAATTCTTAGAAAAAAAAGACATAATCAAAAATTTGCAGCATGGATTTAAAAAAAACGCCATGCCCTCAAACTACTTGATTTTTACAATAGTGTATTCAAAATGACGACAACACGAGGGCAGGAGTGTTTACCTCGATTTTCAAAAGGTTTTTACAAAGTTCCTCATAAGCGTCTCATTGCAAAATAAAAACTATGGGATAACAGGCCATCTTTCAAATTTGGGTAGAAAAATGGCTGTCAAATCGAAACAAGGGTGGTAATAAATGGAAATTCTTTTTGATGGACCCATGTAAATAGTGGTGTTCCTCAAGGACAGTTCCGGTCCCCATCCGTTCTAAATACATAAAAGACATTGACGAGGGAATCACATGCAGGATATCGAAAATTTTTCTGATGACACGAAAATCACAAAAAAAAGCCTCTACAGAATCTCAGCGCCCTCATACAAAAGACTTAAAAACGCTAAAGAATGGTCAAAAAATGGCAAATTAATTTTAACCTTGACAAATTCATGTCTACATATGGTAATAAAAAAACCCTAAAAGTTCCTGGTGGAACGCCGACGTGAGTTTCGGACAGGGGATGCTTGCAGCCTATGTTGATCTCAAGAAGGCGTTTTGACTCAGTGCATCGTGAGTCACTCTGGGATCTTCTGCGACTTCGAGGGATTCCTGCAAGGACTATTGGTTTGATAACTAGTCTGTATTCTGGGACTGAGAGTGCTGTGAAGTGTGGGGGCAGGTGTATCCAGCTTCTTCCTGTGATACAGGAGTGAGGCAAGGGTGCGTCCTTGCCCCATCACTTTTCAACGCTTGTATGGACTGGGTATTGGACAAGGTTGTAGATCAAAGTGATTGTGGAGCATCCGTCGGCAACACCAAGATCACTGATCTTGTTTTTGCCGATGATGCAGTAATCTTTGCTGAGTCGCTGGAGGTCCTGGTGATGGCTCTCGAGGCGCTACACGAGGAGGCAAAGCCTTTGGGACTTGAGGTCTCCTGGCTCAAGACCAAGGTCCAGGTGTTTGGAGACTTACTAGATGAAGCAGTACAGTCTGTTCATGCGTGTGGCGAGGACATTGAGATCTTGGAAAGTTTTACATACCTTGGTAGCGCAGTCCATAATGACGGCGGGTCACGTCAAGAAGTCTTACGGCGGATTGGCATAGCCCACGATGTTATGGACTCGCTCAACGGTAGTATTTGGCGTTGTCGGTACCTGTGCAGGAGGACAAAGATCCGGATCTTCAAGTCGCTTGTGATCCCTGTCTTACTCTATGGTTGTGAGACATGGACACTAAATAGTGACTTGAAGAGACGAATCAATGCCTTTGGTAATAAGTGTCTTCGCAGAATGATGGGGTATCGCTGGGATGATTACGTGTCAAATCAGAGATTGCACCGTGAGACTGAATCGAGGCCTATTACCTGCATAGTCCGTCAGCGCCAACTTCGGCTATATGGGCATGTGGCACGCTACCCTGAAACCGATCCTTCCCATCGGGTTGTATCTGTAAGAGACAATCCGGCGTGGAGGAGGCCAAGGGGGCTCCCACAAGGCTCGTGGCTGGGGCAAGTTGATGTTTCCTGTCGAGAGTTGCATGGTATGGGAAAGGAGCCTGCATGGGAACTCGCGCGTGGTGACCCCCGGGAGTGGCGTCGTAGGGTGGGCGAGGCGACGCGCCCCCCGGCGTATGCCCCCAATGATTGATTGATTGATAAAAGTTACGTGATGAACGATTTCCAACTAACAAGTGTTGATAAAGAAAAAGATTTAGGCGTTATAATCTCGAAAGATCTAAAACCGAATAACCAAATTATAGAGGTAGTAAAAACTGCAAATAAATTGGTTGGCTTTATTGGACGAACTTGCAGTTTCAAATCTGAAAAAGTTATACTCACTCTTTTTAACTCGCTTGTTCGCCCCCATCTAGAATACTGTGTGCAGTTCTGGTCACCTTATTATAAAAAGGACATAGATAAACTAGAAAAAATACAGCGCAGAGTAACCAAAATGATACCTAGATTGCGAAATAAATCGTACGAAAATCGGCTCAAAGAACTTAACTTATTCCCACTAACAAAACGAAGGATAAGAGGTGACCTCATCGAAGTATTTAGAATCTTCAATGGATTTACGAACGTAGTCCCAGAAAATCTTTTCACGCTAGACCGGTCAAGCTCAACTAGAAACAATGGATTTAAAATAAGCAGGAAACGGTTTGTAACGAACGAAGCAAAGTACTTCTTCACAAACCGTGTTGTAAACGTATGGAATGGGCTGCCGTCAGACGTAGTAAACTCAAATACAATAGAATCATTTAAAAATCGCCTCGATAAATATTTCATATCAAATCCCCGGTTGTCACTGTTTATCTCGGAATAATAAATTTATCTCGCGGGCCTCTGAAACTTACTCTCATTGCGTAAAATGATTGCAAGTCGCGTCTACACAACCCCTCCAACACGTCTCAGACAGCCCCGAGTAAACGGTCACTACTACAACTTTTGACCTGTGACGGGCTGTGGTTCAGTAAGGGCCCTGTCAGTTAGTGACCACCATCGGGATTTATATACCAGGGGTCACTGCTGCAGGGGCATTGAAGTGCACGGCGTCCTACTTGGAAAGTGCACTACCGCAGTGGATTGAAACGGAGCTGGGGCCTGATTGACTGCTGCCCCCCAAGAAAGCGCTAGGCAAGGCTGCCGCACCACCCCTGAACTTCCACACTGAGCCTACACCAACACTACATTAGACCTCATAACATACACAGATAGCCCCGAGTTAACGGTTACCACTACTACTCTCGACCTGTGACGGGCTGGGGTTCAGTTAGGGTCCTGACAGTTAGTGACCACCATCGGGATTTAAGGTCAGGGTCACTGCTGCAGGAGGCATTGAAGTGTACGGCGTCCTACATGGAAAGTACACAATCCGCAGTGGATTGAACGGAGCTGGGGCCTGATTGACTGCTGCCTCCCAAGAAAGCGCCACGCAAGGCTGCCGCACCACCCTTTGAACCTCCACACTGTGTTCACACCATTACAAAACACACATAACATGACCTATCTATCAAGCACTAAACCTACCCCCACAAACTAGTAGTAGTTAGCCATAGATTACAGCTTTCAACTTTCCTCACAAATTCCATGCAGTTTTTCTATATTGCATGGTATCACTTCTTTTCCGGCCAGCTTCGGCTGGAGGGATGGGTGGGTGGGGAGGAGCCTTCTACTTCCTATCCTTTCTCTCTTATTATCTAGTTAGTGTAGTGTAGTTAAAGCAAACAGCCTTGTAAGGACCTATCGGTCTGTTGCTGTTTGTGTTTCCTTTGTATTCCTTTGTATTGTATTCCTCCTCCTCCTCCTCCTCCTCCTCCTGCTCCTCCCTCTCCTCCTCCTCCTCCTCCTCCTCCTCCTCCTCCTCCTCCTCCTCCTCCTCCTCCTCCTCCTCCTCCTCCTCCTCCTCGGAAAGAGGTGACCTCATCGAAGTATTTAAAATCTTCAACGGATTTACGAACGTAGTCCCAGAAAATCTTTTCACGCTAGACCGGTCAAGCTCAACTAGAAACAACGTATTTAAAATAAGCAGGAAACGGTTTGTAACGAACGAAGCAAAGTACTTCTTCACAAACCGTGTTGTAAACGTATGGAATGGGCTGCCGTCAGACGTAGTAAACTCAAATACAATAGAATCATTTAAAAGTCGCCTCGATAAATATCTCATATCAAATCCCCGGTTGTCACTGTTTATCTCGGAATAATAAATTTATCTCGCGGGCCTCTGAAACTTACTCTCATTGCGTAAAATGATTGCGAGTCGCGTTTTACACAAACCCCTCCCACACGTCTCAGACAGCCCCGAGTAAACGGTCACTACTACAACTTTTGACCTGTGACGGGCTGTGGTTCAGTAAGGGCCCTGTCAGTTAGTGACCACCATCGGGATTTATATACCAGGGGTCACTGCTGCAGGGGCATTGAAGTGCACGGCGTCCTACTTGGAAAGTGCACTACCCGCAGTGGATTGAAACGGAGCTGGGGCCTGATTGACTGCTGCCCTCCCAAGAAAGCGCCAGGCAAGGCTGCCGCACCACCCCTGAACTTCCACACTGAGCCTACACCAACACTACATTAGACCTCATAACACACACAGATAGCCCGAGTTAACGGTTACCACTACTACTCTCGACCTGTGACGGCTGTGGTTCAGTTAGGGTCCTGACAGTTAGTGACCACCATCGGGATTTAAGGTACCAGGGGTCACTGCTGCAGGAGGCATCGAAGTGTACGGCGTCCTACATGGAAAGTACACAATCCGCAGTGGATTGAACGGAGCTGGGGCCTGATTGACTGCTGCCTCCCAAGAAAGCGCCAGGCAAGGCTGCCGCACCACCCTTGAACCTCCACACTGTGTTCACACCATTACAAAACACACATAACATGACCTATCTATCAAGCACTAAACCTACCCCCACAAACTAGTAGTAGTTAGCCATAGATTACAGCTTTCAACTTTCCTCACAAATTCCATGCAGTTTTTCTATATTGCATGGTATCACTTCTTTTCCGGCCAGCTTCGGCTGGAGGGATGGGTGGGTGAGGAGGAGCCTTCTACTTCCTATCCTTTCTCTCTTATTATCTAGTTAGTGTAGTATAGTTAAAGCAAACAGTCTTGTAAGGACCTATCGGTCTGTTGCTGTTTGTGTTTCCTTTGTATTCCTTTGTATTCCTCCTTCCTCTTCCTGTTCATTGTATATTTTCCCTGCTGTTTGTTTATGCTCCCGTTTTAGCATTCATCCATCTTTCCCTCCTTTGTATGGCGTCACATATCCTGATCTCTGTAATGGATTATCTGTACTTTTATCTGGTGTTGGTCTTCTTCCTTTGTCTTCTTTCGGTTCCTCCTTCATGTTTCCATAAATCATCGCGCTGTTATTTATCTCGTCCTCCTCGGCTACTACTTCTTCTCCTTCTTTTTCATCTTATTTTCCTTCTCTCTTGGTGTTTTTGTTGTTGTTCTTCTTCTAGATCTCTTTCTCCTCTTCCTCTAACTCCTCCTCCTCCTCCTCCTCCTCCTCCTCCTCCTCCTCCTCCTCCTCCTCCTCCTCCTCCTCCTCCTCCCCTCCTCCTCCTCCTCCTTACTTTCCCTCCCATTCTCAATACCCTCTCTTTTTGCCCATCTTTTCCTTGCTCCATCTTCCTCTTACTCCTCCCTCCCTCCCTCCCTCCCTCCCTCCCTCCCTCCCTCCCTCCCTCCCTCCCTCCCCCCCCTCCCTCCCCTCCCTCCCTCCCTCCCTCCCTCCCTCCCATCACACATCCATCAATTTCCCTTCATTACTTTCGCTGCTTTACTTTCTTGCCAATTTTCCCTTTCCGTGGTTCCATCATGCTACAAAATGCCTCAGGAAAATCGAGATGGAAAAACAACCTTTAAGCAACAGACTGCTTCTTACGGCTCTCCATCCCTCTCCTGTTCCATCTATCCCTCCTTCCCTCATCTCCATCTTTCATCTCCACTTTAGACCGTCTTTTCATCCACTCATTACTCTTCCACCTCCTCTCTACCCACCTCCTCCCCCCTCTTGTCCTCTACTCTTGTATTTCTTCCATCTGTTTTATTTCATCACTTTCTTGTCCTCTCCAGTTTTTCTTCACTAATTCATATCTTCTGTATGTGGGGGGGCATTGGTGTGTGTGTGTGTGTGTGCGTGTGTGTGGTTGTGTGTGTGTGCGTGTGGTTGTGTGTGTGTGCGTGTGTGTGGTGTGTGTGTGTGTGTGTGTGTGTGTGTGTGTGTGTGTGTGTGTGTGTGTGTGTGTGTGAGGTGGTCATGTACACACAGTAAATCCTCCGCGACCCACACAGACTCCTCACACTTTCGCGTCCTTTCTTCCGGCGTCGTCCACAGCGTTATCGAAACCCGCGTTGTTTACCTTTGCGCCTCGCCGAGTTAAAACAAGAAACAGCTCTCCCTTCCCTCTCTTCCCCTCTCCTTCCCCTCTCATTCCCCTCTCCCTTCCCTCTCTTCCCACACGTCTCAGACAGCCCCGAAGTAAACGGACACTACTACAACTTTTGACCTGTGACGGGCTGTGGTTCAGTAAGGGCCCTGTCAGTTAGTGACCACCATCGGGATTTATATACCAGGGGTCACTGCTGCAGGGGGCATTGAAGTGCACGGCGTCCTACTTGGAAAGTGCACTACCGCAGTGGATTGAAACGGAGCTGGGGCCTGATTGACTGCTGCCTCCCAAGAAAGCGCCAGGCAATGCTGCCGCACCACCCCTGAACTTCCACACTGAGCCTACACCAACACTACATTAGACCTCATAATACACACAGATAGCCCCGAGTTAACGGTTACCACTACTACTCTCGACCTGTGACGGGCTGTGGTTCAGTTAGGGTCCTGACAGTTAGTGACCACCATCGGGATTTAAGGTACCAGGGGTCACTGCTGCAGGAGGCATTGAAGTGTACGGCGTCCTACATGGAAAGTACACAATCCGCAGTGGATTGAACGGAGCTGGGGCCTGATTGACTGCTGCCGCCCAAGAAAGCGCCAGGCAAGGCTGCCGCACCACCCCTTGAACCTCCACACTGTGTTCACACCATTACAAAACACACATAACATGACCTATCTATCAAGCACTAAACCTACCCCCACAAACTAGTAGTAGTTAGCCATAGATTACAGCTTTCAACTTTCCTCACAAATTCCATGCAGTTTTTCTATATTGCATGGTATCACTTCTTTTCCGGCCAGCTTCGGCTGGAGGGATGGGTGGGTGGGGAGGAGCCTTCTACTTCCTATCCTTTCTCTCTTATTATCTAGTTAGTGTAGTGTAGTTAAAGCAAACAGTCTTGTAAGGACCTATCGGTCTGTTGCTGTTTGTGTTTCCTTTGTATTCCTTTGTATTCCCCTGTCCTTCCCCTCTCCTTCCCCTCTCATTCCCCTCTCCTTTCCCTCTCTTCCCCTGTCCTTCCCCTCTCCTTCCCCTCTCATTCCCCTCTCCCTTCCCTCTCTTCCCCTGTCCTTCCCCTCTCCTTCCCCTCTCATTCCCCTCTCCCTTCCCTCTCTTCCCCTGTCCTTCCCCTCGTGTGGTGACGCTCAACCCCGGCGTAACTTAAGAGGAGACGTTCCATGTAGTCCTTCACGATGTGCTAACTGCTGGAGTCTTCCTTGTTATTGTTATATACGGCTGGTGTAGATGTCTCCCTCCTTCCTCCCCCTTTATTGTTTTAATTCTATATCCCACTCCCTGTTATTACGCTATAAAGTATGTTATGTCTTAAGTAGCGTAGTAATTCATAACACGCCTTACTTCCATCTGCCTCTTGTTTTTGTTGTGAAGCAGCACCTAACATTTCAGACGGCGCGATACCATTGATATCTACCGGTAAATATAGATATTATTATGATCATTTCTTTGTGTACACTTAGCATTCTTATTTTTCATATTTTTCCTCCTCCTCTTCTTCCCGTTTCTCTGCACCGTTCAGCTCAACACGTCTCATTTCTACCTCTTAATATACCCTTCACTTATACCTTGTCCCATTCTCACTCCAAATTGTCTCATCTTTCACACTCCACCCTTTCTCCCCCTCCAGATTCCCACACCTGTTACCTATTCACCCCACCTCCCGTTCAATACCGGTCCCATCCTCGACTCCCTCACCGTACACCAGTTTTCCATTACCACTTTGTTAAAGCCGGTTCCCACTAGCCCGCTTGTACGCCCGCCGTACAACAACAATGAACAACAATGACATCACAATGACGTCACAATAAAGTCGACCGCACCGCCGTACCGCTGTACGGCTGCCGTACAAAGTTAAAATCAAGTCATCTCTCCCGCTCGGCGGTGTCCGCTCGAGCGGAGGTGCAAACTGTGCCCAGTTACCACAAATACCACTCAAATGGTGATGATGGTGACGTCATTGTTGGGCGGTGTACGGCAACGGCGGCCGTAGAAGCGGGCTAGTGGGAACCGGACTTTACTAGTACTTATCCATCCATCCCACCTCATTGTTATTCCCTGCTCATCTATTCCACCTCATTCCTACTCATCCCTGTCTCTTTCTACTTGAACCTATCCCTCTCTTCTCCCTCTACTGTGTCCTACTGTCTCTCTTCTGTCTCCTCCCTCTACTGTCCCTCTCTACTTGAACCACGATCCGTCCCTTCCTCTCCCACTCATGTTATCTGATCGCCTACTCATTCCTAACCTGGTTTTCCCTCATCATTTTAACATTCACCCCATCTCGCACCAGCTGCCCTTACGCCATTGTGCTAACTCACTTTTCTCGAGTCTTCACACTTACCCCTTCCATCTCAACTTCTTTTCCTTGGTCTTACTCACACCTTCTCCTTACACTTATCTTCACAACACCACTTCTTTCCTTCCCACCTCTCACACTAGTGCCTCCCCCCACCCTCCAAACTCCTACGCCTTTCCTCTCCCCCACCCGAGGGCTTTTCCCAGAGGGCCTGTAAGACGTGGCTAGCAAAGACAAATAAGCCTCAAGCCTTGTACCTTAGCACACGTGACTCTGGTGTGCCTTGGTGTTCGTGGAAGTAGTGGTGGTGATGTTGGTTGTGGTGGTGAACTGGTGATGGTGGTGGTATGTATGCAACCAAAATAATTGACATTTCAGCGAGTTATAACTAATAAAGGAAATTGTTTATGGAAATGAGGATGAATACGATGTTGGAAAAAATAGCGAAAATGAGGTAAGAAAAAATATGTGGCGGATGATATAAAAGAATGTGTGAAAATATGAAGGCAAATATGGAATTGTAAAATGAGATGGAGTTGTATTGAAGGAAAGGTGATGGAGGATCCGTTTGGGGGACGTTCGTTTTGGTGATGTGATGTGAGGATGGTGTGACGGTGAGGCAGTTTGGTGACGAGGGGAATGGGAACGACTCAGGGAAGCAGTTCACCACCACACACCACACACCACCTCACACCCACACCACGCACCACACCCACACACACTACACCACACCATACACACTACACACACCATAGACACACCACACACCACAGACACACCACACACAACACCACACACACACTACACCACCACACCACACACCACCACATACACTACCACCTCACACACACCACACATACCAGACAACACACAACATCACCTACCATAATACCACAAGGAGATAATTCACTGTACCTCCACACCACACCGCAATAACACCACAGCATCACATAAAACACCATAACCACATCACCACATGAACACCACATTATCTACCACAACACCATAAGGAAATAGATCACCATACATTAACACCACATCACTATACCGCATCACAACACACTATAATATCATCACCATACCATGTGAACAAAAGAAAACTCACCACACTTTATCACTTGATTCTAAACCAACACTATACCACACCATATCATACCACAGTGACGTCCTTCACCATATCTACATCACACCGTCATATATTCACCATACCACTTCATCATCACCACACCTCACCACACATCATCACACGAAGGAACATATATTTTTATTTTGAAGAGGAGAAACCGCACATCACATCCTCTCCCGATGCAAAAAAGGATTAATGAAAATGTTAGAAAAAATACTAATCTATTTGAGCGAATTATGCGAATCGGGATTAGGGGAGAGAGAGAGAGAGAGAGAGAGAGAGAGAGAGAGAGAGAGAGAGAGAGAGAGAGAGAGAGAGAGAGAGAGAGAGAGAGAGAAGAGAGAGAGAGAGAGAGAGAGAGAGAGAGAATGAGTCTTGTTATGGTGCTGGGTAAGGGAGATGGAGGTGAGGATAGATGGAGGAAAAGGAAGATAGGGAAGAGGAAAAGGAAGATAGGGAAGAGAAAAAGGAAGATAGGGAAGAGGAAAAGGAAGATAGGGAAAAGGAAAAGGAAGATAGGGAAGAGGGAAAGGAAGATAGGGAAGAGGGAAAGGAAGATAGGGTGCAGGTAAACTTGTCTGCAGTCTTCACAACAGACATTTCTGAGTCCCCCGAGCTGCTTTTCCATTAATTAATTTCTGGTAATTTTTTTTTATTCATTTCTTCATATAATCATTTCTTGAATTTTGAAACCTTTGACGGCGGAAGTAATAGTCATGTCACTCTTTTTTTGTAGAAATTCACTGAGACAATTACCGTCATTTCACCACCACTGACAAGAACAATAACAACAATACCAACGGAAATGCGAACATAAAGTTAAAAGTGACAATTAGACACAACTGTTAGTGACAAGGAAACAATGAAAGGACAATGACGACGACGATGATGAGAGAGAGAGAGAGAGAGAGAGAGAGAGAGAGAGAGAGAGAGAGAGAGAGAGAGAGAGAGAGAGAGAGAGAGAGAGAGAGAGAGAGAGAGAGAGAGAGAGAGAGAGAGAGAGAGAGAGAGAGAGAGAGAGAGAGAGAGAGAGAGAGAGAGAGAGAGAGAGAGAGAGAAATATAATTTATCCCAACACCATGCACATGTCTTTAGCAATCCACAATATTCCACTCCTCAAAGTATCTCTAAATATACTGACACCCTGAGATTCCCAAGGCGTGACCGAATGTCCTGTACGGAATATAACACCAAGCCTTCGCCGTCCTCCACGTATTAAAGCCTCGATCATTAGAGATAACATGAGACAACCTTGGTCAAAGCCTTCACATGCATCTGCTCCTCCTCCTCCTCCCCCTCCTCCTCCTTCTTCTCCTCCTCCTCCCCCTCCTCCTCCTCCTCCTCCTCCTCCTCCTCCTCCTCCTCCTCCTCCTCCTCCTCCTCCTCCTCCTCCTCCTCCTCCTCCTCCTCCTCCTCCTCCTCCCCCCCTTTCTCCTCCTTCTCTAGTTTTCTAGAACCCCTGTGTGCAGTTCTGGTCACCTTATTATAAAAAGGACATAGATAACTAGAAAAATACAGCGCAGAGTAACCAAATGATACCTAGATTGCGAAATAAATCGTACGAAAATCGGCTCAAAAAACTTAACTTATTCCCACTAACAAAACGAAGGATAAGAGGTGACCTCATCGAAGTATTTAAAATCTTAAAACGGATTTACGAACGTAGTCCCCAGAAAATCTTTTCACGCTAGAGCCGGTCGAGCTCAACTAGAAACAACGGATTTAAAATAGCAGGAAACGTTTTGTAACGAACGAAGCAAAGTACTTCTTCACAACCGTGTTGTAAACGTATGGAATGGGCTGCCGTCAGACGTAGTAAACTCAATACATGAATCTTTAAAAAATCCCCCTCGATAAATATTTCATATCAATCCCCGGTTGTCACTGTTTATCTCGGGAAAAATAAATTTATCTCGCGGGCCTCTGAACTTACTCTCATTGCGTAAAATGAATTGCGAGTCGCGTCCCACACAAACCCCCCCCACACGTCTCAGACAGCCCCGAGTAAACGGTCACTACTACAACTTTTTGACCTGTGACGGGCTTGGTTCAGTAAGGGCCCTGTCAGTTTTGTGACCACCATCGGGATTTATATACCAGGGGTCACTGCTGCAGGGGGCATTGAAGTGCACGGCGTCCTACTTGGAAAGTGCACTACCAGTCCCGTGGATTGAAAAAGGAGCTGGGGCCTGATTGACTGCTGCCTCCCAAGAAAGCGCCAGGCAAGGGTGCCGCAACCAACCCTGAACTTCCACACTGAGCCTACACCAACACTACATTAGACCTCATAACACACACAGATAGCCCCGAGTTAACGGGTTCCACTACTACTCTCGACCTGTGACGGGTTGTGGTTTCAGTTAAGGGTCCCCGACAGTTAGTGACCACCATCGGGATTTAAGGTACCAGGGGGCCCCTGCTGCAGGAGGCATTGAAGTGGTACGGCGTCCTACATGGAAATTACACAATCCGCAGTGGATTGAACGGAGCTGGGCCTGATTGACTGCTGCCTCCCAAAAGCGCCAGGCAAGGCTGCCGCACCACCCTTTAACCTCCACACTGTGTTCACCAAACCCTTACAAAACACACATAACATGACCTATCTATCAAACACTAACCTACCCCCACAAACTAGTAGTAGTTAGCCATAGATTACAGCTTTCAACTTTCCTCACAAATTCCATGCAGTTTTTCTATATTGCATGGGATCACTTCTTTCCGGCCAGCTTCGGGTGGAGGGATGGGTGGGTGAGGAGGAGCCTTCTACTTCCTATCCTTTCTCTCTTATTATCTAGTTAGTGTGGTGTAGTTAAAGCAAACAGTCCTTGTAAGGACATCGTCTGTTGCTGTTTGTGTTTCCTTTGTATCCTTTGTTTCCTCCTCCTCCCCTCCTCTAGCTTCTAGAATCCTGTGTGCAGTTTTNACACCCCCCCAAAACCCCCCTTCACAAAACACACACACACCACCCCACACACACAACACA
>JACEEZ010001786.1:222500-225000 GCA_016584305.1 Chionoecetes opilio
TGGCTTTAGACAGACACCTAAGACTACCCGTGGCTTTAGACAGACACCTAAGACTACCCATGGCTTTAGACAGACACCTAAAAACTACCCATGGCTTTAGACCCGACACCTAAGACTCCATGGCTTTAGACAGACACCTAAGACTACCCCTGGCTTTTGAAAAGACACCAAAGACTAACCTGGCTTTAGACAGACACCTAAGACTACCTGGCTTTAGACAGACACCTAAGACTTTCCCTGGCTTTAGACAGACACCTAAGACTACCCATGGCTTTAGACAGACACCTAAGACTGCCCCTGGCTTTTTGACAGACAAACCCAAACTACCCATGGCTTTAGACAGACACCTAAGACTACCCATGGGTTTAGACCAGACACCTAAGACTACCCCTGGCTTTAGACAGGACACCTAAACCCACCCATGGGTTTAGACAGACACCTAAGACTACCCTTTGGGTTTTGACAGACACCTAAGACTCCATGGCTTTAGACAGACACCTAAGACTACCCTGGCTTTAGACAGACACCTAAGACTTACCCCTGGCCTTTTGACAGGGCACCTAAGACTACCCATGGCTTTTTGACAGACACCTAAGACTACCCTGGCTTTAGACAGACACCTAAGACTACCATGGCTTTAGACAGACACCTAAGACTACCCTGGGGTTTAGACAGACACCAAAAACTACCCATGGCTTTAGACAGACACCTAGACTACCCATGGCTTTAGACAGACACCAAAAACTACCATGGGTTTTGACAACACCTAAGACTAAACCCATGGCTTTTAGACAGACACCTAAGACTAACCATGGCTTTTAGACAGACACCAAAAACTACCCCTGGCTTTAGACAGACACCAAGACTACCATGGCTTTAGACAGACACCAAGACTACCCATGGCTTTTGACAGACACCTAAGACTACCCATGGCTTTAGACAGACACCTAAGACTACCCATGGCTTTAGACAGAACCTAAGACTACCCCTGGCTTTAGACGACACCAAGACTACCCATGGCCTTTTAGACAGACACCTAAGACTACCCATGGCTTTAGAAGACACCAAAAACTACCCATGGCTTTAGGACAGACCCTAAGACTACCCATGGCTTTAGGGCAGACACCTAAGACTAACCCATGGCTTTTGACAGACACCAAGACTAAAAACCCCTGGGGTTTAGACAGACACCAAAGACTACCTGGCTTTAGACAGACACCTAAGACCTACCCATGGCTTTAGACCCGAACCCAAAGACTACCCATTTGGCTTTAGGGCAGACACCAAGCTACCCTGGCTTTAGACAGACACCCCAAGACTACCCTGGCTTTAGACAGACACCAAAAACTACCCCTGGCTTTAGACAGACACCCAAGACTACCCATGGCTTTAGCGACACCTAAGACTACCCATGGCTTTAGACCCGACCCAAGACTACCCTGGCTTTAGACGACACCTAAAACTACCCTGGCTTTAGACAACACCCTAAGACTAGCCCATTGGGTTTTTGACAGACCACCTAAGACTACCCATTGCTTTAGACCCGACACCAAGACTACCCTGGCTTTAGACAGACACCTAAGACTACCATGGCTTTAACAGACACCTAAGACTACCCATTGCTTTAGACAGACACCTAAGACTACCCTGGCTTTAGACAGACACCTAAGACTAACCCCTGGCTTTAGACAGACAAAAGCTTTTCCATGGTTAGGACCCCAAAATTAATGGCTTTTGACAATCACTAACCCTGCTCCAACACCAAGGCTAATGATTTTAGGGCAAATTTAAAAACCCAAATTGTTTAAACCATGGTGTAGGGGGTGGGGGTTAGATTGGAAGGTAGAATCATGTATATATAGTAGTATATAGAAATGGTTAAGAGATGAATGTCTGTTAAGAGTAGGTAGTGTAGTGTGGGGTAGTAGTGGGAGTAGTAGTGGTAGTAGTAGTAGTAGAAAGTAGTAGTAGTGTAGTGGGGTTTGTTTGGTTAGTGTGGTTTAATAGGATGTGTAAAGTGGTAGTGGTTATAGTTAGAAGAGTTAAGTATATAAGTTTTAATGTGAAGGGTGTATAGGGTTACTTAGGGGACCCATCGGGTTTAAATACCCCGGGTAAATGTTTCAGCGGGCTAAAGACCTCCCAAATTAAAGGCCCCGGTGTTAACGGACTTCCGTTTACCCGTGCCCCTGGGCCAGCAAGGTCCGCAATTTTAACCCCCGGTTTACAATACCACACTGTAACAGGACCATATTAAGGGGCCCAAAACCCTTAAACAAACCGAGTTGGTTGAAGGGGTGGGCTTTCACTTTCCCTCCACCCCCAAATCCCCCCCTTTTCAGGGGTTTTTTCTATATTGCAGTAATACACTTTTTTCCGGCCCGCTTCCCCCTAATGGGTTTGATGGACCTTNCCTTATGAAAAAATATAAAAAGAATTCCGTAAGGGGTATCATATTTTCAGCTTGGATATTTACACCCCTGCTTGCCCTGACTGGGAA
>JACEEZ010001786.1:230000-235000 GCA_016584305.1 Chionoecetes opilio
TATGTTCTTATATTCTTATGTACTCGTCAATACAAGGTAGAAAGGTGGAGTCAAAGACTTCTCATCTCTGCTTTTCATCGATCTCACTCACAGTCCATTTGCAGTGTTGCCTATTTTATCATATTTTCACACTATCTCCACCGATGCTGCTCCTCTTAAACTCGCCAATAAGGTTTTGATGCTTTGATATTGCCCTGCGAGTCTCCCGGATTGATTAGTGTTTGTGGTAGCATCAGTTAGCATACTTCCTATCCTCTCCTTCTTCACTACGAAACTTCCATGTTCCTATCTTCTTTAGGGGCATGGTATCCATTTCCAACTGTCCTCTTACATGTAGTCTGATAATTAGTAGTATGTAGTTCAGCAGATACCCTCGTTATAAACCAATAGCTATCCTGGTATATGTTCTTCCTATGTATTCTTCCTATGTGCCCGTCAGGGTGGCAAGGTTGGTAGAGACGTGAGCTCGCAATGTGCAGCGTCCCTGTGCATTCGGTCAGCGGTTCGAGTCCGCCTAGTTCGTGCTGACGTGGCGGCGCTTTGTATAGTCAATAACCTTGTAGTTGGTACTTGCAAAGTGTCTAGATAGGATGAAAATCTTATCTTATCTTCTTCCTATGTAATAATGAAAGTCTCTCTCACTCTCACCCTCGTTACAAACCAATAGCTATCCTGGTATCTGTTCTTCCTATGTATTCTTCCTATGTAATAATGAAAGTCTCTCTCACTCTCACCCTCGTTATAAACCAATAGCTATCCTGGTATCTGTTCTTCCTATGTATTCTTCCTATGTAATAATGAAAGTCTCTCTCACTCTCACCCTCGTTACAAACCAATAGCTATCCTGGTTTCTGTTCTTCCTTTGTATTCTTCCTATGTAATAATAACAGTCTCTAACAAAAGCCACTCACGCCTCATGCTCTCCTCACCCTTGTTCTGATTCTATACCCGTGACAATAACAAGTCCATTACTATATTTTCCTTTTTCTTTTACTTTCTCTTTCTTTCTATTCTCTTTGACTTTCTCTTTTGACTCTCTTTGGTTACTCGAATTGGAACGTTCGGCTTTTTTTCCAAATTTCATACTTTTTTTTTTTTTACATATGTGCCTATAGCGCCTGTAGGCAGTAGTGACCCAGGGCTCGGATGGTAGGCTCTGAAGGTTCACTTGAGGGCTGTGATGGTTGGTCCTCGCCCGTTGTGGCGCAGGCAGGATTCTTATAGTGACGCCTGTGATTAGAGGCTCATGCCGCCCCCCTGTGTCCTCAGATGCACTCGCAATCGAAGGTAGAGTTGATGGACAGGGCCACAGTCTATAACGGTCTTCCGAACGGCTGGACGAGTTATGTCTCACGCTGCGCACCTACGTCACGCGATCCAGGCCATCCCAAGCCCTCTCGATCTGCCTCATTCTATCAGCAGCATAGCTGAGAGGCGGGTGGATCCGCTCCGTGCGCCCACGTTCATGTCCTACCATATTTTATTTCTAAGATAATATAACTAACTAACTTACAATAAAAACAACAATAATAAAAAAAATAATAATAAATACTACTCCCCATACTATAGTAGTAGTAGTAGTAGTGGTTGTAGTAGTAGTAATAGTACAATAGTAGTAGTAATACTAGTAGCAGTAGAAGTAGTCGTATAGTAGTAGTAGTTGTAAAGTAGTAGTGGTAATAGTAGTAATAGTAGTGTTAGTAGTAGCAATAGCAGGCAGTGGTAATAATAGACTATTACCTTATAACAACACAATTGGTATTAATGGACATGTTATTTACCAAATAAGCAGTACATGAAAACAGCATGGCTGTAATAAACAATACTGTACAAGGCTAAGTGGCATCGTGTTGGGGCGGGGGAGGAAGGAGGGACTAGGCTGCGCCAGCTGAGTCACGTGTCAGAGTCACGTGTTACATCCTCCCCCGCCCCAACACGATGCCACTTAGCCTATTACTGTATTGTTTATTACAGCCATGCTGTTTTCATGTACTGCTTATTTGGTAAATAACATGTCCATTAATACCAATTGTATTGTTATAAGGTAATGTAATGTTCCATTACTAGTAAAGATAATGATTAAATCATTCATAATTTCACCGAGTGGCAACCGCGAGTACACACTGTATCACTGTATCGTCACCTGGATCGCGTGACGTCACTAAGCCCCACCCCCAACCTGCGCGTCGGATGACCGTTATAGACTGTGCCGTAGATAACAGGATAGTCGCCACCTGCACTATTGTCGCCAGGCGGCATATATTACGAATTATAGCATCAATATTGATTGTTATGTGCCACTGAAGATGATACACAGTAGTTTATATCATGACTGTATAATCTACCCTGTTTCAGCGTTGTTTTATGCTTTGTAGCTGCAAGTATAGACGGTTTTAAATTTCATTACTCGTTTTTTTTTCGGGCGACGACGACGGCGGGAGGACACTCTAAACATAAACACTAGATGGCGACTTTAATGTAGCCCGTTACCAACGTCGCCACTCGGTTTTATTTTTGTAATTTGTTCATTAACGGCCATAATATGACACAGATGAAGACAAAAATGACACAGACTCTCCAGATAGCCCCTTCTAACTTTCCTGAAATCATGGATGTAGAAATGTAAGTATTAACGCCACCACACGTCTGTAAATAAAAAAAAAACCGTTGTCCTGGCGACTTTAGTGTTATCTACGGTAGGAGGATTACGCAAAAGGTTGCTAACGGATTTACATGTACTTATATTAAATAATAATAATTACAAAAATGTATAAGTTGTAAGAATTGGCATAATTTATAAGTTAGAAATTAGAGAAATATAAACTGAATGAAGAGCTTAGTGCAATTTTTTTTAAGGGGGTGGGGGGGTTTAGGTTTGGGGGTGGATGGGGATTGGTTTTTAAGGGGGTGGGGGGACGGGGGATTGGTTTTTTCAGGGGGTGGGGGGATGGGAGATTGGTTTTTCAGGGGGTGGGGGGATGGGAGATTGGTTTTCCAGGGGGTAGGGGGATGGGGGATTGGTTTTTAAGGGGGGTGGGGGGATGGGGGATTAGTTTTTCAGGGGTTGGGGGGATGGGGGATATCTTTTTCAGTGGGTGAGGGGATGGGGGATATCTTTTCAGGGCATGGGGGATTGGTTTTTAAGGGGGGTGAGGGATGGGGGATTGGTTTTTCAGGGGGTAGGGGTACGGGGGATATCTTTTTCAGGGGGGATGGGAAATTGGTTTTTCAGGAGGTGGGGGGATGGGGATATCTTTTTCAGGGGGTGGGGAATGGGGATATCTTTTTCAGGGGGTGGGGGGATGGGAGATTAGTTTTTCAGGGGGTGAGGGGATGGGGGGATGGGGGATATCATTTTCAGGGGGTGGGGAGATGGGAAATTGGTTTTTCAGGAGGTGAGGGGATGGGGATATCTTTTTCAGGGGGTGGGGGAATGGGGATATCTTTTTCAGGGGTGGGGGGATGGGAGATTGGTTTTTCAGGGGTGGGGGGATGGGAGATTGGTTTTTAAGGGGGGTGGGGGGATGGGGAATATCTTTTTCAGGGGTTGGGGGGATTGGGGATATCTTTTTTCAGGGGGGGGGGATGGGGGATTGGTTTTTCAGGGATTGGGAGGATGGGCGATATCTTTTTCAGGGGGTGGGGGGATGGGGGATATCTTTTTCAGGGGGTGAGGGATTGGTTTTTCAGGGGGTGGGGGGATGGGGGATTAGTTTTTTCAGGGGATGGGGGGATGGGGGATATCTTTTTCAGAGGGTGGGGGGATGGGGAATATCTTTTTCAGGGGGTGGGGTGATGGGGAATATCTTTTTCAGGGGGGGATGGGTAATATCTTTTTCAGGGGGTGGGGGGATGGGGGATATCTTTTTCAGGGGGTGGGGGGATGGGGAATATCTTTTTCAGGGGTTGGGGGGATGGGGATATCTTTTTCAGGGGGTGGGGGGATGGGGGATATCTTTTCAGGGGGTGGGGGGATGGGGGATATCTTTTTCAGGGGGTGGGGGGATGAGGGCTTGCGGTTTCAGGGGGATGGGGGGGCTGTATTTGAGGGGGGGCTTACTGTTTCAGGGGGGTGGGGGCTGTAGTTTGAGGGGGGGCGTGCTGTTTCAAGGGGGGTGGGGGGCTGTTGTTTGAAGGGGGGCTTGCTGTTTCAAGGGGGTGGGGGGCTGTAGTTTGAAGAGGGCTTGTTGTTTCAGGGGGGTGGGGAGGTGTAGTTTGAGGGGGGGCGTGCTGTTTCAGGGGGTGGGGGGCTGTAGTTTGAAGGGGGGCTTGCTGTTTCAGGGGGGTGGGGGGCTGCAGTTTGAGGGGGGGCTTGGTGTTTCAGGGGGGTGGGGGGCTGTAGTTTTAGGGGGGCTTGCTGTTTCAGGGGGATGGGGGCTGTAGTTTTATGGGGGGGGCTTGCTGTTTCAGGGGGGTGGGGGGCTGTAGTTTAAGGGGGAGGGGCCTTGCTGTTTCAGGGGGGCAGGGGGGGCTGTAGTTTGAGGGGGAGGGGCCTTGCTGTTTCAAGGGGGTGGGGGGGCTGTAGTTTGAGGGGGGTGGGGGGCTGTAGTTTGAGGAGGGGCTTGCTGTTTCAGGGGGATGAGGGGCTGTAGTTTTTTTGGGGGGCCTTGCTGTTTCAGGGAGGTAGGGGGGCTGTAGTTTGAGGGAGCTGGGGGGCTGTAGTTTGAGGGGGGGCTTGGTGTTTCATTGGGTCGAGGGGCTGTAGTTTGAGGGGGTTATGGGGGCTGCTGTTTAAGTCAGGTGGAGGACTTCAATATTTAGGTGTACGTTTTTTCTTTTGCAGCTTTTTTCCACGTCTGTTATTCCTGATTCTGATGACGTTGGTCTTGATGTCATCATAGAAGATTTCCTTCAGGTCAACCATCAGTCTGTGCATCTGCCCCGCCTTGACCTTGACCTCCAGATCCTGGTGGGCGGGGGAAGGGGGCGAGGGAGAGGGGGTCGTGGTGGGGTATGGTGGGGCGGCGGTGTGTCGTCTGTTATTCCAGATTCTGGTGACG
>JACEEZ010001786.1:242500-257500 GCA_016584305.1 Chionoecetes opilio
TGCATATGTGCAGTTTTCCTCCAGGACTAATATTTATACGCAGTAAAATGGCAAAAATATGTTTGCTAAAAATCTCTTATTTTATTTCAGCTTGAAATCCGAAAATAATTTCAGTCTCGCATACATGACAGTTGTTGGGAATCAAAGTGATCTGGAAATGTGATATGGAGGAAAATTTTCTGTCCGACCAACGGCTTGGGAGACAGACGCAGATTTTTTTTTATAATTTTTTTTATTTCTTTTGTATTGGTAATAATTAAGCTAGAGAGAACGTAGTCAGTATGGCCTTGACCTCCCCCCTTCCCTGTGTTGTGTGTGTGTGTGTGTGTGTGTGTGTGTGTGTGTGTGTGTGTGTGTGTGTGTGTATGTGGTGTGTGTGCGTGTGTGTGTGTGCGTGTGTGTGCGTGTGTGTAAGTGTTGTGTGTGTGTGTGTGTGTGTGTTGTGTGTGTGTGTGTGTTGTGTGTGTGTGTGTGTGTGTGTGTGTGTGTATGTGTGTGCGTGTGTGCGTGTGTGTGTGTGTGTCGTGTGTGTAGTGTTTGTCTTCTGTGTTGTGTTTGTGGTGTGTGTGTGTGTGTGTGTGTGTGTTGTGTGTGTGTGTGTGTTGTGTGTATCATTGTGCTACAGCTGTGTGTGTGTATGTATGTGTTTGTATTGTCTATTTATGTGTGTTGCAGACCGCGTGTCGGTGTGAGTAATTGTTTTCCTGTGTTCAGGTACATTGATTTGGTGTTGAGTAGTGGTTCCATGTGTGCCGCCGCGTATCTAGTATTTGAGTATGTGTTCCTGTGTTGCGCCGCGTATATAGTATTTGTGAGTATTGTGTTCATGTGTTGCATGCGCGTATATAGTATTGAGATTGTGGTCCTGTGTTGCAGCGCGCGTATATATATTTGAGTATTGTGTTCGCATTGTTGCCGAGCCGCGTATATAGTTTTAGTATTGTGTTCCATGTGTTTGCAGCCGCCGTAATATGTATTTGGAGTATTGTGTTCATGTGTTGCAGCCGCGTATATAGTAGTTTGAAGTATTGTGTTCATGTGTGTTGCAGCCGGGCGTATATAGTATTTTGATTATTGTGTTCCATGTGTTCAGCCCGTAATATATTATTTGAAGTATGTTTTCCTATGTGTTGCAGCCACGTATATAGTATTTGGATTTGTGTTGCCATGTGTTGCAGCCGCGTATTATAGTAGTTCTGAGTATTGTGTTTCCATGTGTTGCAGCCACGTATTAGTATTGTTGTAGTGTGTTCCGTGTTTTGCAGGCCACGTATATAGTATTTGAGTATTGTGTTTCTCCATGTGTTTCAGCCGGCGTATATAGTATTTAGTATTGTGTTCCGTGTGTTGCAGCCTACGTATAAATAGTATTTAGTATTGTTTTTCCATGTTTTTGCAGACACGTATATAGTATTTGCGGATGTGATTGGTTTTCCATGTGTTTGCAGACTAACTATAAGTATTTGAGTATTGTTTTCCATGTGTGTGCCAGCCACGTATAATATATTTGTAGTATGTGTGTTCCATGTGTTGCAGCCACGTAATATAGTATTGGATATTGTGTTCCTGTGTTGCAGCACGTATCTAGTTTTGAGTATCGGTGTGTGTTCCATGTGTTGCAGCCGCGTATATAGTATTTGAGTAGTGTGTTCGTGTGTTGCAGCCAAGTTATAGATTTGAGTATTGTGTTCATGTGTTGCAGCACGTAAATATTGTGTTTGTGTGTTTGCAGGGGCCGGTTGACGGAGGTGCTTCGCGGTGGTGGTCGGCGCGGGTGCTGCTGCCCTGCGACATCACGGAGGCGGGGGACACGCCCATCCTGTGCTCTTCTATACACGGGGAGTACAAGGCAATCCGTGTACAGGTTGAACACGCATTACCTCCTTACTCTCTCTCCTCTCTCGCTCTCTCTCTCTCTCTCTCTCTCGCTCTCCTCTCTCCTCGGCTCTCTCTCTCTACGGATCTCCTCTCTCGCTCTCGTACTCTCTCTCTCTCTCTCTTTGGTCTCTCTCTCACTCTCTCTCTCTCTCTCTCTCTCTCTCTCCCTCTCCTCTCCCTCCTCGCCTCTCCCTCTCCCTCTCCCTCTCCCTCTCTCTCTCTCGTCCACCATCTGTTTCCACTTTTTCATTCCTTAACCAACTCTGTGTATCACCCTCGTCTCTTCATTCACCCTTCTTTCCTGCCTTCAGCTCACCCTATCTCCACATGCCCTCACTTCTTCCTCACCCTTCCTCTCTCATCTCACAGATCATCATTTATCCTCAGTCCCCTCTTCTCGCCATGTCACATCTCTCAATCAACCTATACCTTTAACCTTCTCATTCTCTCTCTTCTTCCCCTTGTAATCTCGCGCTCATCTAAACCTTCACTCTTCTCCAATGCCAACCCCTTCTCTTCCTCCTTAACTCCTTCCACCCACATCTGCCGTCACCCCCCAACCACCCTTTAACCCTTTTTAACGAGCAACTTCCATCCCCCTCCCTCCTCCTCCAACACAGACAGATAGATGCCTTCTTTTTCCAGCCTGTCATCCTCTGAAGTTCTAAATCAAACGCCATGCCTCTATTATTTCTATCTATCTTCATATCTCCTCCTTGAAAGCTTTAACCCTCTTCTCTCGCTTCTTCACTCACTCCTTGCTGTCTTCTCTTCGATTCCTGCCGCTCTCTTCACTCTCTTCATCATATTTGTCTTCTGAGTCACATTTAATCAATATTCTAGTTTTTAGGAAATCAGACAAAAATAATACTCGGTGTGACGTGTATATAATCTAGATGTTAACTTTTCATCATGTATCTACAAAAATAAGAATAATTACGGAAAAAATAGGACAATTACGCAAAAAATTAGGACGAATTACGCAAAATAAGAAGAATACGCCAAAAATGGAGGAATTTACGCATAAATAAGAAGAATTACGAAAAAAATTTGGACGATACGCAAAAAATGGAAGAATTACGCAAAAAATAGGAAGAATTACGCAAAAAATAGGAAGATTACGCAAAAAAGTTGAAGACTACGTAAACAATAGGACGAATTACTGCAAAAATAGAAGATTACGCAACAAATTGGAAGAATGTACGCACAAAATAGGAAGAATTACTCCACAAAAGAGACTTACGCAAAATATGACGAATTACGCAAAAATAGGAAGAATTACGCAAAAAAATAGGAAGAATTACGCAAAAATAGGATGAAATTTACGCAAAAATAGGGGAAGAATTACGCATGTGTCCTCAAAGCGTGACTGGCAGGAAGCTTTAGGGGGGCAGTGCATGGAGGGACGGTGAAGTTGTAGGGCGGCGGGTCACCGGGATAAGATTACGCCACAACTCACATTCACAAGACTCCGCGCTTGTGTTAACACTGACGCTGCGCTGCCAATGCCCGGCTTAATTTGCTCCCAAACTCAGGCATCTCGTCAGCTGGGGAAGGCTTTAGCGGGGAGTGGAGAGACCGCACGACGGTGGGAGACACGGGGCGTGGCTCGGGCTGGTCGGGTGGGCCTCGTGGCTAGTCGTTCGTCCGACGGTCGCTATAACACTAGTTTGCCTGCAAAAAGCCGATACCTCTCTGGAGAGTGACGGAAAGTTGCAGGCCTAAGACCGTGGTGAAAACGTTCCTCTCTCCATCGCCCCTACACCCATGTCTGTGTGTGTGTGTGGTGTGCGTGTACGTGTGCGTGTGCGTGTGCGTGGTGCGTGTGTGTGTGTGTGGTGTTTTCCCTTGCTGATAATTTGCCAAATATAAACAAACTTTATTATAATTATGTAAAACGTACATACTTCACGCGGATTGATTCCAGGAGTGATCGGCCTGTCGTTCCACCTTGTGCTTATGCATCAGTCCAGTGTTCCTCCCTCCCCGCAGTAATGAGGTCAACGTCTTCGGTTCGGAAAAGGATCGGCTGGATGCATTAGGACTACCATTGAAGACCAAGGGGGGTACCAGTCTTGGTGTAACCAATATCAGTGCAACTCGAGCCTAAGTATTGCTACGTGTTATTTTCACGTAGCGGTCTATAGGCCTGTAGGGTATTCATAGTAATCCCTTGGGACCCAGAACATTAGTGCCATTGTAATTTGGGTACCATTAGGATTATTTTTAGTGACTATTAGTCCTGTCTTTGGTATGACCTGGTCCTAATTAGTATTCCTTTCCACTAGTTACTTTGTATATCAGAGTCACTTTTCTTAATGTTATCGTTAACAAACGAAGACGCTTTTATTAGCAAGGAAATATCTGGGCGTGAGGGTTAAGGGCTTCGGTGTTGTTGGTCCCTCGCCCGTGGTGGCGCAGGCAGAATTGTTTATAGTGACGCCTGTGATTACGAGGCTCATGCCGCCCCCCTGTGTCCTCCAATGCACTCGCCGTCGAAGGTAGAGTTACATGGGCAGCATATGTGGGTGTACTTAGAGTTTCACTCGACGGTGGCAGGAGATTTTGCACCCGGCACGACTTTGAACTCGTGACACTTGAGCTCCACGCACCAAGCCAGGCGTTAACCACTGACGGCCCACCGCCTCCCCTACAACCGCCTACCCCTGTGGGGTTTTGGTACGTGCTAGACTGCAGGCCGGTTGGACACGGTGGACGACACGGTTGGAGACGCTGCACTCTTACCTCATTCCAGCTCACCCGGCAGGCATACACACGTAGGAATAACCGATACCAGGAATCTATTTGCCTATAACGAGGGTGTCTGCTGAGTAGTAGTCAGTTCCCCAATAGTCCGAGATATATATATAGTTCCAATAGTCCGCTATCTCCCAATATATATAGTGTATAATCTATATAGGCCCAATATATAAGGCCCAATATAGTCCCCATATATAATATTACTATTTATATAATTATATCTCCCAATATATATAGTCTAAATATACATAATATATATATTTTTTTTTTTTACATCACAAGGGACTGGCCAAGGGCACAATAAAAATGGGGTAACACAAAGCCGGCTTAGTTGCCAGTCCTATAAAGAGGGGACCAGTATGCGAATAAACTAAAATAAGATGGGGTGAGCCATTTTAGGTTCGGGAGGTGTCTTGTTACTCTCTCTTGTTGAAAGATTTACTCAGAGGAAAGTAGAAAAATATAAAAAGGAAGAGATTCCAGAGTTTTCCAGTGAAAGGGATGAAAGAGTAAGGATACTGATTTAACTCTTGCTTAGGAATATGGCCAGAAAAGATGAGAATGATTAGAAGTCTTGTGCAGCGAGCCGCGGAGGGGCGGCGGCATGCCGTTCAGCAAGTTCAGAAAGCAGTGAGAGCATGAAATAACGTAAGAAGAGAGCAGAGAAGGCAACATGGCGTCGTGATTTAAAGATTGAAGTCAGTCAGATGGAAAGGAGTTGGAGACGAAAAAGCTTTGACTCGACCCTGTTTAGGAGAGCTGTATAAGTGGATCCTCCCCAAACATGTGAGAAATACTCCATACTGGGCGGATAAGGCCCCTGTAGAGAGAAAGCATTGTGAGGGGCGAAAAAAGAACGCAGAGACGCACAGGCCACCTAACTTCTAACAACATAGAAGCTGTTGCAGCAAGAGATACATGTGAGATTCCAGTTCAGAATTTTAGTAAAGGATGTCCTAAGATGTTCATTGTAAGAAGAAGGAGACAGTTGAGTGTCATTGAAGAAGAAGGGATATTTATTTGTAGGTTTTGTTTGACTAGATAGGTGAAGAAATTGGTTTTTTGGGCATTGAACCAAAACCAGGGTTTGCATTGCACACCATCAGAACATTATAGAAAGATCATAAGTTAGGTGTCTCGGTGGCATCTCTCCGTGAATCACTTAGTTCCTGTTAGTTGGACGTCTAATAAACGACGTTGAAAAATGCAGGGTAGAATCATCAGCGTAGGAGTGGATAGGGCCTGTGAGTTGACATAGAAGATTCATTTAATGATAATAGACAGGGTGGGTTTAGAAACAGAACTTGTGTGGGAACACCACTATTGATGATTTTAGGAGCAGAACAATGTCCGTCTACCAGTAGCTGGCAATAGACCGGTTTTTGAAAGGAAACTTAAGATGAGTTACAGAGAGGAAGGATGAAATAGACCGAAGATGGTAGTTTTGGAAATAAAAAAAAAAAAAATAAAGTTTTGTGCCATACTCTATCAAAGGCTTTTGATATGTCAATTGCGAACAGCAAAAGTTTCACACGAACCGCCTAAAGGAGGATGACAAGATTCAGTTTAGGAAGCTAGAAGATCGCCAGTAGATCGCCTTTACGGAAGCCGTACTGACCATCAGATAGAATAATTTGAGCAGATAGAGCTTAGAGAATCTTCTATTAAGTATAGATTCAAAAACTTTAGCAAAGGCACGAGTCAAAGCTTATGGACGGTTAGTTTGAAGGATTAAAATGTTCACCCTTCTTAGGACATGTTGGATGTGAGCAAACTTCCAGCAGAAGGAAAGGTGTGACGTAGATAGACAACGACGGAAAGTTTGACCAGGCAAGTGAAAGCACAGAAGCACAGTTTTGAGAACAATGGAGGACATCCGTCAGACGTAAGCCTTCCGAGGATCTAGGCGGCCGAGAAAGGGCAAAGAAACATCATTCGAAGGATCTTAATGACAGGCATAATATATGTACAGGAGGGTGGATGGAAACGGAGTAACAAGCCCTTCATCAACCAGAGTGGAATTTTTAGCAAAGGTTTGAGCGAAGAGTCAGCTTTTAGAAGTAGATGAGACAGCTGTGACATCTGGGTGAAGCATAGAGGGAGAAGATAGGAAGAGAAAATTGTTAAGATGTTATTAGCTAGATGCCAGAATCACGAGAGGAATTTTGATTCGAGAAAGATTTTGAAATTTTCCTATGAAAGAAAGAGTTTTTGGTGAGTTGAAGTAAAGATTTTGGCATGATTACGGCAGAAATTATAAGGCATAGTTTCAGGAGATAATGCTTACGGTACCGTTTGGTGAGCCCCCTCTCTATCTCGTAACAGCATGAGAACGAGTCGAGTGTTTAAACCAGTGAACGGGCTTTAGGATTAGAGAAAGTAAGGAATGTACGACCTCCATGCCCAGTGACTAGACCTCATTATTCGCTCTGCACAAAGAGATGGGTCCTTATCCATGGAAGCAGTAAATCATTCCATGGAAAAGTAGAGTAGTACGGCCTTAGGTCTTCACTTAGCTGAGTTGACGTCCAGAAGCACTCCGGTTCTTAGGTGTTTAGATTAGGTGGGTTAGGTTGGGCACCGGAGCGATAGACAGGTTACAGAATAAGATTGTGCGAGGAACCCACCGGAAGATGAATAGTTTCACAGAGTAGCAGAATGGGGTAGTATTAGGAAAAGATCATAAATGTTGGCGTGTCTCCAAAGGCGGTCAGGAATACGGGTTGAGGGTGCTGCCCAGCTGCTCTATGTCTTGGAGATAGAAAAGTTGTATGCCTGTCCACCAGGTTTGTCCAGTGAAAAGAAGTGATAGCCAAGCTGGTGTGAACATTGAAGTCCCACGACTTGTGGACTTCATATCTATGAGATAATATGGGAGATTTGATATATTCTAGGGAGATAATATGCTATTATCTCCCTAAAGAATATAATCCCAACATTCCGATATCTCTCAATGAGTCCGTTCTAGCTTTGCGTCCCCCCTATGCGCGGCGCCGCTGACCGCAGGGCAATGGTCACTGCCTGAATGAGCTGAGGGAGTATTGATTCACTGCCTCGTCGGTAATGGTGGATCCTTCCCGGCAAACTTCGGAGGATCTCTCATAGGTTCGTGATGCAGTGTGATGACAGGCCTTACAGGGCAGGCGGTGCATGCCGATCAGGGTGAGGGCTTCCCTGCGACCCCTTCTTTCCTTCCATCACCGCCCACCCTGCATTGTGTGGACGCGATTCCAGAATGGACTGATATTGATCTTTTCGCTCTGAGGCAAGATCAACAGAGGCTGTCCACCTACACGAAGAGACTCTTATCTAACCCATTTGGCGCGTGACCGAGGTCTGTTTCATCCCCTTTGACCGTGTATGTTCATCCTCTATGCGTCATAACGTCGTGCGATGTAAGCGTCTCTTCAATACGACAGAGGGTGTGTTTTTGTGGGGAACCGTAAGTGGCAAGCCTAAGAATTCTCGAGTCTCTTTCACATGAAAAAAGAAAACAACACAATAATCAATACGTTGTCAGCAGCACACCTCTGTATACAGGTTAGTTTTTGTCCCCCCTACATTTTTACTTTAAATGCTAACAAATATTTACCCATTCTACTTTTAAATCTTGTACTTTTCTGATCTGTTTTAGATAACTGAAGATGACACTCACTGTCGAAACGTTAAAGAAATAAAGATGCGATCGTATCAACCTAGTTTTATACTTTTTTGACATCGCTTAAAATATCTACATTTGATCAATCTTTGGAATCAGGAAAATCATGGTTCAGATTGCATAGAACATTGAGCTCCGTCCAATTATTTTATTGCTGTACTATTAAAAACATGTTTCGTTTGCAATAAATCAATTGGTGGAATATCAAACAGTATCGAACACTCTTACAAAGAAAGGTGGAAAAGGGTAGAAAAAGGTGTTTGTAGTGATGAAATACTGCTCCCTTTTCTACCCTTACAAATATACCTTTTTGGTAACCCATAAATATACCCTTTTTCTCCAACCCCAATACCCCTTTCACATCTCGTCTAAAAGGGTAGATAAAGGGTAGATGAAGGTGTAGAATCCGCAGCATCTACCCTCCAGCCTGACTAATAAGGTATAAAAAAGGGTATGATGGTGCGATGTAACACTTCCTACCCCTTAATATCCCCCCTTTCTGAGAGTGTAATAATTGTATCTGGCAATGGTTATTTCTTAATGAAATGTTACCTTCAATACTGGATTTTTTCTTCTGTTTTTACGCTAGCACAAATAGTATGTTTTCCCTCGTTTTATCCAACCTTACCGCGGCTTATGCAGGAGACCTAGTGTTACGTCACCCTCCAGTGGCGGAACATGAGTGGCTGCGTGTCCTCTATAAAATACGACATAAAGCAGAGCTTGTATTAAGCCCTTTCAAGCCAATCTTTACTTTGCTATATAAATCGTGTGTTGTTTACCCATAAAACTACGACAACAGGAGCTTAAAATACCAAATTATCTATGGATCAAGGATACAAACAGGTTATATCTAATAAAAATTTTGCTTATATTCCATTGAAATCGTCAAAAAGTTGCGAAAATACAATGTAAATAACGTTCTGGGTCCACAGGGGTTAAACAACTCACTGGTCAGAAGCGAAGCAATCTACAATGGATGTGGGAATACCTGCCTCCAGCACGCCACGGCATCTGCGAGGACCGGTCCGTCTGGCTTTAACTAGAAGAGCATGTGTGTGCGACGCTGGATTGAAGGAAGGGGAAGAGCTGTGGCCGAATGCAAACCAACGCACTCACTTCCCCCATCACGTCGCACTCGCTCGCTCGCTCCCGGTCGTCCTAATTACTCGTTAACTCCCCATAACTCACTGCAACACACACACATAAACACACATAGACACACACACACACACCACAGGAACACACACACACACACACCCACACACAAAAAAACACACATAGACGACAACACCCACCACACCCACACATAAACACACACACACACACAACACACACCACACAAAACCACACACACACACACATGCCACACACCACACACCCACACACCACACACAACACAAAACACACACAGCACACACACACACACCCACACACTCACACACCCACCAAAACACACACCACACACACCCACACACACGATATTGACAATTAGCAGATCAGTCCCGATAAACTGGATTAAGGAACTGAGCAGTAGACCTATTCTGTAAATAATAAATCAATGGAAGCTGACTCTAGTTGTTGGAATAATAATCCAAGTTTAGACCAGTTTGCTGGCGTTCCTGTGCTTCACGCAGGCCGTGTAAACAGTGAACGAGAGGAATCACTAATAAGCTTCGACAACAATCCCGTGAAGGGTGGAGTGGTTAATGCTCTTACCAAAGCACACTATGGAACCCAGAGACAAGGCCTGCCATCATCAATATACCCTCAAGCTCAAGTCCTTTAACCCTTCCACGCCAAATCTTTCCATTGCCTATAGAAAAATCTTCCTGTGTTAATCCATGAAATTACGAAAAGTGACTTAATATATCAAAATTAGCTAGTGCACAAGGATACTAAACTGTCATATCTATAAAACATTGCTTATAAATCCAAAATCGTCTAATGGTACCCAAATTACATATAAATTACGTTCTGGGTTAGGAGTCAATGCTCTTAACAAACACTATGGGTCAGAGAAAAGAAATGTCATAACCCTCAAGCTCAGCTCCTTACGGGGTGAGCGATATTGAATACCTGGAAGGGGAAAATTGATGAACGAATCATGCGTCACAGTCCATCTTAGGTCGGGTAAGGACTAAAGGGTGTTTGCTCCTTGCACCTCGAAGGCCAAGGTGATGGAGGGGAGTGCTTGGCTATAATGGTACTATATATGTGTGTTAGTATGTATGTATGGCTATTATAGGACCAGTTTGCGTATGGACTTTCACCTCAATTTTTGCCACTGTCTTACTTTTAGTTTTTCTGCCTCAATATACCCCTCAAGCTCAGGCTCCTTTACGGGGTGATCAATATTTGGATACCTGGGATGGAAAATTGGTGAGGCGAAGTGTGGTAATTATACGTCACAGTCCACCTTCCTACGACTTAAATCTTCCTACGACTTAAATCTTCCTACGACTTAAATCTTCCTACGACTTAAATCTTCCTACGACTTAAATCTTCCTACGACTTAAATCTTCCTACGACTTAAATCTTCCTACGACTTAAATCTTCCTACGACTTAAATTTTTTCAAGAGAGGAGTAACACGACACATCCCGAACTAAATTCCCCCACCCTTTTCTCTTTTCTCTTACTGTCTTCTTTATAGGGACTGGCACCTAAGCCGGATTTTTTATACTTCTTTTTCTTTTTTGCCCTTGGCCAGTCCTATGTGATGTAAAAAAAAATGTACTCGTTAACGAGTGTTTCCCCCGCGCGGCTCCAAGGCCAAGGTTATGGAGGGGACTGCTTGGTTAATTAAGCGTCGTTTGGTGATTATACTACGGACTTCCACACCAACTTTGCCGCAGTCCTACTTTAGTTATAGAAGCGAGATGAAGTGTGTAGTTGTCTGAAGCGGCACCGTCTTGTGAATAGCCATGTTGTAGCTGCATGTTGTAGGTATACGAAGCAAATCAATGGAACTGCTAGAATGAGACTTAGGTCATTATGTCTGTATGTGTCTGTATTGTCTGTAGGTATGTATGTATGCACGTGTATCTGTTGCTCAGTCTCTGTTTGTCTGTTGTTTTTTGTATCTGTCTGTCTGTATGTATGTAAATATGTATGTATGTAGTACGTGTATCTGTCTGTCAATATCTGTTTGTCTTGTTTTTTAAGGTTTTTTTTCTCTCTCTCTCTCTCTCTCTCTCGTCTCTCTCATCTCTCTCTCTCTCTCTCATCTCTCTCTCTCTCTCTCTCTCTCTCTCTCTTCTCTCTCTCTCTCTCTCTCTCTCTCTCGCTCTGGCTCTGGCTCTGGCTCTGGCTCTCGCTCTCGCTCTCGCTCTCTTTCTCTCTCTCGCTCTCTCTCTCTCCTCTCTCGCTCTCTCTTCTCTCTCCTCTCTCTCCTCTCTCTCTCTCTCTCTCTCTCTCTCTCTCTCTCTCTCTCTCTCTCTCTCTCTCTCTCTCGCTCTGGCTCTGGCTCTGACTCTCGCTCTCGCTCTCGCTCTCGCTCTCGCTCTCGCTCTCTCTCTCTCTCTCTCTCTCTCTCTCTCTCTCTCTCTCTCTCTCTCTCTCCTCTCTCTCTCTCTCTCTCTCTCTCTCTCTCTCTCTCTCTCTCTCTCTCTCTCGACCCAATTGCCGGTTTACTGTTGTGCTGATAAGGTCATTCAGTCTTACTATTTTCTAGACACATATATAATTTACCTTTTCCTATTGGCTACTTTACTACTTGATGTGGTATTACAAATTCTTAAACATAAACAATTAAGAGCGTGAATTAGTTAAGATAAAAAAAAATTTAGTATAGAACTTAACAAGAAAAGAGGACTGAGAATTTTTTTTAGGTTAGTTTAGGTTTATGTTAGATTTAGTTTATTTGGTTAGATTAGGATAGAATATTATGTTAATGCTATCATGTGTCATTGCAAATTCTTAAATAAACAATTAAGAGTGTGAACGCGTTACTATTATATTGTAGAAAGTAGCAAGAAATAAACTGATACAAAAAAGTTCGGTTAGTTTAGGTTAATGTTAGATTTAGTTTGCTTTGATTAAGTTAGAATATTCTATTACTTTACCTCCGATATACTTTTGTTTCCTTGTTATGTTCTTTCCTATAGTCACGGGTAAGATTAAGAGGAGATCGTATCAAGAAAAAATTGACTGAGAAAAAAAAGTTTGGTTATTTTAGGTTTATTCTAAGTTTAGTTTGCTTTGATTAAGTTAGAATATTTCATTACTTTACCTCCGATATACGTCTCATACTCACATTCTTTCCTATAGTCACCAGTAAAATAGAGATGAACCAATACGAATAAAGATATATTTACGATCTTCAATATTCGGTGATCCTCGAAACGCCTGATCAATTTGTTCACCAATAATTCAAAACATTTTAACCAAACCTGCAAAGTTACTGTAAATACTACTGGTTTGTTTTCCTGCGATCGCCTTTCCTGAAAACCGAGGAGACAGTTACCTATTTCTGCACATTGTCACAGCAGTCTTGTCCAATAATAATAATAATAATAATAATAATAATAATAATAATAATAATAATATAATAATAATGTTATTCGCACCCGAAGGCATACTGTAAAAACAAAGACAACATAATACACAGACAGGAGGGAATGAACTCAAGCAACGTAACCCCTTCACGCCCAGATCTTTCCTTGGCTATATAAAATTGTATGTTGTCGAGCCATAAAAGTCACTGAATATACCACATTAGTTAGGGGACAAGGATACTAAACAGGTCATAGCTATAAAACGTTGCTTATAGTCACTACAAATCGTCTAATGGTACACAAATTACAATGGAAATTACGTTCTGGGCCTCAAGGGGTTAAGTAAGTACCAAAGCAAATAAAAGAGAATATATATAGACCGTCACTTCGCTTCTTCCTTTGTAATCTCGCACAGTGTTTTGTGATATTTTACGATAGATTTTATCAGACTCCGGACTTTTTATTACCATGGATCCAGCAAGTCCCTCACATTACTGACGCGGCAAAAATACACACTGGTCATTCACTCTTTGTTATGGGTGCTGCGACTGTTCACGGCTGTACTGTACTATTATTATTATTATTAACTTCATTATTGTTATTATTATTATTATTATTATTATTATTATTATTATTATTATTACTTTTAATATTATTATTATCTATATTACTATCATTATCATTACCTTTGTTATTTGCATTGATTCTCTTTTCCCCTCCTCCTCCTCCTCCTCCTCCTCCTCCTCCTCCTCCTCCTCCTCCTCCTCCTCCTCCTCCTCCTCCTCCTCCTCCTCCTCCTCCTCCTCCTCCTCCTCTTTTTTCCTGCCTCACAAATTTGTTCCTGCCTCACAAATTTGCTAGACTTTTTTAATGATGTATACAACACGTTCGATGAGACGAAAGCAGTAGATGTGATTTATCTTGACTTTCAAAAGCATTTGACAAAGTCCCCCATAAGCGTTTACTTAAGAAATTAAAGTCGCACGGCATAACTGGAAATATCTTAAATTGGCTTGAAGACTGGCTTTCTGAGAGAAAGCAGCACGTCGTAATTAATGGAAAAGCATCTAGCTGGCAAGATGTTTTAAGTGGTGTACCGCAGGATCTGTACTAGGTCCTGTATTTTTTCTTAATGTATGTAAACGATATTGACGAGGCCTCACCTTAAGATATCCAAAGTTTGGGGACGATACTAAAAAACGAATAAAGTAATCACACTGCCGATAAGATGCAATTGCAATCTGACCTTGTTTCGCTTATTAGTTGGGCAAAGAAGTGGCAAATGAAATTTAATACCGATAAGTGTAAGATTTTGCATATGGGAAAGTAATAACGCCCAAAATTAACTACTCATGACGGATATAAAACTTTGCAATATTCCGAAGAGAAAGACTTGGGGTTATTTATAAGCAACGACCTCAAGCCCAGTAAACATTTTTCAGAAGTTGTTAAGAGGGCTAAAAAATTAACTGGTTTCATAGGAAGAACTTTCGAATATAATCTGAAAAAGTCATTCCTACACTTTTCAATGCGATCTTACTCCTCATTTTTAAATATTGCGTTCATTTTTTGTCACCCTACTATAGAAAAAATATAATCATACCGGAGAGAGTACAAAGAAAAGTTGCTAAAATGATTCCGCGTTTGCGAAACAAGCCATACGCAAGCGATTGAAGGAACTTAACTTGCTCAGTTTGTCAAAACGTAGGTTTCGAGGAGCCCTTAATAGAACTGTTTAAATGTTCCATGGTTTCCCGATAATGTTAAACATAACGACTATTTAATATTGATTGGACAGCACTACTCGTAGTAATGGATAAAAGATCATTGGAAAATTTTTTTCGGTCACTGAAGCGAAGCACTTTTTCTTTAATAGAGTTGTCAATATATGGAACTCTCTTCCACACAGTATTTAAATAGTAACACGGTTGAGGCGTCTAAGAACAAACAAAATAATACTTAGCATCAACTGCCAACTCGATTTCTTCGGCCCTACGTAAACTCTTTTTTTGTAGCGTTAGCTTTAGTTCAGAGTGTCTCTCCTTCAATCTTTCCTATAAAATTTCCATGGCAGTTTTTCTATACTGTATGGTGGTTTTTTTTCTCACTTTTTTCCGCCGGCCTCGGCCGGAAGGAGAGGTGGGTGGGGAGGAGCCTTCAACCTTACTATTATTTTACCTCTAACACGTAGACACTATAGTGGTAG
>JACEEZ010001786.1:267500-292500 GCA_016584305.1 Chionoecetes opilio
GACGGGTGGTTATAGGGGCAGGGACGTGCGGCTATAACGGCAGGTTCGAGCGGTTATAGGGGCAGGGACGGGCGGTTATAGGGGCAGGGACGGGCGGTTATAGGGGCAGGGAGGGGCGGTTATAGGGGCAGGTTCAAGCGGTTATAGGGGCAGGGACGGGCGGTTATAGGGGCAGGGACGGACGGTTATAGGGGCAGGGACGGCGGTTATAGAGGCAGGTTCGAGCGGTTTTAGGGGCAGGGACGGGCGGTTATAGTGGCAGGGAGGGGGGGTTATGGGGGCAAAAGGGGGTTATAGGGGAGGGGGGGGAAAGGGGGGGTTTAAGGAGGGGGGGGATGGGGGAGGCGGGGGGTTATGGGGGGAAAAAAGGGGGTTAGGGGGGGCGGGGGTTTGGGGGGGAGGGGTTAAAAAGGGGGGGGGAGGGGGGGGGGAAAGGGGAAACGGGGGTTATAGGGGCAGGGACGGGTTATGGGGGGGCGGGGGGGGGGGGGGGGTTTGGGGAAGGGGGGGGGTTTTTGGGGGCAGGGGGGGTTTTGGGGGCGGGGGGGGTTTAGGGGGGGGGGGAAGGGGGGGGGTTTTGGGGGAGGGGGGGGGGTTTTAGGGGGAGGGGGGGGGGTTATGGGGGAGGGAGGGGGTTATAGGGGGGAGGGTTTTTAAAAAAGGGGGGGGGGGGGGGAGGGCGGCGTTTTTGGGGGGGAAAAGGGGGAAAAGGGGGGGGGGGGGGGGGGTTTAAGGGAGGGGGGGGAAGGGGGGGCGGGGGAGGGGGGGAAGGGGGAAGGGGGGGGGGGGGGGTTTTAAAAGGGGGGGGGGTTTTTAGGGGCGGGGACGGGGGTTATAGGGGCAAAAAAGGGGGGTTAAGGGGCAGGGAGGGGGGTTTGGGGCAGGACGGGGGTTTTAAGGGCGGGGAGGTGGGTTATAGGGGCAGGGGGGGTTTTGGGGGAGGGGGGGTTGGGGCAGGACGGGGGGTTTAGGGGCGGACGGGGGTTTGGGGGAGGGGGGTGGGAAGGGGGGAAAGGGGGGAAGGGGAGGGGGGTTTTGGGGGCCGGGAGGGGGTTTTTAAAGGGCAGGGGGGGGGGTTAAGGGGGGGGGAGGGGGGTTTTGGGGGAAACGGGGGGGGGGGGGGGGGGAGGGGGGGTTATAGGGGGGGGGGTTTTTTAGGGGCGGGGGGGGGGGGGGGGGGTTTGGGGGGGGGCGGGGGTTTGGGAGGGGGGGGTTTTGGGGCCAGGGGGGGGTTTTAGGGGCGGGCGGGGGGTTTTGGGCAGGGGGGGGGTTTATGGGGCCCCTGGGGGGTTATAGGGGCGGGACGGGGGTTATAGGGGGGAGGGGGGGTTAAAAGGGGGGGGGGGGGGGGAGGGGGGGGGGGGGCGGCGGGGGGTTTTGGGGGGCGGGGTTTTAAGGGGGGGGGGGGGAAAGGGGGGAAGGGGAGGGGGGGGGTTTTTGGGGGGGGGGGGGGTTAAAGGGGGGGAAAACGGGGGGTTTAGGGGGGGGACGGGGGGTTTGGGGGAGGGGGGTTTTAGGGGCAAGGGGGGTTATGGGGGGGGCGGGGGGTTTAGGGGGAAGGGGGTTTTAAAAAGGGGGGGGGGGGGTTTGGGAAAAAAGGGGGGTTATAGGGGGGGGGTTTTAAGGGGGGGGGGGGTTTAGGGGAGGAGGGGGGTTTTAAGGGGCAGGGGGGTTTTATAGGGCGGGGGGGGGGGGGAAGGGGGGGGGGGGGGTTATAGGGGGGACGGGGGGTTATAGGGAGGAAGGGGTTTTGGGGGGGCAGGGGGTTTAGGGGCAGGGACGGGGGGAAAGGGGGGACGGGGGTTTGGGAAAGGGGGGGTTTAGGGGGGGGACGGGGTTTAGGGGAAGGGGGGTGGTTAAGGGGGGGGGGGTTTAGGGGGGGGAAGGGGGTTTAGGGGTGACGGGGGTTTTAGGGATAGGGGGTTATAAAGGGGGGGGGGGACGGGGGGTTTTGGGGGAAGGGGGTTATAGGGCAGGACGGGGTTTGGGCGGAGGGTTTGGGGGGGAGGGGGTTTATGGGGGGGAAAGGGGGGTTTTTGGGGGGGGGGGGTTATGGGGGCGGGACGGGGGTTATGGGGGCAGAGGGGGTTTTTTTTGGGAAGGGGGGGGTTTTTGGGGAAGGAGGGTGTTATGGGCGGGTTAGGTGGTTATGGGGCAAAAAGGGGGTTTAGGGGCAGTGAGGGGGTTAAAAGGGGAGAAAAGGGTGGTTATAGGGGCAGTAACGGGTGGTTATGGGGCAGTGACGGTGGTTATGGGCGGGAAGGGGTTTTTGGGGCGGGAAGGGTGGTTAGGGCAGGACGGGTGGTTTTGGGGCGGAAGGGGGGTTATAGGGCAGGGCGGGGGGGGGGGGAAAAGGGGGAGGGGGGGAAGGGGAGGGGGGTTTTGGGGGCGGGGGGTTTTTGGGGGGGGAGGGGGGTTTTGGGGCAGGAAAGGGGGGTTTGGGGGGCCCGGGGTTTGGGGGGGGAGGGGGGGGTGGTTATGGGGGGACGGGGGTTTGGGGGGGGAGGGGGTTAAGGGGCAGGGAGGGGGTTATAGGGGCGGGGAGGGGTTTATGGGGGGGGGGGGTTTAGGGCAGGACGGGTGGTTATAGGGGCGGGGGGGGGTTATGGGGGGGGGGGTGGTTATAGGGGCAGGACGGGGGGTTATAGGGCGAGGGGGGGTTATGGGGGCAAACGGGGGTTTTATAGGGGCATACGGGGTTTAGGGGGGGGGGGGGTTTGGGGGGAGGAGGGGGGTTTTGGGGGCAGGGACGGGTGGTTATGGGGGGAAAGGGGGTTATGGGGGGGGACGGGGGTTATGGGGGCGGGGAGGTTTTTGGGGCAGAAACGGGGGGTTTTGGGGAGGGACGGGGGTTATAGGGGCAGGGACGGGGGATAGGGGGGGAAAAGGGGGTTATGGGGGGGAAAAGGGTGGTTATAGGGGCAGGAAACGGGGGGTTTGGGAAAGGAAGGGGGGGGTTTTGGGGAAAAGGGGGTTAAGGGGCGTGAGGGGGTTTTTGGGGGGAAGGGGGTTTTGGGGCGGGGGGGACGGGGGGGTTTTAGGGGAACGGGGGTTATAGGGGCAGGGGGGGGGTTTATAGGGGGGGAGGGGGTTTAGGGGAGAAAGGGTGGTTATGGGGGCGGAGGTGGTTATGGGGAGGGGGTGGAAGGGGGAAACGGGGGGTTAAGGGGCAGGACGGGGGTTTATAGGGGCAAAACGGGGGTTATGGGGAGGGGGGGGGGTTTTGGGGCAGGCGGGGGGTTTGGGGCGGACGGGGGTTATGGGGATGCGGGTGGTTATAGGGGGGACGGGGTTATGGGGGAAAGGAGGGGGTTTAGGGGGGGGAAGGGGTTATGGGGGAGGGGGGTGGGGGAGGGGGGGGGTTATAGGGGGGAGGGGGGTTTGGGGAGGGGGGGGTTATGGGGAAAGGGGGGGGGTTATAGGGGGGAGGTTTTTAAGGGGGGGGGGGGGTTTATGGGAGGGGGGTTTGGGGATGGGGAGGGGGTTATGGGGAAAGGGAGGGGGTTAAAGGGGGCAGGAGGGGGGTTTGGGGAAGGGGGTGGGTTTGGGGATGGGGGGGGTTTAAAGGGGGGGGGGGTTATGGGGGGGGGGGGGGTTTTTGGGGCAGGGACGGGGGTTATAGGGGAGGCGGGGGTTAAGGGGCAGGGGGGGGGTTTTAAGGGGGGAGGGGGGTTAAGGGGGACGGGGGGTTATAGGCAGGGACGGGGGTTATGGGGGAGGGAGGGTGGTTTTGGGGAAGGGGGGGGGGGGGAAGGGGGGAAGGGGGGAGGGCGGGGGGGGTTAGGGGGTTTAGGGGGGGGGGGGAAGGGGTTTTAAGGGCAGGACGGGGGTTATGGGGGAGGGGGGGGGTTAAGGGCGGGACGGGGGGTAGGGGGGGGGGTTTTAAAGGGGGGAGGGGGGGTTTTTTAAGGGGGGAAGGGGGGGTTTATAGGGGTGAGGGGTTATAGGGGGGGGGAGGGGGGTATAGGGGAAAGGGGGTTAAAGGGGGTGGGGGGGTTTAAGGGGCAGGGACGGGGGTTATGGGGGCAGGGAGGGGGTTATGGGGGCAGGGACGGGGTTAAAGGGGGGGAGGGGGTATAGGGGCAGGGGGGGGGTTTTTATAGGGGGGGAGGGGGTTTATGGGGGCAAAAAAGGGGGGTTTTTGGGGGGGGGGGTTTAAAGGGGCAGGGGGGGGGGTTATGGGGGCAGGGGGGGGGGAGGGAGGGGGGAGGGAGGGGGGTTTAAAGGGGGAGGAGGGGGGGTTTTAGGGGGGAAGGGGCGTTAAGGGGGGGGACGGGGGTTTTGGGGCAGGGACGGGGGTTATAGGGGAGGGGGGGGGGAAGGGGGGGGGGGCGGGGTTTAGGGGGGGGGGGTTTAAAGGGGGGAAAGGGGGTTTAGGGGGGAAGGGGTGGTTATAAGGGCGGGAACGGGGGGTTTGGGGGGGGGGGTATAGGGGAGGGGGGGGTTAGGGGGAAAGGGGGTTATAGGGCTGAGGGGGGGTTTAAAGGGGAAAAAGGGGGGGTTTATTGGGGGGGTTTAGGGGGAAGGGGGTATAGGGCAAAAAGGGGGTTTGGGGGGGGAAGGGGGGTTTAAGGGGGGACGGGGGGTTAGGGGCAATGGGGGGGTTATGGGGGCAGCGGGGGTTAGGGGAAAAGGGGGGGGGTTTAAAGGGGGAAGGGGGTTATAGGGGCAGACGGGGGTTATGGGGGGAGGGGGGTTTGGGGCAAAAGGGGGGTTTAGGGGGGGGGGGTTTTTTTGGGGGCCCTGACGGGGGGTTTGGGGGGAAAAGGGGGTTTAGGGGCAGGAGGGGGTTTAGGGGGAGGGGGGTTATGGGCAGGACGGGGTTTAGGGGGGAAGGGGGGGTTTTGGGGGGGGGGGTTTTGGGGCGGGACGGGGGGTTAAAAGGGGAAAAAGGGGGTTTTATAGGGGCGGGAGGGGGGGTTTTTTGGGGAAAGAAACGGGGGTTTAAAGGGGGGAAAGGGGGGTTATAGGGCGGGAAAGGGGGGTTATAGGGGGAAGGGGGGTTATAGGGCAGAGGGGGTTATAGGGCGGGACGGGGGGTTAAGGGGAGGAGGGGGGTTAAAAGGGGCGGGAAGGGGGGGTTTAGGGGGGGGGGGGAAAGGGGGGGTTTGGGGAGGGGGAGGGGGGGGGGGGGGAGGGGGGACGGGGGGTTATAGGGCAGGGGGGGGGGAAAAGGCGGAGGGGGTTATAGGGGCGGGGGGGTTATAGGGGCAGGGGGGGGGGTTTTGGGGGGGGACGGGGGGGGGGGGGGGGGGGGAAAGGGGGGGAAGGGGGAGGGGGGGGGAGGGCGGCGGGTTTTTTGGGGGGGGGGGGAAAGGGGGGGGGCGGGGGGTTAGGGGAGGGAGGGGGGTTTAGGGGGGGGGAGGGGCTTTTGGGGCAGGGGGGGTGGTTTAGGGGAGGCGGGGGTTATAGGGGGGGGACGGGGTTAGGGGGGAAGGGGGGGGTTAGGGGGGGAGGGGGTTTTGGGGGGGGGGGGTTTTAAAGGGGGGGACGGGGTTAAAAGGGGGGGACGGGGGAAAGGGGCAGGGGGGGAAAAGGGGAGGAAGGGGGGGTTATAGGGGGGGGGCGGGGTTTAGGGGGGGGAAGGGGGTTTTTTTGGGGGGGGGGGGAAAACCCGGGGGGTTAAGGGGGGGGAGGGGGTTATAGGGGCGGAGGGGGGTTTATAGGGGGGGGGGTTTAGGGGCAGGGACGGGGGTTATGGGGGGGGGGACGGGTTTTATGGGGGGGGGAAAGGGGGTTTTTTGGGGGGGGGGCGGTTTTAAGGGGGGGGGGTGGTTATGGGGCAGGGGGGGGGGTTATGGGGGGGGAGGGGGTTTAGGGGGGGGGGGGGGGGTTATAGGGGGGACGGGGGTTTAGGGGAGGGGGGGGTTTTGGGGGGCAGGGGGGGGGTTTTGGGGGGGACGGGGGTTTGGGGGAAGGGAGGGGTTGGGGGGGGGAGGGGGCGGTTATAGGGGGGGCGGGGGTTATGGGGGGAGGGGGTTTTAAAAGGGGGGAGGGGGGGGGAAGGGAGGGGGGGGGGGAAAGGGCGGAAGGGGAAGGGGGGGGTTTGGGGGGGGGGTTATAGGGGGGAGGGCGGTTTTGAGGGAAAAAGGGGAGGGGGGGGGGGAGGGAGGCGGGGGGGGGGGGGGTTTAAGGGGGGGAAAGGGGGGTTTTGGGGCGGGGACGGGGGTTAAAGGGGAGGGGGGGAAAGGGGCGGGGAGGGGGGGTTTAGGGGGACGGGGGTTATGGGGGAGGACGGGTTTATAGGGCAGGGGGGTTTATAGGGGGGAGGGGGGTTTTAAGGGGGGGGGGGGGGGTTTAGGGGAAAAAGGGGGGGAAAGGGGGGGGGGGGGTTATGGGGGGAGGGGGGTTATAGGGGCGGAGGGGGTTTTTGGGGGAGGGAGGGGGGTTTTAGGGGGGGCGTTTTAGGGGGGGACGGGGGTTTAGGGGCAGGGCGGGTTTTGGGGGAGGGGAGGGGGGGGGGGTTTTAGGGGCGGGGGGGGTTTAGGGGGGGAAGGGGGGTTATAGGGGGAGGGGACGGGGGGTTATGGGGAGGAGGGGGTTTTAGGGGCGGGACGGGGGTTATAGGGGGGGGGGGGTTTGGGGGCAGGGACGGGGGTTTAGGGGCAGGGACGGGGGTTATAGGGGGGGGGGGGGGTTATAGGGGAGGGGGGGGGGGGGAAGGGGGGGGGGGGGGGGGGAAGGGGGAGGGGGGGGAAGGGGGGAGGGGGGGGGGGTTTTGGGGGGAACGGGGGTTTTAGGGGCAGGGGGGGGTTTAGGGGAGGGGGGGTTTATAAGGCAAAGGGGTTTGGGGGAAAAGGGGGATGGGGCATGAGGGGTTTGTTTATAGGGGCAAAAAGGGGGAAAGGGGGGGGGGTTTAGGGGGAAGGGGGGTTTGGGGAGGGAGGGGGGTTTTTGGGGGGAAAGGGGGTTTAAGGGGCGGGGGGGGGGGTTTTTGGGAGGGGGGGGGGGGGGAAAGGGGGGTTTATGGGCGGGAAACGGGGGTTATAGGGGGGACGGGGGGTTTAAGGGGGGACGGGGGTTTTTGGGGAGGGGGGGTTTTGGGGCGGGGAGGGGGGGTTATGGGGAGGACGGGGGTTTAGGGGGACGGGGGTTAAGGGGGGGAGGGGTTTATAGGGCATGGGGGGTTGGGGGCGAACGGGGGGTTATGGGGAGGAGGGGGGGGGGAAGGGGGGGGGTTTTGGGGGGGAAAGGGGTTTTTGGGGGGGGACGGGGGTTTTGGGGCGGGAAAACGGGTTTAGGGGGGGGACGGGGGTTATAGGGCGGGACGGGTGGTTATAGGGCAAAAAAGGGTGTTATAGGGGCAGGAACGGGGGTTATAGGGCGGGGGGGTTATGGGGGCGGGGAGGGGGGGTTATAGGGGGGGACGGGGTTAGGGGGGGGGGGGTTTAAAGGGGGGGGGGGGGTTTTTTTTGGGGGGCGGGGGTTATGGGGAGGACGGGGGTTAAGGGGCAGGACGGGGGTTTGGGGCGGGGGGGGGTTAGGGGGGGGGGGGGGGGTTTTTGGGGGGAGGAGGGGGGGGGGGAGGGGGGGGGTTTTGGGGCCCGGACGGGGGGTTAAGGGGAAGGAGGGGGGTTATGGGGCGGGAAAGGGGGGGTTATAGGGGCAGTGGGGGGGGTTATAGGGGCAGGAGGGGGGTTATAGGGCAAGGGGGGGTTAAGGGGAGGGGGGGTTTTAAGGGGGGGGAGGTTTGGTTTATGGGGCAAAAGGGGGGTTAAGGGGGGGGGGTTTGGGGGGAGGGGGTGGTTAAGGGCAGGGGGTGTTTAGGGGCAGGGGGGGGTTAAGGGAGGGGGGTGGAGGGGGGAAAGGTTTTGGGGGGGGGGAAGGGGGTTATAGGGGCAGGGGAGGGGGGTTTTTAAAGGGAGGGGGGGGGGGGAAAAAGGGGGGGGGCGGGGGGGGGAAGGGGGGGGGGGGGTTTTGGGGGGACGGGGGTTTTGGGGCGGAAGGGGGTTATGGAAAGGGGGGGGTTTGGGGCAGTACGGGGGGTTTATAGGGGAAAACGGGGGGTTGGGGGGCAGGACGGGGGTTTATAGGGGCAGGAGGGGGTTTTGGGGGTGACGGGGAAAAGGGCGTGGGGGGGTTATAGGGGCTGACGGGGGTTATAGGGGGGGGGTTTTTAAAAGGGCAGTGACGGGTGGTTTAGGGGCAGGAAGGGGTATAGGGAGGACGGGGTTTAGGGGGGGGGGGGAGGGGGTGTTATAGGGGCGGGGACGGTTTTTAGGGATGGGGAGGGGGGTTATAGGGGCAGGGGGTTTTGGGAGGGGGGTTTTTAAAGGGGGGAGGGGTTTAGGATAGGGAGGGGGGTTTGGGGCGGGGGGTTATAGGGATGGGGAGGGGGGTTATAGGGGCAGGGGGGGGGTTTGGGGGAGGGACGGGGGTTATAGGAAGGTTTGGTGGGTTAGGGGGGGGGGGGGGGGTTTGGGGGGAGGGGGGGGTTATGGGGCAGGGCGGGCGGTTATGGGGGAAAAGGGGGTTAGGGGGGAGGGGGGTTGGGGCGGGAAAAGGGGGTTATAGGGGGGGGGGGTTTTAAGGGGGGGGTTTTAAAGGGGAGGGGGGTTTAGGGGCAGGGGGGGGGGGGGACGGGGGTTATAGGGGGGGGGGGTTTTTTTGGGGGGGGGGGGGGGAGGGGTTTAAGGGGGTTTGGGGGAAGGGGGGTATGGGCAGGGAGGGGTTATAGGGGCTTGAGGGGGGTTATAGGGGCGGGGAGGGTTTTGGGAAAAAGGGGCAAAAAAGGTTTTTTGGGGGGGGGGGGGAAGGGGAGGGGGGGGGTTATAGGGGAGGGGGTTTGGGGGGGAAAAAAGGGGGGGGGGAAGGGGGGGTTTAGGGGGGACGGGGTTTTTGGGGGGGGGGGGTTTGGGGGGAGGAGGGGTTATAGGGGCGGGGACGGGGTTTAAAGGGGCAGGGACGGGGGTTATAGGGGCAGTGAACGGGGGGTTATAGTGGCAAGGACGGTGGTTATAGGGGCAGGGACTGATGGTTATAGGGGCATTGACTGGGGGTTCTAGGGGCAGAACGGGGGTTTATAGGGGCAATACGGGGGGTTTATAGTGCAGTGACGGGTTTGGTTAAAGGGGCAGTGACAGGTGTTGAGGGCAGTGACGGGGGGTTATATGGGGCAGGAACGGGGGTTATCGGGTCATGACGCGTAAGTTTATAGGGGCAGGGAACGGAGGGTTAGAGGGACCAAGGACATGGGGGTTATAGGGGCAGTGACTTGTGGTTTATAGGGGCAGAACAGTGTTATAGGGGCAGTGACGGGTAGTTATAGGGCCAGGCACGGGGGGGTTTATAGGGGCAGGACACGGGGGGGTAATAGGGGCAGGAATGGGGGGGTTTCTAGGGGGGCAGCTGACTGGTAGTTCTAGGGGCAGGAACGGGGGGTATAGGGGCAGTGACGGGTGTTTTATAGGGGCAGGGAACGGGGGGGTAAAGGGGCAGGAGGGGGGGTTATAGGGCAGGTAAACGGGTGGTTATAGGGCAGGGACTGGTGGGTTATAGGTGGCCGGAACGAGGGGTTGATAGGGCAGGGACGGGAGTGTTATAGGGGGGCCAGGAACGGGGGGTTATAGGGTCAGGGAACGGGGGGGTTATATGGGCAGGACCGGGTGGTTATAGGGGCAGGAACGGGTGGTTAGAGGTGCAGGGACGGGGCGGTTAGAGGGCAGGGAACGGGCGGGTATAGGGGCGGGACGGGCGGTTATAGGGCGAGGTTCGAGCGGGTTATAGTGCAATGGACTGCGGTTATAGGGCAAGGGACGGGCGTTTTATAGGGATAGGGACGGGTTTGTATGGGGAGGAAGGGACGGGCGGTTTATAGGGGAGGGGGACGGGTGGTTATCGGGGCAAAGGGACGGGCGGTTTATAGGGCAGGGACGTCTGGTTATAGGGGCAGGACGGAGGGTTATAGGGGCAGAACGGGGGGGTTATAGGGGCTAGGGACGTGGGGTTATAGGGGCAGAACGGATGGTTATAAGGGCAGGAACGGGTGGGTAAAGGGGTCAGGGACGGGGGTTTATAGGGCAGGGACGGTGGGTTTATAGGGGGCGGGACGGGGGGTTGTAGGGCAGGAACGGGTGGTTATAGGGGCCAGGGACGGGGGTTTTATAGGGGCAGGGACGGGGGGGTTTTTTATAAGGGGCAGGGACAGGAGTTATAGGGGCAGGAAACGGGTGGTTTATAGGGGCAGGGACGGGGGGTTCTAAGGGGCGGGACGGGCCGTTAATGGGGGGCAGGACGGGGGTTATAAGGGCAGGAACGGTTTTTGTTATAGGGGCAGGGACGGTGGTTATAAGGGGCAGGGACGGGCGTTATAAGGACATGGACGTGTGTGTTATAGGGGCAGGACGGGCGGTTTATGGATAGGGACGGGTGGGTTTGGGGGAGGGATGGGCTGTTATAGGGCAGGACGGGTGGTTATAGGGGCAAGGGACGGGCGGGTTATAAGGACAGGGACGGGTGGGTTTGATAGGGCAGGGACGGGCGGTTATAGGGATAGGGACGGGTGGGTATGGGGGAGGGATGGGCGGTTTAGGGGCAGTGACGGGTGTTTTATAGTGGGCAAGGGACGGGTGGTTATAGGTGCAGGGACGGGCGGATTATAGGGAAATGGACGGGGGATTTATAGGGGCAGTGACGGGTGGTTATAGGGGCAGGGACGGGCGGTTATAAGGGGGCAGTGACGGGAGTTATAGGGGCACGAAACGGTGTGGTTATAGTTGCAGGGACGGGGGTTATAGGGGCAGTGCCGGGGGGTTTTATAGGGGCAGGGACGGGTGGTTATAGGGCAGGAAGGGGGGTTATAGGGGCAGGGACGGGCGGTTATAGGGGCAGTTAACGGGGGTTATAGGGGCAGGACGGGTGGGTTTATAGGGGCAGTGACGGGTTGGTTATAGGGGCAGGTGACGGTGATTATAATGGGCAGGAACGGTGGGTTATAGGGGCAGTGACGGGTGGTTATAGTGGGCAGTGACGGGTGGGTTATAGGGTCAGGACGGGGGGTGTCTAGGGGCATGGACGGGGGGCTATAGGGGCATGGACGGGTTGGTTATAGGGGCAGGGACGGTGTTATAGGGAGGGCCAGGGACGAGCGCTTTTAGGGCAGGGACTGGTGGTTTATAGGGGCAGGGACGGGTGGTTATAGGTGCAGTGACTGGCGTTTATAGGGGCCGGGAACGGGGGTTATAGGGGCAGGTACGGGGGGGGTTATAGAGGCAGGACTGGTTGGTTATAGGGGCAGGAACGTGGTGGTTATAGGGGCAGGGACGGGGGGTTTTTAGGGGCAATGGAACGGGTGGTTTTAGGGGGGCAGGGACCGGGGGGTTATAGGGGCAGGACAGGATTGGTTATATGGGCAGACGGTGTTATAGGGGCCGGGACGGGTGTTATTAGGGGCAGGGGACGGGGGGGTTGATAGGGCAGGGACGGTGTGTTATACGGGGCATGGAACGGGAGGTTATCGGGGCAGGGACGGATGGGTTTGGGGCAGAACGGGGGGTTATAGGGGCAGTGACGGGTGTTTATAGGGGTAGGGACGTGGGTTTATATAGGGCACGAACGGGGGGTTATAGGGGAAATGACGGATTGGTTATAGGGGCAATGACGGGTGGTTATAGGGGCAGGAATTGGGGGTTGATAGGGCAGGGACGGGTTTGTTATAGGGGGCAGATGTGAGGATGGTTATAAGGCAGGTGGACGGGTGGTTATAGGGCAGGAACGGGGGTTATAGGGGCAGTGGACGGGTGGTTTTAGGGGCATGACGGGTGGTTATAGGGCAGGAACGGGGGGTTATAGGGGTCAGGGACGGGTGGTTATAGGGCAGTGACGGGTGGTTATGAGGCAAGGACTGGGGGTTATAGGGGGCAGGAACGGGGGTTATAGGGCAGTGACGGGTTGGTTATAGGGTCAGGGCCGGGGGGTTATAGGTGCACAGGGACGGGGGTTATAGGGCAGTGACGGGTGGTTTATAGGGGCAGTGACGGGTGGTTATCGGGGCAGTTACGGTGGTTATAGTGACAGGAAAACGTGGGAGTTTATAGGGGAAGGGACGGGTGGTTTTATGGGGCAAGTGACCGGGTGGTTTATAGGGGCAGGATAGGGGGTTATAGGGGCAAGTGACGGTTTTATAGGGGCAGTGACGGGTGGTTATAGGGGCAGTAACGGGTGGTTATACGGGCAAGTGACGGGTGGTTATAGGAGGGACGTGAACTGCTGGTTATAGGGACAGGAACGGGTGGTTGATAGGGCCAGGGACGGGTGGTTATAGGGGCAGGAAACGGTTGTCTATAGGGTCAGGGACGGGCGGTTTTAATAGGGACAGGGACGGGTGTTAAGGGGCAGGCACACTGTGGTTAGAGGGGCAGGGACGGGTTGTTATAGGGCAGGGACGGGTGGGGGTTATAGGAGCAGAACGGGTGGTTATCGGGTCAGGAACGGGGGGTTATAGAGGCAGTTAAACAGGGGTTAATAAGGCAAGGACGGGGTGGTTATAGGGATGGGACGGGTGGTTTATGGGGGGAGGGACGGGCGGTACAGGGGCAGGGACGGGTGTTTATAGGGGCCAGGGCGGGCGTTATAAGGGGCAGTGGAACGGGGGGTTATAAAGGGCTAGTGGACGGGTGGTTATAGTGGCCAGGGACTGTTTGGGTTATAGGGGCAGTGACGGGTGGGTTATAGGGGCAGTGCGGGGGTTATGGGGCAGGGACGGGTGGTTATAGGGCAGGTGACGGGTGGTTATCGGGGCAGTGACGGGTGATTAAGTAGGCAGGAAACGGGGGGGTTATAGGGGCAGTGACAGGGGGGTGTATAGGGCCAGTGACGGGTGGGTTATAGGGGCAGGAACGGGGGGTTATAGGGGCAGGGACGGGTGGGTTATAAGGGTCAGGGACGTTGGTTATAGGGGCAGAACGGGTTTGGGGGTTTATAGGGCGAAGGGACGGGCGGTTATAGGGGCAGGGGACGTGGAGGTGGTTATAGGGCAAGGAACATGTGGTTATAGTGGGGCAAAGGGAACGGGTGGTGTATAGGGGCAGGGACGGGTGGTTATAAGGGAAGGACGGGTGGTTATAGGGTAGAACGGGAGGTTATAGGGGGCAGTGACGTGTGTTATAGGGCAGGAACGGGGGGTTATCGGGGGCAGGGAGGACGGGGGGGTTATAGGGCATTGACGGGTGGTTTAATAGGGGGCAGTGACGGGGGGTTATAGGGGCAGTGACGGGTGGTTATTAGCGACTAAATAATCACTAGTCATCCTTTCAATCTCAGGGTTTCCGTTTTCTCTACCTTTATTCAGAGACCTCAGGGTAGCACTGAGACTACTCTATTTATAATCTTCAATCTTGTTATGATATTTATCAGGTGTTTGCTTGTTTTATCAGCTTATCAATATATATCAATTCTGACAACGTAAAATCAGCAGTACACAAACCAAGGAGGGAATCTTTGGTTGTAACTGCATGTCTTGGCGAGAGTTTGCTAACACCATGGAAAACATTATTTATGAGAAATGAAATTTGTATATATAAACACTCCACCATTTTGTGAAATAAAAGAACCTGAACTGGAACAAATGAGTACCTTCATTCGAGTTAAACCAAAGCTATGGAACACTCCACCTTAGTTACAATGGTGACCCAGAGGTGGGAAGCACAATGGTTTTCTAGTGCTTAAACTTGTGCGTCATCCTCGCATAGAAATATAATTTCTATGCCGTGCTGGACCAACGAGCAATCCCTCTCCTAGTCGTGGACATGCGGTCTTCGAAGCATTCGTCCCATTGCCGTCCCGCTCTATATCCTAGCCTCAGCTTCACTTGTGTTTTTGCTAGGAATGTAAGCGGGATAGGTAGAATTACACGTTTAACGTGTATCGCCCACCTATAACAGGTTTTCCCACCCACAACCTACCCCGGCACTTCTGTGCCTTCCTCAAGGCATTTTTTGCCCTCAGAGACGCCTTACTGCGTCCTCAGCGGCCTATGCGCTTCAGCGCGGCCACTACCCCGCCAGCGCTCACTGCGTCCTTAGCGGCCTTAATGCGCATTTAGCGCGGGCCACTGCTTCCTCCGAGGCCTCACTGGCGGCTTATGCGCAATTTAGCGCGCGGCCTCTGCCTTCCTCCAGACGGCTCAACCGCGTCCTCAGCGCCTTATGCGGTGTGTTAGCCGCGGGCCATGTTTCCTCATACGCCCTCAGTGCCTATGTGCACTCAGAGCAGCCACTTCTTCACAACACAAACCCTCTGACGCCTCCGTGCGCCCTCAAGCACGAACTCACGCGCATTCCTGCGCAGCCCCACAGTGTTTAACGTGTTCACTCTACGGCCGCCACTTCGCCGCCCTTTTATTTACTCACCGCCCTGCGTATTACCAACCTCTCAATCTCCTACAGTGTTAACGTGATTCACTCTACTGCCGCCACTTTCGCCGCCCATGGATTAACTCAACAGCCCTGTGGGATTACTCAACCCTCACTCCACAGTTTAAAGTGACATCGTTCCAAGCGGGGCCGCCGATCACCACCCCTGTGGATTACTCACCGCCCTGTGGGATTTACTCCATTCGCCCTGTGGATTACTCATCAACCAGTGCTACTTTTGCGTACCGTGGTTTCGTTCCTTGAACAACTGGGACACCCGTTCCAGCCACACCTGCGCTTTCCATTCAACTCGCCCATGCCTGACGACGACAACCTACCCTACAACAGGCACAGTTCCTACACTTGGTCCTCTTTCAAGTGTCCCTCGCTTCGACCCAGGACAACACTCAGCTCGCCTTGCTTCCTCACCAGCTGGTATCCCCAGCCTTTCAACAGAGGTCCTTCTTCTCAAGAGCAAATGCAGGACCCCCAACAACACCGCTCATCCACACCTCACAACGCAGTACCGTCCACGCTCACCCACATCCTCAACGGCCGCAGCAACGCTTCCGTCGAGAAGCTCTGGAACTCTGCTGGTACCCCAACAACGTACTGTCGGCAGCAAAAGCCTCAAGAGTGCGACCCCCCCCCTGCTCGTTACGGCGGCATCAAACGAAAAAGGCGAGTAACCTAAGTGCATCGTACTTCTCGCCAAACCTCACCACTGCCACCCGCGCGACTCACAGCCGGCGTCAAACACTGCCATGGGCCGGTTAACGACTGCCCGGCCCGCAAACACATCCGGCGGCACCACAGCCAATGGCTCAACCCTGCCCCGCCCAGCAACACAAGTCCGGCGGCACCCACTGCCATGGGCGCAACACGGCCACGCCCGCAAACACAAGCCGGTGCACCACTGCATGAGTCAACACTGCCTCGCCCTGCACCCTTACTGCGGCGGCAACCACTGCCATGGCTAACACTGCCACGCCGCACACAACCGGCGGCACCACTCTGCATGGCGCAACACTGCCACGCCCGCACACAAGCCGGCGGCACCACTGCCATTGCGCAACACTGGCCTACGCCCGCAACACTGCCGGCGGCACCACTGCCATGGCGTCAACACTGCCACGCCCCTCAACACAAGCCGGCGGCACCGACAGCCATGGCGCAATACTGCCACGGCCCGCAACACAAGCCTGCGGCACCACTGCCATGGCGGTAACACTGCCACGCCCGCAACACAAGCCGGCGGCACCACTGCCATGGCGCAACAACTGTGCCTACGGCCCGCAACACAAGCCCGGCGGCACCACTGCCGATGGCGCAATCACTGCCACGCCCCCAACACAAGCCGGCGGCACCCCACAAGCCATGGCGCAACACTGCAACGCCCGCAACACAAGCCCCGCGGCACCACTGCCATGGAGTCAACACTGCCTCGCCCGCGGGACTTACTCTCTGCCGGCGGCACCACTGCCATGGGGGGGGTTAACACTGCACGCCCGCAACACAAGCCGGCGGCACAACTGCCCATGGCGCACACTGCCACGCCCGCACCACAAGCCGGCGGCAACCACTGCCATGGCGCACAACACTGCTACGCCGCAACACAAGCCGGCGCACCACTGCATGGCGCAACACTGCACGAGCCGCGCACACAAGCCGGCGGCCCCACTGCCAAGCCAGCAACTGGTCACCACAGCCCTCCACCGTCCCACCCCACCAAACTCTACCAAAGTCAACCAACACCAACTCTACCAACGTCCTCGTTTCCTCCTCCCGCGTCACTAGGGGGGGGGGTACTGTAGCGCTAATAAGTCACATCCTTTCAATCTTCATGTTTCCGTTTTTCCCCCTTTTCCTCTACCAGTTTATACAGCGAACCAGCGTACACGGAGACTACTCTATTTTAATCTTCAATCATTGTTATGATATTTTATCAGGGGTGTTTGCATTGTTAGTCAGCTTATCATATATATCAATTCTGTAACATCGTGTACAATCAGCAGTACACACCAAGGAGTATCTTTGGTTGTAACTCGCATGTCTTGGCGAAGTTTGCATAACACCTTGGAAAACAATTATTTCTGAGAATGAAATTTGTATTATACTCCACCATTGTGAAATAAAAGGAACTGAACTGGACAAATGAGTATCCTTCATTCCAGTAAAACCGAAAGCTATGAACACTCCAACCTTGAGTTACAGTGTATAGGGGCAGGACGGGGGGTTTTATAGGGCAGGGACGGGTGGTTATAGGGGCAGTGACGGGTGGTTATAAGGGCAGTGACGGGGGGATTATAGGTGCAGTGACGGGTGGTTATAGGTGGCAGGAACGGGGGGTTATGGGTCAGTGACGGGTGGTTTATAGGGGCATTGACGGGTGTTATAGGGGCAAGTGACCGGGTGGTTATAGGGGCAGTGGGACGGGTGGTTATGGGGCCACGTGACGGGTGGTTATAGGGGCATGAACGGGGGGCTATAGGGAATAGGGACGGGCGGTTATAGGGGCAGGGACGGGTATAGGGATTAGGGATTGGGTAGGTTATAGGGGCGGGCCGGGTTATAGGATAGGGATGGGTGGGTTTATACGGGCAAGGGAGGGTTATAGGGGATAGGGATAGGTGGGTTATAGGGGCAGGGACGGGTTTATAGGGATTGGACGGGGTGGGTAATAGGGGCAGGGATGGGTTATAGTGTATGGAATGGGTGGGTTATAGGGGCAGGGACGGGAGGTTATAGGGGCAGGGACTGCGGGCGGTTATAGGGATAGGGATTGGTGGGTTATGGTGGACATGGACGTGCGGGTATGTGGGCAAGGGACGGGTGGTTATAGGGGCAGGGACGGGGGGTTATGGGGGCAGGGACGGGTGGTTATATTTAGCAGTGACGGGCGGTTATAGGGCAGGGAAGGGTGGTTATAGAGGCAGGACGGGTGGTTATAGAGCAGGGACGGGTGGTTATAGGGGCAGGGACGGGCGGCTATAGGGGCAGTGACGGGTGGTTAGAGGCAGGGACGGGTGGGTTTATAGGGGCAGGGACGGTCGGTTATAGGGCTTGACGGAGGGTTATAGGGCGGTGACGGATGGTTATAGGGGCAGGACGGGCGGTTATAGGGGCAGTGACGGGGGGTATAGGGGCAGGGACGGGTGGGTTATAGGGGCAGTGACGGTGGTTATAGGGGCAGTGACGGGTGGTTAAGGGGCAGGAACGGGGGGTTATAGGGCAGTGACGGGGGTTATAGGGCCAGTGATGGGTGGTTATATGGCAGGAAGGGGGGTATAGGGCAGTAACGGGGGTTATAAGGGGCAGGGACGGGTGGTTATAGGGGCAGGGACGGGTGTTATAGGGCAGGGACGAGCGGTTATAGGGCAGGGACGGGTGGGTTATAAGGGCAGGGACGGGTGGTTATAGGGGCAGGGACTGGCGGTTATAGGGGCAGGAACGGGGGGTTATAGGGGCAGGGACGGGGGGTTATAGAGGCAGGGACGGGTGGTTAATGGGGCAGGAACGGGGGTTATAGGGCAGGGACGGGGGTTTATAGAGGCAGGGACGGGTGGTTAATGGGCAGGAACGGGGGGTTATGGGCAGGAACGGGTGGTTATAGGGGCAGGGACGGGGGGTTATAGGGGCAGGGACGGGGGTTATAGGGGCAGGGGCGGATGGGTTATAGGGCAGAACGGGGGTTATAGGGCAGTGACGGTGGTTTATAGGCAGTGACGGGGGTTATAAGGGGCAGTAACGGGTGGTTATAATGGGCAGGAACGATGGTTATAGGGCAGTGACGGTGGTTATAGGGTAGAACGAGGGGTTATAGGGGCAGGGACGAGGGTTATAGAGGCAGGGACGGGTGGTTTAATGGGGCAGGAACGGGGGTTATAGGGGCAGGGACGGGGGTTATAGAGGCAGGGACGGTGGTTAATGGGGCAGGAACGGGGGGTTTATAGGGGCAGGAACGGTGGTTATAGGGGCAGGACGGGGGGTTATAGGGGCAGGGACGGGTGGTTATAGGGGCAGGGGCGGATGGGTTTATAGGGGCAGGAACGGGGGGTTATAGGGGCAGTGACGGGTGGTTATAGGGGCAGTGACGGGGGTTATAGGGGCAGGAACGGGTGGTTATAATGGCAGGAACGGAGGGTTATAGGGGCAGTGACGGTGGTTATAGGGGTAGGACGGGGGTATAGGGGCAATGACGGGTGTTATAGGGGCATTGACGGGTGTTATATGGGCATAAACGAAGGGTTATAGGGTTAGGTACGGGTGGTATAGGAGCATGAGGGTGGTTAAAAGGGGGAGGGAGGGGTTTAGGGCATGACGGTGGTTAAGGGGGGAAGGGGTTTTTTGGGGGGGAAAAGGGGTTATGGGGGGGAAGGGGGGGTTTTTGGGCAGGGGGGGGGTTTTAAAGGGGGGGGGGGTTTAGGGGGGGACGGGGGTTATAGGGGCAGGAAGGGGGTTTTAAAAGGGGCAGTGACGGGGGTTATGGGGGCAGGGGGGGGTTAAAGGGGGGGGAACGGGGGTTTATAGGGGCAGGAACGGGGTTATAGGGGCAGGGAGGGGGGGTTATGGGGGCAGGAAGGGGGGGTTATAGGGGCAGGGACGGGAGGTTAAGGGCGGGAAGGGGTTTTTTATGGGGGCAGGGACGGGGGTTTTATGGGGGCCGGAAAACCGGGGGGTTATGGGGGCCAGGGGGGGTTTTGGTTATAGGGGGCAGGAAGGGGTGGTTATAGGGGCAGGACGGGGGTTATGGGGGCAGGAACGGGGGGTTTGGGGTTCCAGGAAGGGGGGGTTTTATGGGGGCGGGAAGGGGGGATTAAGGGGCATTGACGGGGGGGTTTTATAGGGGCAGGGCGGGGGGGTTATTGGGGCAGGGGCCGGGGGGTTATAGGGCAGTGAGGGGGGGGTTATGGGGGCGGGTGACGGGTTTTTTATAGGCGGGAACGGGGGGTTATAGGGGCAGGGACGGGGGGTTTTTATAAGGGGCAGTGACGGTGGTTATGGGGGCAGTAAACGGGGGTTTTATAGGGGCAGTGCGGGGGGTTTTATAGGGGCGGAAACCCGGGGGTTTAGGGGCAGTGACGGGGGGTTTAAAGGGGCAGGAACGGGGGTTATAGGGGCATGACGGGGGGTTTTATAGGGGGCGTGATGGGTTTTATAGGGGCCGGAAAACGGGGGGTTATGGGGGCCCGGGCCGGGGGGGTTGGGGGAAGTGACGGGGGGGTTTTATGGGCATTGAGGGGTTGGGTTTTTAGGGCCCAGTGACGGGGGGTTATAGGGGAAAGGGACGGGGGGTTTAAAGGGGGGCATGACGGGGGGTTATGGGATAGTGGGGAAGTTTATAGGGGCGGGTGACGGGTATTTTTGGGCAGGAGGGGTTTGGTTTTATGGGGGGCCATTGACGGGGGTTTTATAGGGCAGTGACGGGGGATTATGGGGGCCAGTGCGGTGGGTTATAGGGGCAGTGGGGGTTTGGGTTTTAGGGGGGGCAGTGCGGGTTTAGGGGGGCGGGTGAGGGGTTTGGTTTTATAGGGCAGTGACGGGGGGGTTATGGGGGCAGTGACGGGTTGTTATTGGGTAAAGTGACGGGGGGTTATAGAGGCGGGTGAGGGGTTTGGTCTAGGGGCAGGGGGGGGCGGTTATAGGGGCATTTGAGGGGTTTTGGGTATAGGGGCGGGGACGGGCGGTTATGGGAGCAGTGACGGGTGGGTTATGGGGGCAGGGAAAAGGCGGTTTAGGGGGGGGACGGGTGGTTATGGGGGCCCAGGGAGGGGGTTTTTTAAATAGGGGAAAGGGAGGGGTTTTTAAAGGGGGAGGGAGGGTTTTGGGTTTTATAGGGGCGGGGAAAGGGGCGGTTATAGGGGCAGGGGAACGGGGGTTTATAAGGGCGGGACGGGGGTTATAGGGGCAGGGACGGGTGGTTATAGGACAGGGACGGGTGGTTATGGGGCAGGGGGAAAAGGGGGGTTGTTTATGGGGCAGGGGGAGGGTTGGGTTAAATAGGGGAAAAGGGACGGGCGGTTATAGGGGTGGGACGGGGGGTTTATGGGGCGGGGACGGGGGGGTTTATAGGGGGCGGGGAGGGGGGGTTTGGGGGCGGGGAAACGGGCATTTATAGGGGCAGGGACGGGGGCTATGGGGGGCGGGGACGGGTGGTTATAGGGCAGGAAAGGGGGGTTTATAGGGGAAAGGGGACGGGGGGTTTATGGGGGCGGGGGACGGGGGTTATGGGGGCCGGGGCGAGGGGTTTTAGGGAAAGGGAGGGGGCGGTTATAGGGGCAAGGGAGGGGTTTGGGAAAAGGGGGCGGGACGGGGGGTTTTAGGGGCAGGGCCCGGGGGGGTAAGGGCAGGGAGGGGGGGGGTTTAAAAGGGGGGGGCAGGGACGGGCAGTTATGGGCAGGGAGGGGCGGCTATGGGGGCAGGGGGGGCGGGTATAGGGGGGGGAGGGGGGGTTATGGGGGCAGGGACGGGGGGTTTTATGGGGGCAGTGACGGCGGTTAAAAGGGCATGACGGGTGGTTATGGGGGCAGGGCCGGGTGGGTATGGGGGCGGGGACGGGCGGTTAAAAGGGGCAGTGACGGGCGGCTATGGGGGGGGAGGGGCGGGTATGGGGGGCCAGGGACGGGGGGAAACCGCATTGCAAACCCTTTGGCATGGTTTTCGCTTTGTTTTCCCGACATTTTGGGGGAAAAGGCATGTTTTTTTGTGTTTTTTACCAAGAGAAGGAGAGAGAGAGAGGAGAGAGAGAGAGAGAAGAAAGAAAAAAGAGAGAGAGAGGAGGGGAGAGAGGAGAGAGAGAGAGAGGGGGGAGAGATAGAGAGGGGATTAAATGTTAAAAAATCGGGTTATTTTCTCTGTTTGGTTTTTTTTTTCCCTTTTCCCCTGTGTCTCTCTGCCCTGTCTGTCTGTCTGTCTGTCGGGTCTGTCTGTCTGTCCCTTTGTTTTTTTCCCCCTTTTTTATCTTTTTTGTTTTCCCCTTTTCCCCTTCCTACCCTTTTTCCCCTCCTTTTTCTTTCTCCCCTCCCCTCCCTTCCCCTTTTCCTTTTCTCTCTCTCTCTTTTCCCCCCTCTCTCCCCTCCTCCCCGGCTCTCCCCTCTCTCCCCTTCTCTCTCCTTCTCTACCCCTCCCCTTCCCCTCCCCCCTCCCCCCTCTTCTTCTCTCCCCCCCTTCCCCTTCTCCCCCCCCCCTCCCCTCTCCCCTCTCCCTTTTCCTCCCTCCCTCTCTCCTCCTCTCTCCCCCCTCTCCCCTCGTCCCCCGCTCCTCTCCCCCCCTCTCTCTCTCCCCTCCCTCTCCTCTCTCTCTCCCCTTCTCCTCTTCTCTCTGACTCCCCCCTTCTCCCCCTTTTCCCCTCTGCTCTGGTTTTCTCTCTCTCCCCCCCTCCCCATCTCCCCCCCTCTCTCTCTCCCCATCCCCCTTCTCCCCTCTCCCCTCCCCTCTCCCCCTCCTCTCTTCCCCCTTCCTTCCTCCTAAACTCTCTCTCCCCTTTTCCCCCTTTCCTTCCTCCTCTCCCCCCGCTCTCTCTCTTTCCCCTCTCTCCCCCTCTCTTTCTCCTCTCCCCCTCCCCCCTCTCTTCTCTCTCCCCCTCCCTCTTCCCCTCTCTCCTTCTCCTCTCTCCTTCTCCTCTCTCTTTTTCCCTTCTCTCTCCTCCCCCTCCTCTCTCCCCGTCTTTTCTCTCTCCCCCTCTCTCTCTCTCTCTCTCCTTCTCTCTCTCTTCCCTCTCTCTCTCTCTCTCGCTCTTATTCCCATTTTTGGGTCCCCACTCACTGAACTGGGTATGGTGGCGGGAAAACCCTTTGGGCGGGGTGAACAGAGGAGGCCCGGGGGGGCCCTCGTGAGGGCGAGGGACGTATACGAGGTCCGTTTGAGGCTATGTTTTCCTCCCCCTTTTTCCCCCTCCGTGTTTGTCCCCCCTCCTCCCCTCCTCCTTCCTCCTCCCTTTTCCTCCTCCCTGCTCCTCCTCCCTCCTCCTCCTCCTAAATCATCATCATCATCATCATCATCATTTCGTCAGGAAACTCCCCCAAAACCCCCCTTAAATTTAAAATTTGGAAATTGCTTTTATTTTTTATCTTTTCCCCTTGTGTTCTTGCGGGGTATTAGCGTTGATTTTCTCTTTTTTGCAAAGGAAAAAACCCCAAGGGGAAAACGGAAAATAGCACTTTAAGGGGGAGGGGAGGAGGAGGATGGGGGAGGGGAGGAGGAGGGGGGGAGGTGGAGGGATGAGGGGGGTTTCCCAACCCTCCCCGCATGATTTGCGCAGGCCGTAGGGTGGAAATCGTCGGGGCCAATTTTTTTATTACCTGATTGATTTAAACGACAAACGGGCCCCCCCCAAAAAAAGTGTGGGGCCCATGTAGTGTTTTAAAAAACCTATTTACAAAACGTTTTACCCCCGGCCGGCCCGGGGCTCTTGTTTTCCACCTCTTTTTTGGCACTAACCCCCTTTGAGGGTATTTTTTTTGTACCCCGGGTTTTTTCTTTTTTTTACTCATGCAAATGTAAAATTAAAATTTCCCTTTTCTTTATGCTTTCCCCCCTAATCGCCACTTCCCTCACTCACACACTTTTTTCCCCTCCCCATTTTGCGGGGGGAATTATAAACTTCTTTTCCCAAACTTTCAGTTTTTTTAAGTTTAAAAAAAAGGCAAAAAGCACCCTTTTCCCCCCCCCTTTTTCCCCCCCCCTCCCCCCCCGGGTGTTTTTTTTGACCAAAAAAAAAAAATTTCCCAAAACGGCCGGAAGGAAGGGTTACATGAAACCAAACATGTCGGCAGAGGGGGGGTTTCCAGGGGCCCCGGCCCCCTGGGGCCCTTGGGGGGGGGGAAGGGAAAAGGCAAAGGAAAACCGGCCCAAGGGCTTAACCCCCGGCCCCTCATGCCCTGAAAAATAAGGGCGGGAGCTCCCGGGGCCGGTGGGGCCCCCCCGGGTAAAACCCGGGGTTTATTTCCCCCTGTTCCCTTTAACCCCCACCCCTACCTCCCCCATCCCCCCTTCCCCTCCCCCCATTCCCCCTTTTTGTTTTTTTCCCCCCTTCCCTTTTTAAAGCTCACTAAGGACTCCGCCCAAACTACCTTTCAAAACTGAGCCCAATCCCAAATCTTTTAAAACCCCCTTTTTGGGGAAACCCCATTTTTTTTTCCCCAATTTTTTTTTTTAATCTACTAAAACAACTCTGTTAGGTTACGTTGGGTTAAAGGATGGGTAGGGGGGTTTTACGGGGTATATATGGAAACCTTTGGCGGGGGAAATCCAAAGGGTATTTTCAGAAGTTCCTTTTGGTTAGTTTAGGAGCTACAGCCAAGCGTCTTCCCTTGGGGAAACCCCAGACTCGCCCTAGAGAACCCCGGGGCTATTCCTTTGCGCTGGTGTCTTGGGGGCGAGGGAAATCAAACGCCAGGCTGGTGAAAGGTCCCTTTTACCTTGACTGTCTCTCATCATCCCGCGTCCCCCTTTTCCCCCCCATTTGGGCCCGCCGGGGAGGGATGCAGCTATTGAAGGTTATTGGGGTGAGTGGGGAATACCCGATGCCTTTCCTTTTTTGTCCTCCTGTGGCCCTCCTCTCTCTCTATAAGTGTTGATAAAAGGGGTGATTTGGCTAAACCTTTTAAACCCCTTGGGGGGCCCCGAGCGTACTTCCATTGTAAAAATTTTGGGGACCAAAAATTTGAACCCAAATTTTTTGTGAAAAAAAAAGCAATTTTTTTAAGGGATTAAACCCGTTCAGTATCCTTTGTTTCCCCCAACTAATTTGGTTTTTTCATTAAAAATTTTTTTGTGTTTTATGGGTCGACAAAAAATACAATTTTTTTTTAGCAAAAGGGAAAAATCTGGGTGTGGGAAAGGGGTTTAAACAAAAGGGGTTTTCTGTAACGGGCCCGGGGGCTTGGCTACTCGTGCCCCCGCGCCAAACCCCCCCATGGCCAGTGGAGGGCCATTTTTTAAAGATTTCCCGCCCTTTTTTGAACATCTTTCCCCCCTTTCCCCTTTTCCCAATTTTATTTAGTATAAAATGAAAAATAAAACCCTTATCTTCGTAAATGTTTGGTTCTATAATATTTTTCAAATAAAAAACAGTAAAATACCTAAAAAAATGGCCCCCTTATCAAGAGTGAAGAAATATGCATGCCTCAATATTTTATTTAAAAATCTTTCGCCCCTTTAATTTTTTTGCGAGTAAACTTTTAATTTAAAAATATCAATAGAAGCGGGGGTTTTTTAAATTGCTTTTTCCCTTGATAAAAATCTCGTTTTTCTTTATAAAATTTAAATTTGAAAAAACCCTGCATACCTTAGCGGGTTTAAATAAAAAAAAAAAAACGTCAAACAAAAACGGATCGGCAAAATAAAAAATTTTTCCATGAATCCCAAAAGACTATTGGGTTATCATATAAATGTACACTGTTTCTTCGTAAAAGTTTGTTCTATAATATTATCTAAATAAAAAACTGTAAATACAAATAAAAAAAATTCCATTATTTCGCTCTGAAGAAAATTCATTAAATTATATTCACTTAAAAATCAAACGCCATTTAAAATTTTGCGTGGGAAAACTTTTTTTTCTGCAAATATCAAAAAAGGGAATTGGGATTAGATTTTTTTCCTTGATATATTTTTTTTTTTCCCGATAAATGAAAATTAAAAAACCAAAG
>JACEEZ010001786.1:297500-314290 GCA_016584305.1 Chionoecetes opilio
AACACACACAACGCAGAATATTTTTTTTTTGTCAGGAAGAGAAATATAACACTCAAAATAAACTTTGTCATATTTTAGTACCAACGAACGCAGAGCGGTGTTGTGTGTGTGTTTGTGTGTTTTTGGTGTGTGTGTGTGTTTGTGTGTGTGTGTGTGTGTTGTGTATGTGTGTGTGGGTGGGTGTGTGTGGGTGTGGGTGTGGGTATGTTTATGTGGTTGTTGTGTTGTGTGTGTGTTATGTATGTAGTGTTAGTTGTATATATGTGTGTGTGTGTGTGTTTTGTGTATATATTTATGGTGTGTGTGTGTGTTGTTTGTGTGTTGTATGTGTATATGTGTGTGTGTGTGTGTGTATGTTAGGTTTATATGTGTGTGTGTGTGTTGTGGGTGTGTGTGTTTGTGTGTGTGTGTGTTTGTGTGTTGTGATTATGTGTATGTGTAGGTATGTGTAATGTGTGTGTTGTGGGTGTGTGTGGGTGTATGTTAGGTGTATGTATGGGTATGTGTAGGTGTATGTTGTTGGTGTGTTGTGTGAAGTTGGTGTGTGTGGTGTTGTGTTGTGTGTGTTTGTGTGTGGTTGCTTAAGTCCAAATCACAATAGAAAGTGACTTAAATCTATGTGCGTTTTGCCTCCGCGCCACCCCAAACACACAACAGTATCACACGACGGCAAGCTTCCCACTGTCCTCCCCTCTACCTCACCACAAAGCGCCTCTCGTCTCTCTCACCTTTATCAAATCACACGCCCGACCTCCATGCAACCTCCCATGTGACGCGCCGGGCTCCGTGCCGCTAACACTGTGACTCTGCATACCAACACTCAAGACAAAGGACATGTAGGAAATCACACCAATGACATTGTTATTATCACTCAAACACTGCAACAACAAAAAAGTGCTACAGTAAATACCAAACAATCGTGACAAAGTACACGTAACAAATCACATAATTGACACTCCGTTATCACCACTCAATTACAGCAACAAGATAAACTGTTACTCTGAATACAAAAAATCACGACAAGGTACACGTAGGAAATCCCAGCATTGACATTGTTAGTATCACATAAATACAACTAAAAACTCGCCCCAGAAAACTACAGGCGTGCACCAAACTCTAAACATATTTCCCGTTAAAACTGTTACTCTGAATACCAAAAATCCTGACAAAGTACACGTAGCAACTCACACCATTCACAGTGTTCTTATCACTCATATATAACTATAAAATCGCTCAGAAGACTTCATATAAAGCTATGGACAAAGGTGGACAAAGCTCTAAACATTTTTTGTATCTATTATGCACTCTGAATACCAACAAATTCCACCAATGGCACTGTTCTTATTACTCAAATACAACTAAATATTCACTCAGAAAACGTCATACGTGCACCAAGCTCATATTTTTTTTATCAATGATGCACTCTGAATACAAAAACCAAGACAAGGTACACGTCGGAACTCACACCATTGACACTTCTTATCACTCAAATATAACTAAAGACTCGCTCAGAAAACTGTATTAGCGCGCACTCTCAGAAATGGGGGGTATATTAAGGGTAGAATTGTTACATCGCACAATCACTACCCTTTTTAAACCCTATGTCCAGGCTGGAGGGTAGATGCTGCCGATTATACCCTTCATCTACCCTTTATTTACCCTTTTTAGACGCGAGGGTTGGAAAAGGGTATATTTGCGTCGATCCGAAAGGGTATATTTGTAAGGGTAGAAAAAGGGTAGCAGTATTTCATCACTACAAATACCCTTTTTCTAGCCTTTTCCTACCCTTCTTTTCTAAGAGTGCACCAAGATCTGAACATCTTATATATCCATGATGCAAGTCTGAATACCAAAAAATCGAGACAAAGCACACGTAGCAAATCACATAATTGACACTCTCTCATTATCACTCAATTACAACTAAAAATTCGCTCAGAAAACTATACATGTGGACGAAACTGAACATCTTTTTTTTATTCATGGTGCAGTCTGAATACCAAAAAAAACAAAGTACTCGTAGGAAACCCTAGTATTGACACAGTAATTATCACTCAATTACAACTAAAAACTCGCTCAGGAAACTATACACGTGGACGAAGCTTTATTTTTTTCCCCTAGTGCGAGTCAGTGTCCATGGTCGTGTTGGTTGACGGGTCGAGGCTAATAAGCAGGAGAAAAGAGGCTTGAGGCTGCCATACCACCCCCGTCTGGCTGCCCACGCCTCGGCCTCGCTCGGGACGGATCGGTTAGGGTTTTGGCGGGAAATTATTGACATGAGAGATGTGAAGGTGGCGATTTTATTGATAGGAAAGAGTGGCAGGTTCATAAAAGAAAGAATAAAACTGATACTTAGAATACTTTTAATCACAGCGCTATCATAGGAAAGAGTGACAGTTTAATAAGAGGGAAAAAAACTGATCATGATAATACTAATGATGGGATATGATAGGAAAAAGTAATGATAATGATAATAATGATAATAATGATGGTAAGAAGGATAGTTTAGTTACCGTGGACCGAGTCTTTTCCATCTTTATCTAACGGCTTTAAGTTATTCATAGGAGAAGTAGGTGTGAGGTGATTTAAAGATCTGAATCACATTTTAACTCAGGTAACTTTTTTCTAACCTTCCCGGGGGTGCATTTCCCTTTTCTTTGGGTATGGGGATAAAAGGGCCCGGGCACACACGCGCGGCCTTTTTTCCCGTTGAGGCAGAAAGTTCTCAAGATGGATGCGATTCCCTATGCCAATTTTTTCAGACATTTTGGAAATTTTTTTAATTTTTTTTATTGTTTTACTGTATCCCTATAGGGGTAGGCAGTGAGTCCAGGGGGGGTTTTGGCAGGCCCGGGGTACACTGAGGGCTGTGAGGTTCCCCTCGCCCTGGGGCGCAGGCGGATGTTTATAGTGACCCCCGTGATTTCCCCTGGCCCTCCGTGCACTGCAATCGAAGATAAATTTAAAGGGAGCATTGGGGGTTTTTAGACCTCTCGACGGTACAGAAGATTACAGTGGATTTTAGGGTTCACTCGAGATCGAATTTGGGGTTTCGAGACGCCACTCGGTGACGCTAACCACTCTGCTACCCCCCCCCATAGATCTGAAATGTGATTAGGTAATGATAGTAATGGTAAAATGGTTGATAATAAATAAAATAATACAGGTAGTGATGTTATAATGAGGGTGATAAAAAAAATGGTAATGGTGAGATGAAAATTTAATGGGGTGATGCTTTAAAGAATGTGATAGTTATGAATAACATGGAAAATATTTAAACTATAGAGTAATGATGATTTTTCTAAAGCATCATTTTATTACGGGAATTTTTGGGTAGAAAGTAATGAGATTATAATGTAAAAGGGTTTATTTGATAATAATAATATATACTGAAAATGCAATAAAAATGGATAATGTAATACTGTACGGTAATAGCAATAAGAATAAACGATAAAAAATAATGATGATAATAAAAATAGTAATAAAACAACAAAAGAACAAAAACAACAACAAAAAAAAATAATATACATATCATAAAAGTGTAGGGGTTAGTGAAACCGGCAAGGTTTTCCCCGCAGAGTTTTTAACCAAAAATTTTCCTGAACCCGTCTGTCCAATTTTTTTATATCCAAATTAACCAAATTTTCGGAAAGGGTTAAGTCCCCCTGGGGGTTTTATACTTTAGTACCCGGGTTTTAAATTCTTAATCATTAAATTTTTTTTTTTTTTTTTTCAACTAGAGCAACTTTCCCCCAGCCAGGGGAGAGTACAGATACCTCCCTGCCCCCCCCCCCCCCCACCCCTAAAGTGATTTAAACTGACCACACCTTCTGTACTAATATAATCAAAATAATGTAATTTGGGTTCCAACCCAAACCAACAAACACACCCACCACACCCCCCCCACCCCCACACAAACACCCCCCACACACACCACCCACACACACACACACACACACAACCCCACACACAAAACACCCCCACACACCCCCACACACACAACCCACAAAACAACCCACAAAAACCCACAAAACCACAGAACACACACACACACCCACACCCCCACACACAAAAAACCCAACACACACCACACACCACACCCACCACCACCCCAAAAAACACACCACACACACCACAACACACACACAACAACACACCCCACACACAAAACCCACAAACACACACACAAACACAAACACACACCCCCACACAAAACACCACACCACACACCACACACACACCACACACACACCAACACACACCACACACACACAAAACACCCAGCAAAAAAACAAACAAAAAAACAAATTAACCACACAACCCCAAACACACACAAACACCCCACAACACCAACAAAAAACAACCCAACACAAACAAAACACAAACACACCCCCCCAAAAAAAACACACACACACACCACACACAAACGACAAAATTAAAACAATAAGGTTTTAATATTAAAATTTAAATCAATTCTACACACTAATTATATACTACTAATATACTACTACTACTATACTATACTACTACTCTTACTATTTACAAATACTACTACTATATACTACTACTACTACACTACTCTCTACTACTACACTATTCTACTATACATAATACTATATACACTACTATACTACTATATACTAACTAAAGTACTATACTACTACTACTCTCTATCTCTACTTTATCACTACTACAACTTATACTAATACTACTACTATACTATTTTATATTTCACTTTTAAATAATACCTACTACTGCTACTACTTTTTCTATTACTAAATACACCCTAAAAACCCTACTCCCTACTACTATATACTACTACTAACAAACTACTAACTACTATTTTATTATATACTATTTACTATTATTACTGTCTACTATTCCCCTTACTACTCTATATATAAAAATTACACCTACTATTTCCTATTTCTCTATTAAACTACTACACACTACAATTTTTTTAACTAACTAATACATTACTACTACTATAAATTATATACTACTATACACTACTAAACTCTACATTATACTATACTATAATTTTACTACTACTATATTTTAACAATTACTTACTACTACATTACTACTCTACTATTACACTTCTACATATATACTACTACTACTATACTCTAAAAATTACTATATTATTACTACTACTACTACTTTTTTACTACTACTACTATATATACTTATATATTAAAAACTATTGTACTACCCCACTATACTATACTATACATTACTACTCACTCCCCACTATCCACTATATACTACTATACTACAAAACAACAACAACCAACTCTAAATACTACTCTCTACACTCCCACAAAACCCTACCACCCTTAAAACAAAACAAAATATATTTAAAAATTACTACTCTACTACACACACTACTATTACTACTACTCCCCTACCCCTTTTACAACAACAAAACATTACTACATACTACTACTAATACTACACTACACACACCCATTACAACAAAAATACTATATACTATGTTTTTTTATTACTTACTACTACACTACACTATACTAACACTACTACTACTACTACTACATCACTATTTTTCGTTTTTTCCCTCAAAACCAATGTTTCTTCCTTAAAAGCGTGAGAGCTCCTGAAAAAATCGTAATTTTTTTATTTTTTTTTGTTGGTTCTTTGTTTTTTCCTCTCCTATGTTTTATTTTTTTAGTCCTTCTTTACAAACATCCCTTTTTTTCAAATTTTTATAGGGTTTGTTTTCTTTTTTTTTTGTTTCTTGTGTTCCGTGTTTTTTTTTTGATTCTATATATTCCCGTTTTTTGGGTTTTCTTGGTTTTGTCCTCATATATAGTTTTTTTTTAAATTTTCCTTCTTGTTTGCAGTTTTCTTTTTCATGCTTTTATTTATCTGCTCTCCCATTTTTTTTAATCATTCTTTTCTGCCTGTCTTCTTTTTTTCCCCCATTTACATTTCTTTTTTATTATTTTTTTTTCATTCTTTCCCCCTCCCGTTATTATTATTATTTATTCCTCCCCCCCCCTTTCCGCTTCCCAGTTTTTTTCCTTTTTTATATTTATCTCTCATGTATCTAATCCTGTTTTTCCCTTTTGCCTTTTCGGTCTTCATTTTTTTTTTCGTGTTGTTTAGCATTTCCCTTTTCCCTTTCCCTTTTTTTTTTTTTCCCCCCCACCTTTTTAAAAAAAGGGCCCCCCCAAAACACTGCAAACCCGGGCCCCCGGTTTTTCCCCCCCTTCCCCTCTCGTCTCTCAACTCGCCCTCCATTTTCCCCCCCCCCCTTTTTGGGTTTTTCCCCCCCCCCTCAAATCTCGGCTCTGCAACCCCCCCTACGTCTCAGCTCTGAACCGCCCTTTACTTTCGGGCTTGCAACCCCCTCTAAAAATCTCGGGCTCTGCAACCCCTCTCACAGTCTCGGGCTCTGAACTCGCCCTCCAAGTCTCGGGTTTTGCAATGCCCCCTCACAGTCTTCTCTGCAAATCCCCCCCCAGTCTCGTTTTCGAACTCGCCCTTTCCGGGCAACTCCCCCTCTCACAGTCTCGCTCTTTAACCCCCCTTCAATTTTTTCCCAACTCGCCTCTACAGTTGGGAAACCCCCCTCAAACCCCTTTTCCCCCTCGCCCTCCACATCTCCCCCCCCCGCTCCAAATCCCCTCTTGCCTCCCCCTCCCCCCCCCTCCCCAATCCCCTCCAAAAATCTCGGGCTCTCCAACCCCCTCACTCTGGGCTCTGCAATCCCCTCTCACATCCCGGTCTCCCACTCGCCCTCCCAGTCCGGTCTCTAACCGCCCCCCATCTCGGGTTTTCCCCCCCTTTTTTTGCAACCCCCTCTACATTCCCGGGGTCTGCAATCCCCTTCCTCGTCTCGCAACTCGCCCTCTCACAGTCCGTCCTTTCAATCGCCCTTCAAAAGCTCGTCTTGCAGTCCCCTCCACCCCCCTGGTCCCCCCCTTCCGCCCCCCCCTTCCCCCCTTTTCCAACCCCCCTCCCCCTTTCTTTAACGCCCCCCTCGCTCCCCCCCTCCCTCGGTCCTGCAAAATCGCCCCTCCCCCTTTTTTGCAACTCGCCCCCTTTACAGTCTCGGGCCAACCCCCCGTCCCTCCTCCCTACCCACCCCCTCCCCCCCAAAACCCCCCCCGTCTCTGCAACTCGCCCCTCACTGTCTCGGTCTCTCAACCCCCAAACCCGGTCTTTCCCCCCCCCAGTTTCGTCTTGCAACCCCCCTCCAAGTCTCGGGCTCTGAACTCGCCCCCTACAGTCTGGGCTCTAACTCGCCTCTCACAAATTCGGCCCCGCAACTCGCCCTCCCAAACTCGCTTGCAACCCCCCCCTCACGTCTTCTCTGCAACTCGCCCTTCAGTCTGGTTTTCAACTCCCCTCTAAAAGTCTCGGTTCTGAACCCCCCCCCCCAGTCTCGTCTCTGCAACTCGCCCTCCCCCTCTCGCCCCCCCCCAAAGTCTCGTTTCCCCCCCCTTTAAGTCTCGGGCTCTGCAACCGCCCAAAATCCCTTTGCAACGCCCTTCCCTTTTCCCTTGTAGTTTTGGGTTTAATTCCCCTTAAATTTAGCTTGAAATTTAACGGAAATCGGCCCCCCCAAATTTTTTTTGCCAAACCCCCCTTAAAAAAGGTTTTAATTTCAAATTTTGTCTTTGCAAACCCCCCCACACCCCCCCCCCCCCCCCTTTCCCCCCCCCCAACCCCCCCAACACCCCCCCCAACCCCCCACACCCCCCCAACCCCCACACCCCCCAAACCCCCCCCAAAAAATTCCCCCAACACCTTACACCCCCCCAACCCCCCAAAAACCCCCCCAAACCCCCTCCACAAATTTTCCCCCCCCCCCCACACCACCCCAACCCCCCCACCCCACCCAAAACCCCCCTTAAAAAAACCCCCCCCGCCCCCCCTATTTGGCCGCAAACCCTTCCCCAAACCCCCAACTCCCCCCCCCTCAACCCAACCCTTTCACAGCCCCCAAACCCCCCACAAACCCCCCAAACCCCCCACCACTACCCCCAAAAACCCCCTCTACACCCCCGACCCCCCCACACCCACCAAATTCCCCCCACATTCCCCCTCAAAACCCCCCCACCCACCCACCGCCCCCCCAATTTCCCCCCCCAAAAAACCCCTCCTTCAACCCCCTACACCATTCCAACCCCCTAAACCCCCCCAACCCCTCCCCCAAAACCCCCCCCCCCCCACAACCCCTCCCAACAGCCCCCACCCCCCCCCTCCAACACCAAAAAAAAACCCAACAAAACCCCCCCAAACCAAAAAAAAAAAAAAAAAAAACCCCTTTTTACAAAACAAATTAACCAATTCACATAAACTTTTTAATTTTGAAGATTTAAAATTAACCACAAAAAACTTTTTCCCTTTTTTGGGTTTGCCCCCCAGGAAAAACCCCAAAAACAAAACCCCCCCACATCCACAAACCCAAAAAAATTCCCCAACCACACCCCCCAAACACAAAAACCAAAATAATCCCTTACAAACAACAAAAAACAAAAAAAACAAAAAAATACAATAAATTTAAAACCAAAAACAACCCCAAAAAAAAAACCAAAAAAAAAAAAAACAAACACTATAAAAATAAAAAAAAAAAACCCCCAAAAAAAAACAAAAAACCCCCACAACAACACAAAACACACAAAAACACAAAAAAAAAATTAAAACAAACAGACCAAACCAATAAAAAAACCGGAAAAATTCCAAAACCCCCCCCAAAAAAACAAACCATCAAAATCCCCCAAAAAACCCCCCCAAAACCCCCACACACAAAAAAAAAAAAACCCAAACCCACAAAAAAAACCCCCCCCAAAAAACAACAAAAACCCCCCAAACCCCCCCCCTTTCCCCCCCAAAAAATCAAAAAAAAGATAAAAGGGTTTAAAAATTTTTACCACAAAAAACCAAAAACACCCCCAAAAACAAAAAAAACAAAAACAAAAAACCCCACACCAAAAACCTTCAAAATTTCAAACAAAGGCCCAAACCCCTCAAACACAAAACCAAAAACCTTTAAAAAAAAAAATCAAAATTAACATCAAGAAAAAAACAAAAAACAAAAATTTTTAAAAATAAACAACAAAAACAAAAAACACAAAAAAATACTAAAAAAAAAAATATTAAAAACTAAAATTTTCTTTTTTTTCGTGGCCCCCCCCCTTTTTCCCTCTTGGGCCCTTTTTCCTTGTTCCGTTTTTTTTTTTTAAAATTTTGGGGCTCTTCTACGTGGGGTTTTTTTTTTTTTGGGGGGTTTTTTTGGGGTTTTTTGTGTTGTTTTTTTGTTGTGTTTGGTGTGGGGGGTTTTTTGGGGGGGTTGTGGTTATGTTTCCCAAAAAAACCGGGGGCCCCCCCCCCCAAGTTCTTTTTGTTTCTCTTTTCCCCCCACCCACCCACGCCCCCCCCCCAAAAACCCCCCCCACAACCCCACCCAACCCCCCCCCAACAAACCCCCCCCCCCCACCCCCCCCCAAAAACCCCCCCCAAAAAAAACAAAAAACCACACCCAACCCCAAAACCCCAAAAAAACCCCAAAAAAACCCCCCCCCACCCACCCAACCCCCCCAAAAAACCCCCCCCCCCAAAAACCCCCCAACCCAAAAACCCAAAATTTTTTTAAAACCCCCCCCCCCCCCCCTCCCCCAAAACCCCCCAAAAAAAACCCCAAACCCCCAACCCCCACCCCCCCCCAAAACCCCCCCCCCAAAAAAAAAAAACCCCCACAAAAAAAACCCCAACCCACACCCCCCACCCAACCCCCCCAAAAACCCCCCCCCAAAAAACCACCCAATTACCACACGCCCACAACACCCACACACACACACAACACACACTTTACATTACAATTACAACACACACACACACACACCACACATCACACACGCGCACACACTACTTACACACACAACAATATATATTTTTCTCAAGAATATTTCCATACTTTTTATTGCCGTTTTTTTGTCTTTTTTGTTCTGTTTCCTCTTTTTCCCTCCCCTCCTCGTCTCTCTCTCGTCCTCTCTCTCTCTCTCTCTTCTCTCCCTCTCTCCCTCCGTCTCTCCTCGTTCTCTCTCTCGTCTTCTCTCTCTTCCCCTCTCTAGTCTCTCTCTCGTTCTCTCTCTCTTCTCTCTCTACTGTGTGTGTTGTGTGTGTTGTGTGTGTGTGTGGTGTTTGTGGGTGTGTGTGTGTGTGTTGTGTGTTGTGTGTGTGTGTGGTGTTTGTGTGTGTTGTGTGTGTTGTGTGTGTGTGTGTTGGTGTGTGTGTGTTGTGTGTTGTGTGTGTGTGTGTGGTGGTGTGTGTGTGTGTGTTGTTGTGTGATTGTGTGTGTTGTGTAGCAATAACCCCTCTGCCTCCTCCACTCTCCTCCTCCCACCAAACAGTTCATACCCCACTCGCCTGGCCTCCCTTTCTCTCCCCCATTCTCCACTTTTCACGTTTTTTGCCTCCTTTCCTTACCTACTCAAGGGCACATTTCCCCACCCTTCAACCCTCCTGTTCCCCTCGCAAACAATCCTCCCCTCAAGCCCTTTCATCCTTTCCCCTTCATTTTATTTCCCTCCCTGCCTCGGGATACACATGATGTGTATGACTCGGATGACATCCTCAACTCTCCAGAAACTGGTTTTATTTTTTTTCTAACTTTTTATTCGCTTCCATCTTCCCGACTCGTCACTTCTCAATCCCTTCCATTCTTTTACCCTTCCGTCCCTATCTTACTTTTTACTCCCTTCCATCTTTATCACCTCTATTCTTTTCCTTTGTACCTCCCCCCCTCCCTTGCCTCCCGTCCCCCCTTGCCTCCTCTAGACCCCTTCCCACTCCCCTATAGTCCCCTCTAACGGCCCTCAACCCTTCTCCTCGTCCTCAGTGCGGCCCCACGTCTGCAGGTGTTAAAAAAAAAAAAACCTGGGGCCGGCCACGGAGGTGAGAGGTGGTGGGACCCTTTCAACGCTCTCACCAGCGTCACCCTCACCTGCGAGGCCACGGGAGTGAGTGTCCGTCTGTCCCCTGTAGGGAATGTTTAAACGTCACCACTACCAACTTCACCACCACCACCTCACTAGCTATACTACTATCACCTACTACTAAACACTACTAACCAACCCACCAAACACCACCACTATCGTCACCACCATCATCCACCAATACCACTATCATACTACCACCCCCATAAACACCACTAATAATCCACTGCTACCGCCCCCACCCCCCCCCAACACGCCTACCAGCACCACCACTACTACTGATCACTACTACTACTACTACGAACTGCTGCTACTGATGCTACAACTAGAACACCTGAATGCCACCACCCTACACTACACCACTATTTCATAAATTCTACCGCCACCCCACTACATACCTGCAACTACTACTACTACTCTGCTAACTACTACTACTACTACTACTACCTTACTACTACTTTTACTACTACTACCTAACCTACTACTACTACTACGTACTTACTACTACTCCTAATACTACTACTACTATTTACAAGCTACAATTTACCACTACCCCACTACATCTCTCTCAACCACTGCTATAAATTTTTTCCGCCGACATCACTACTATCACCACCTACTATAACACCATACTACTACTATTTTTCCGCATCACCATTACCCCGTTACCACCCCCCCCCACCACCACCCCCACCAACCACCACCCACCCCACCACACCACCCCCCCACCACCCCCACCACCACCACCACCCCCAAATACCCTTTTATTTTATAATTAATTACATTTTTTTTTTCAGTTTAGAAATATCATTTACCGGGGATGGCTGTCAGGGGGGGGTAGACCAAGCGTTTTATTTTTGCAAAAAATGTTCGTGTAATATTATTAAGGGATTTGAAAAAGTGGGTAGGGGGGGAAGCTTTATGGACGCGGGAATACGCGTGTAATAGAAATATAAGTAGTAGAAATTATAGGTAGTAGTAGTAGATTAGTAGTATAGTAGTAGTATAGTAGTAGTAGTGTATAGTAGTAGTAGTAGTAGATTTAGTAGTAGTAGTAGTAGTATATTATAAGTATAGTATGTAGTGTAGTATTTATATAGTAGAGTAGTAGTAGTATAGTATGGAAATATATTATAGTAGTGTAGTAGTAGTAGTAGTAGTATAGTAGTATATAGTATAGTAGTAGTAGTGTATAGTAGTATAGTATATTAGTTTAGTAGTATAGGTGGGTTAGTAGTAGGGGTAGTAGTAGTATGTAGTATATAGTATAGTAGTAGTAAAAGGAGGGAGGACTAGTAGTAGTATAGTATAGTGGTGTGTAGTATTGTGTGGTGAGGGTATTAGTTTTAGTCCAGTGGAGGGAGGAGGTATGTTATTTAAGTAGTGTAGTAGTATATAGTGTAGTTGGTAGGGGAAAGTAGTAGTTAGTATGATGGTGATGGTATAGTAGTATTAACCGTAGAAAAACCCTTAGCCCGCCAGTCATTTGCCACGCACTAATTCCCAGGCAAAATAATTCCCAAATTATTGCTCCTATGAGTTGTAGTGCCACTGCGAGATACCAGTTTTTTTATTTATGTACATCACCTACTGTCTTCGGGCAAAAAATTATGTATTAATGCTAAAAAAAATTCGTAATATATTGTCCCTGGCGCATTAGTGCAGTGGAAAGTGACTGATGACATGTATTATCTCCGGTAGTATTATGGATTAGTTGTATGGGGTGGGGGGGGCGTATAGTAGTATTTTTTTATATATATAGTAGTAGTTTGGTAGTATATGTAAGGGTTTATGGTAGTAGTTAGTGTAGTATAGTAGGGGTGGTGTTAGTAGTATGCTAGTAGTACCCGAAACAGTGAGTATAGCTATATTATAAATGTAATTGTAGTAGTATTACAGTGGTGGTTGTGATGGTAGTAGTAGTATGGTAGGGGGTAGTAAAAGGAAACAGTTATAGTAGCATTAGTATGTACAGTATAGTAGTAGCAGTAGTTTTATAATTAAAAAATTATAGTTTAGTAGTAGTATTGGGCAGTGGGGGTTTGTATGGTATATTAGTAGTTGGTAGTAGTAGTATAGTAGCTAGTAGAGTAGTAGTAGTAGAAATAGTAGTTAAAAGTAGACACAGCTGAAAAACCACCTCAATAAAGAAAAAATTTTAAGATTGAATTAAAAAAATCACCGCTGGACCTCGTCTCTTTTAAAATTCCGTCACTGCTTCGCTTTTTTTATCTCCATGTTGAAAAGTTATTATATTTGTTTTTAATATGAGGTATTTATAGATGCTGCTCCTCGTGTTTGTGTTTTATACAACTATAAGGCAGGGGGAACATAAGAAAGGAAAAGTAAGTAAGCTGTCAGTACGGGAAAAACTAGTAAAAAAAGGGTATAAAAAGGGAAAGGTAGTAATAAGAAGGTAAAAGAAAGGGAAAGGTAGAAATAAGGAAGGTAGAAATACGAAGGTAAAAGTGGAAGGTAGTAAGTAAGGAAGTGTAAGTAGTGGGGTAAAGAAAGAAGGTAGAAAGAAAGGAAGTTAGTAAGAAATGGGTAGTAAGAAAGGAGGGTATAAGTAAGGAAGGTAGAAAGAAAGGGAAAGGGTATAAAAAGGAAGGTAGAAAAGTAAAGGGTAGAAATAATAGGGTAGTGTTAGGAAGGTGTAAGAAAGGAGGGAGAAAATAAGGAAAGGTGTAAGAAAGGGAAGGTAGTTAGAAAGGAAGGTATTGTAAGGGGGTGTAAAAAGGGAGGTAAAAGAAAGGGGAAAGTAGTAATAAGGGGAGGTAGAAAGGGGCAGCACAGGCAACTTTATACACGGGCCCCTTCGTTGTCTGCCTTACTATTTTTAATTAATACATATAATAAAGTAAAAAAATTAATATTTTACAAAAATAAAATAAATATAAAAAAGGATTGATAAATAAAAAGATTTTTTAAATTTTTATATTATAATGTTGTGATTGTAGTAGTAGAGATTGTAGTAGTAATAATGGGGAGGGTTGATACTGGGGAATAATAATGATATGAAAAAATACTTGTGATTGCCAACCATCGTTTATCCCCTCATCATTTACCATTACTCATCATCATTTTATTATTATTATCATCACCACACCCCCATTATTATTATTTTTTATCATTCTATCATCACCATCAGCATCATTATTATCACATCACTTATCATTATCATTGCTATGTAACCATCACATCATTATTATTTCTTCTCATTATTTTTTTCACCATTTATACCATCATCAAAACCATTATCATCATCTCATCACCATCATCACCATTATCACCATCACACCCTCACACCACACATATCATCACCCTATCATCATTATCATCACCATCTCACCATTATCACCATCATCCCATTTCCCCTCAACATCATCTCACCATCATCATCTCACCATCATCACCCTCACCATCATCACCACATCATCCCCATCATCATCATCATCATCACACACCTCCCCACCATCTCACCATCATCATCACCCTCTCCCACATCCCTCACCATATCCCACCCCATCACCACCCTCATCACCAATCATATCATCACCATCATCCCATCATCATCACCTCATCATCATACATCATCATCATCATCATCCTCTCGCCATGTTTTTTTCCCCCATTCCGGTCGACCTTTGCCCCCCTGACCTGGTGGCATGAGGGGGCACTCCCTGGCCCACTGAGCGAAGACGCAGGTCAGTCCGTGGGAAAAACCCTACCTGCCTGACCTCACCCCCAGCCCTGCACCCGGGTCATCACGTGTCCCGCCACTCCCAACCGACACAGCCGCTCCGCTTTTTTCCGTCACTCTGGACTGAGCTTTTTGGGACCCTGATAGTAATATATGTAGTAAGAAGTAGATAAGTGTGTAAAGTAAGTTATAGTAGTAAAATGTATAGTAAATATAGTAATAGTAATGTAGTGAGTAAGAATTAGTACCGTAGAAAAACACAAAGTCCCCAGGCAACGCTTTTTTTTGATGTACAGAAAGTTGGTAGCGTTAATACTTACATTTCTACATCCATGTTTCAGGGGAAAAATTTGAAGGGGCTATCGGGGGGTCTCTGTCATTTTGTTCTTCATTGTATCATATTATCTATAAAAAGAACAAATTCAAAAATATACCAGAGTGGCACCTACACTAAACGCCAGCTAAAGTTTTTTTCTGAGTGTCCCGGGCAAGAAATTATTTTTTTATTTGTTTCATGTGGCCATTTATAGCTCTCCTCCTCCTCATAAAACTATTTTCCCAAGCCTATTCTATCCCTTTCTAAGCAAGAGTTATCGTATCTTCACACTTTTTATCCCCTTCCCTCCCTTTCACTGAAAAATCTGGGGAAATCTTTCTGTTTCTATTTGTCCACCTTTCCCACAACTTAAAATACGTATTCTCAAGAGAGGGTGACAAGACACCCCCCCAACTAAGTGGGCCCCCCTCCCCTTTCTTTTTATGCTTACTGTCTTCTTTAAGGGACTGCCCAAATACCGGGCTTTTTTTTCCCTCTTTTTCCTTTTTGCCATCCCCCCTTTTTGGATGTAAAAAAAAAAAAAATAAAATTGACCCCTGACCGTGAAAATTTCTTTTTTTTTTTTTCTTTTAAAGTGTGTCCATCTTATTTTTCTTTAAAGTGTGAATCCGTCTTTTTTTTAAAATTATACGTGTGAAATCCTCTTTTTTTTTACTTTAAGTGTGAATTTCATCTTTTTTAACCCTAACGTCCCGAATCCACACACCCTTCATACTTTTTAAAAACGTCCCCTCCTCGCAATGACGTCATCGATCCTTACAAGCCCGGGGAACAGAGGCAAGGGGAGGCGATACACTAAGAAATCAAGAAAAAAACACCCCTGTTTCTGCGCTCCCTCCAGCCGTTATATTTCCTCGAGTGAGGACTCAATCTGGCCCCGGGCGCGTCCGGAAAGTCCATCACGGGGGGTATTGTGGCGTGATGAGACGGAACTTCAAATTTCACTTTTACCCGGGTCTTCCATCCCTCTCGATCTGCCTTTTTAAACAAACTGACGCAACAGATACCTATTGGCTGCCCCCCTTTGTTATCCTTACCAACCTTTACTAGAACTAAAACCTAAAAAGAAGCTGAGCAACCGGGAATAGAAAAGAAACTCCAGTACCATTTTTATCAATACATATCAGCACACAAGAGTGTTTTGCCCGGGGGTTCCGCGGTGTTTTTGATAACATAAGAAAAAAAGGGAAACTACAAGAGGCCGCGAGACTTCACGGGAGTTCCTGTTACTTACCTACCTACATCCACCTTTCATCCCCTCATAAACTTCACCCCCTTTACAAACCTCTTATTGATCCGCACTAACTACCTGACACTGAGTCCATTCCAAACATTTACATCCTATTTGTGACCTTTTTTTCCCATTTTTTTTAAAAGTACACCCCTCAGTGGGGGCTCTTTTGGGAGAGCTGTTTCTTGCGTGTTAGCGTCCCTGCCATTCGGTCGCGGTTCAGTCTACCAATTCGTCCTGGCGTGGTGGCGCTTTGTATAGTCAATAAACCCTTTTAGTTGGTACTTGCAAAATGCTAGATGGATCAAAAATATCTTATTTTTTAAATGTAAGCTTTTCCACTTGAATCCTTCATACTATATCTTTTATCTTTTATGTCTTACCCGGGGAGTCGCAGTATGGGAGCAAAAGTTCTTAACCCCTTTAGGCCCAAAATAATTTCCATTGTAATTTGACACCATTTGACGATTTTTTGTGACTATAAAACAAAATTTTATAATTACCTGTTTTTGTACCTTGTCAAAAACTAAATTTTAAATATTTATCACTTTTTTG
>JACEEZ010001787.1:0-32500 GCA_016584305.1 Chionoecetes opilio
TTGGGGGTGAGTGAATGCGGTTGGACAGTTAGTTAGTGAATTGCGTGTTGGCGACAGTTTAGTTAGTGAATGCGTGTTGGCGACAGTTTAGTTAGTGAATTGCGTTGTTGCGACAGTTTAGTTAGTGAATTCGTGTTGGCGACAGTTTAGTTAGTGAATTGCGTGTTGGCGACAGTTTAGTTAGTGAATTGCGTGTTGGCGACAGTTTAGTTTAGTGAATTGCGTGTTGGCGACAGTTTAGTTAGTGAATTGCGTGTTGGCGACAGTTTAGTTAGTGATTCGTGTTGGCGACAGTTAGTTAGTGAATTGCGTGTTGGCGGACAGTTTAGTTAGTGAATTGCGTGTTGGCGACAGTTTAGTTAGTGAATTGCTGTGTTGGCGACAGTTTAGTTAGTGAATTGCGTGTGCGACAGTTAAGTTAGTGAATTGCGTGTTGGCGACAGTTTAGTTAGTGAATTGCGTGTTGGGACAGTTTTAGTTAGTGAATTGCGTGTTGGCGACAGTTTAGTTAGTGAATGCGTGTGGGCGACAGTTTAGTAGTGAATTGCGTGTTGGGACATTTAGTTAGTGAATTGCGTGTTGGCGACAGTTTAGTTAGTGAATTGCGTGTTGGGGACAGTTTAGTTAGTGAATTGGCGTGTTGGCGACAGTTTAGTTAGTGAATTGCGTGTTGGGACAGTTTAGTTAGTGAATTGCGTGTTGGGCGCCAGTTTAGTTAGTGAATTGCGTGTTGGCTGACGTTTAGTTAGTGAATTGCGTGTTGGCGACAGTTTAGTTAGTGAATTGCGTGTTGGCGACAGTTTAGTTAGTGAATTGCGTGTTGGCGACAGTTTAGTTAGTGAATTGCGTGTTGGCGGACAGTTTAGTTAGTGAATTGCGTGTTGGCGGACAGTTTAGTTAGTGAATTGCGTGTGGCGACAGTTTAGTTAGTGAATTGCGTTTTGGCGACAGTTTAGTTGTGATTGGTGTTGGACAGTTTAGTTATATTCTTTTGGGGGGAGTTTTTTGTGAATTGGTTTGGGGACAGTTTAGTTTTTGGGGGCCCGTTTATTTGTGAATTGGGGTTTTGGGGGTTTTTGGGATGTTGGGGATTTGGGGGTTTGTTGGGGGGAAAGGGGGGGTTTTGGGACAGTTTATTTGTGAATTGCGTGTTGGGAATTTTGGTGAATTCGTGTGGGGTTTTTTTAATTTGGGCGAAGTTGGTTTGTTGGGGGGTTTTAGTTTGTTGGGGGAATTTTATGTGAATTGCTTTGGGGGAAGTTTAGTTTTTGGGGTTGGGATTTATTTGGGTTGGGCGAATTTTGGTTTTGGGGGGAAGTTTTTTGGGTTTGGGGGGGTTTAGTTTGTTTTTGGGCGCAGTTTAGTTGGAAGGTTTTGGCAATTTATTTGTAAATTGGGGGTTGGCCTTTGTTGTTGGGGGGGGTTTTTAGTAAAGGGTTTGGGGGGATTTTTTAATGTGGGGGGAAAGTTTAGTTTTTTGGGCAATTTTAATGTTTGGGGCGAAGTTAAATTGGTTGGGGGATTTGGGGTTTTTGGGGGGAGTTTTTTTTGGGGTTTAAATTTATTGGTTGGGGGATTTGGAATTTTTGGGGGAAGTTTTTATGGGGGGGGGAAAATTTGTTGGTTCGGGGGAATTTATTGGTGGGTGGGGAATTTAGTGTTTGTTTTGGGGTTTGGCGGAATTTTTTTGGGGGGTTTTGGTTCCGGGGGAAAAATTTATTTAGTGATTGCTTTGGGAATTTTGTTGTGAACGGTGGGGACGTTTAGTTGTAAATTTGGGGGGGAAAATTTTGTTTGAATTGGGTTGGCAAATTAGTGTAAATGCTTTTTTGGACTTTTGGGGGGTTTTGGTTTGGGACGTTTAGTGGTTTCGTGTTGGGCATTGTTAGTAAATTTGGGGGGTTGGGACAGTTTGTTTGAATTGGGTTGGCGACTTTTTGAATCGGGTTGGCGACAGTTTATTTGGGGAATTGGGGGGGTTTTGGATTTGGGTTTTAAAATTTTGGGGGGAAATTTTGCGTGTTGGCGACATTTGTTTGAATGGGGTTTTGGGACATTTAGTTGTAAATTTGGTGTTGGGGAAGTTTTTGGGGGGGTTTTTTGGGTGGGGTTAGTTGTGAATCCGGTTGGCGACATTTTATTTGGGAATTGGGGTTTGGGGCCCATTTGTTGTGAATTCTTTTGGGGGGAATTTGTGTAAATGGGGGGGGTTTTATTTGGGAATTGGGTTGGGACAGTTTATTGTGAATTCGTGTGGGGACTTTTAGTTTTGTTTGCGTGTTGGGGACATTTTAATTGAATTGCGTGTGGGGGTTTTTTTTTTGGGGGGTTAGGGGGAATTGCGTGTGGGAATTTATTTGGAAATTTGCGTTGGGACTTTATTGGGGAATTTTTTTGGGCGACAGTTTAGTGGGAATTGCGGGGGAGTTTAGTTTTTAATTGCGTGTTGGGGCATTTTAGTTGGGAATTGGGGTCCCGGTTTTTTGGGTTTTGCGTGTTGGGAAAGTTTTTGGAATTCGTTTTCGACAGTTAGTTTAAATTTCGGTGGGGTTTTTGATTGGGTTGGGCGAATTTTTTTTTTTTTTTGGGGGGAATTCGGTTGGCGACAGTTTATTTGGAATGGTGGGGACAGTTTGTTGAATCGGTTGGGACAGTTTAGTGGGAATTGGTGTTGGGAATTTTTGGTTTGAATTGCGGGTTGGGAAGTTATTGTGATTTTGTGTTGGGACATTTTAGTGGAATTGGTTTTGGGCGTTTTTGTGAATTCGTTTTGGCGACAGTTTAGTTAGTAAATTTGGTTTGGGACATTTTAGTTAGTGAATTCTGGGCGAAGTTTTTTAGTGAATTCGTGTTGGACAGTTTTTTTTGGGGGTGGGGGGGTTTTGGTTTGCTTTTGCGACGTTTTTTTTAAATTGGGTTTTTGGACATTTTATTTAAATTTGGGTTTGGGGAACATTTTATTTAAATTTGGGGGGGGATTTATTGGGAATTCGTGTGGCCAGTTTATTTGTAAATTGCGTTTTGGCGACAGTTTAGTTGGGAATTGGGTTTTTGGAAAGTTTTTGGGAAGGGGGTGGGGAATTTTGGGGTTTAAGGTGGGGGGAAATTGGGTTTGGGGGAAATTTTAAGGTGGGGGGATTTGGGGTTTTGGGGGCCCTTTTTGGGTTTTTGGGTTGGCACTTTAGTTGGAAATTTCGTTTTGGGCGACATTTTAGTTGTAAATTTGGGTTGGCGAAGTTTTTTGGGAATTGGGGTTTTGGGAAGTTTATTGGAATTCTTGGGGACTTTTGGGTGAATTGCGGGGGGGACATTTTAGTTAGTGAATTGCGTGTTGGGACATTTTAGTGTGAATTGCGTGTTGGGACAGTTATTGTGAAGGGTTTTTAAATTTTTGGAATTGGGGTTGGGACATTAGTTGTGAATTTGGGGTTTTTTTTGGGAATTTGTTAGGTTTGGGTTTTTGGGAATTTTATTGTGCCGTTTGGGAAATTGTTGGAAAATTTTTGGGAATTGTTGGGGGCCGGTTGGAAGAATTGGGGGGGGGTTTGTTAGTAATTGGTGTTGGAATTTTGTTAGTGAATTGCTTTTGGGAATTTAGTTGTAATTGCGTTTTGGGCATTGTTGTGAATTGGGGGGTTGGGGATTATTTTGGGGTGGAGTTTGAGGATTTTTTTGTTAGTGAATTGGTGGGGGAATTTGTGTGAATTGCGTTTGGGGAAGTTATTTGTAAATTTGGGGGTTTTGGCGAAGTTTAGTTGTAAATTTGGGGTTTGGCGAAGGTTAGGGGTTTGGTGTGGGTTTATTTGTGAATTGGGTTTTGGGAATTTTGGAATTGGGTTGGGGAAAAGTTTGGGGGGTGGGGGCATTTTATTGGAATTGGGTTGGCACAGTTTAGTTGGAAATTGGGTTGGCGAAGTTTATTTGTGAATTGGTTTTGGGCGACAGTTAGTTGTGAATTTTTGGGGAAATTTAGTTGTTGCGTTTTGGGAAGTTTATTGTTTTTTTTTTTTTTGATGTGGGGGGGGTTTAGTTGTGAGGGTTTTGGCGACAGTTTATTTGAATTCGGGGGGGGTTTTTTAAATTTTTGGAAAATTTATTTGTGAATCGTTTTGGCTTTTTTTGGGGAATTCTTTGGCCTTTAGTTTGAATTTTTGGGGAATTTTGGGGAAAAATTTTGGCGACATTTTATTTTAAATTTGGGGGTTTGGCGCGTTTTTAAATTGGGGGGAATTTTTGGTTGGGGGAAGTTTAGTTAGTGAATTTTTTGGGGACGTTTGTTGTAAATTGGGGGGGAAAGTTTATTGGGGTTGCTTTCAGTTTATTTGTGAATTCGTGTTGGGACAGTTTTTGTAAATTGGTTGGCGGGGGGGGAAAAAATTTTTGGGAATTTTTGGGGGCGGGGGGGGGTTTATTGGTTGGGGGAATTTGAATTGTTTGGGGAAAATTTTTGGGTTTGGGGGAATTTATTTTGACGGGGGTTTTTTATTGGGTTGCGGGGGAAGTTTTTGTTTTTGGGGAAGTTTAGTGTGAATGCGTTTTGGGGACTTTTTTAGTAAATTTCTTTTGGGGGTTTAGTTGTGAATTCGTTGGGGAATTTATTTGTGTTTTGGGGGGCCCTTATTGTAAATTGGTTTTGGGATTTTGTGGGAATCTTTTGGGGAATTTTAGTTGTAAAAATTTTTTGGGGACGTTTTTTTTGTGGGGGGGAATTTTGTTGGGGTTTGGAAGTTTTTGGGAATTCGGGGGAATTTTGGGGGTTTTTGTGGGGGGTTTTTGGAAATTTTTGGGGTGGGGACATTTGTTGTAATTGGGGTTGGGACATTTATTAGTGAATTGCGGTTGGGACATTTGTTAGTGAATTTTGGGGTTTGGCATTTTTTTTGGGGGGGTTTTTTGGGGAAATTTTTTTGGGTAATTTGTGGGAAAAAATTTTTGGGGTTTTTGGGGCTTTTTATTTTAATTGCGGGGGCGACAGTTTTGAATTTTGGGGACATTTTAGTTGGGGTGGGAATTTATTTAAATGGGGTGGCGAATTTTTGGTTCTTTTGGGGGTTTTAGTATAAATTGGGGTTTTGGGGAAGTTATTAGTAAATTTCGTGTGGGGTTGGGGGTTTTTTTTGGTTTGGGGGAAAATTTTGGGGGGGGGGGAAAGGGTAATTGTGGGGGTTTTAATTTTATTGGGTTGGGGGAAAATTTTTTTGGGGGGTTTTTGGGGTAATTGGGTTTTTTGGGGGTTTGAGTTTTTTTTGGGGGGGTTTGGGGTTTTTTTGGGGGAAATTTTTTGGGAATTGGGGGGGGGAAATTTTTTGGTTTGGTTTGGGGGGGTTTTGAATTCGTTTTGGGCTTTTTTTTTTGGGGGGGAGTTTGTTCGTGTGGGAAGTTTGTTAAAATTTATTTTTGGGCAATTTTTGTGAATTCTTTTGGCGACTTTATTGTAAATTGGGGAATTTTGGGGTTTTTGGGGGGGGGGGCCCCTTTAGTTTAAATTGGGGTTTTGGGGAAATTTATTTGGGGATTTTGGGACAGTTTAGTTGTGAATTGGTGGGCAGTTTTTAGTAAAGGGGCGAGTTTTTTTTGGGAATTGGGTTGGCGAAGTTTATTTGTGAATTGCGTGTGGGGACATTTAGTTGTAAATTGGTTTTGGCGACAGTTTATTGTGAATTGCGTGTTGGCAAATTTAGTTAGTGTTTTTGGGGGGGACAGTTGTTGTGATGCGGTTGGGACTTTTTTTGGGAATTCGTTTTGGGACATTTTTTTTAAATTTTTGGCAAATTTATTGGGGAATTTGGTTTGGGGGAATTTTTTATGAATTGGGGTTTTGGGACAGTTATTTGTGTTTGGTTGGGGGGATTTTGGGAATTTTTGGGGACAGTTTAGTTTGAATTTTTTTGGGCGACATTTAGTTTGAATTTTTGGGGAGGTTTTTGTATGGGGGGGGGGAAATTTAATTGGGGGGGGGGGTTTTTTTTGTTGGGGGGAATTTTTTATTGGGTTGGGGGGGTTTAGTTGAAATTCCTTTGGGTTTATTTGTAAATTGGGTTGGGGATTTAGTAGTGAATTCGTTTTGGCGACATTTTAGTTGTGAATTTTTGGGGAGTTGTATGGGTTGGGAATTTTAGGGGTGGGGTTCAATTTTTTGGGGGAAATTTTTTGGGAATTTGTTGGAAATTGTTGGGTTTTTTGGGGGGGAAATTTTGTTGGGGGTTTAGTTGTGAATTTTTGGGGGGTTTTTTGGTTTGTTGGCCATTTTGTTAGGAATTGGTGTTGGACAGTTTAGTGTTGGTTTGGGGGGAATTTATTTGGAATTCGGGGGAATTTAGTTGTTAATTGGGGGGGCCAGTTAGTTGGGAATTCTTTTGGGGGAATTTAGTTATAAATTTGCGTTGGGGGGTTTATTGGGTGCGGTTGGCGAAGTTTAGTTGGAATTGCGTGTTGGGGACAGTTTAGTGTGAATTGCGTGTTGGGAATTTAGTTGGGAATTGGTGTTGGGGGTTAGAAGGTTTGGGGGTTTTTTTAAATTTTGGGGGGGAATTTTTTGGGGGTTGTTTAATTTTTTGGGGGTTTTTTGGGGGGGAAAAATTTGGTTGGAAGGGGGGGGAATTTTTTTGGAATTTTTGGAAGGTTTTGGGGGGTTTTTGGGAAATTTAATGGGCGGTTTGGGAAATTTTTTTGGTTGGGGGGGATTTTAAAGGGTAGGGTGGGGAGTTTTTTGGTGTGGGGGGAGTTTTTATTTTGGGGGTTTTGGGAATTTTTTTGGGGAATTTTGGGGGTTTGTTGGCAAATTAGTTGGGGGGTTGGCGACAGTTTATTTGGGGAATTCGTGTTGGGGACAGTTTAGTTGAATTTTTTGGGGACAGTTATTTAAATTGGGGGGAAAGGGAAAAAATTGGGGTTGGCGGTTTTTAAGTAATTTGGGGGGGGAAGGGGGTTTTTTTCGTTTGGGAATTTTTTGGGGGCGGGGGGGAATTTTTTTTGGGGGGTTTTCCCGTTTGGCGACAGTTTATTTTAATTGCGTTTTGGCGCATTTTTAGTGTTGGTGGGCAAGTTTATTTGTGAATTTGTTGGCGACAGTTTAGTTGTAAATTTCTTTGGGGGGACATTTAGTTGGAATTGCGGTTGGGGACATTTTAGTGTAATTGGGTTTTGGGACAGTTTAGTTGTGAATTGGTTGTTGGGACAGTTTTTTTTTTTGGGGGGTTTTTGGGGACATTTTAGTTAGTAAATTGCGTGTTGGCGACAGTTTAATGGGGGGGGTTTTTTTAAAAAAGGTAAATTGCGGAAATTTTAGAAATATTTGCGGAGGGTAATTGGGCGGGTTTAGTTTTGTTTTGGGGTTGGGGAAGTTTAGTTGGAATTGCTTTGGCGACAGTTTATTTGGAATTTCGGGGGGGCCGAGTTTGAATTGCGTGTTGGGACAGTTTAGTTAGGTTGTTTTGGTTGGGCGTTATTGTGAATGCGTGTTGGCGACATTTGTGTAAATTTGCGTGGGGACAGTTTAGTTGTGATTGCTTTGGGAATTTTTTAAATTCGTGTTGGCGACAGTTTAGTTTAAATTGGGTTTTGGCATTTTTTGAATTGGGGTTGGGCGGTTTTTAGTAATGGGGGGTTTAAAGTTAATTGGGTGGGGGGGGAAGTTTAGTGTGAATTGGGTTTGGGACGTTTATTGGGAATTCTTGGAATTTTTTGTGTTTGGGTTTGGGACGTTATTAGTAATTGCTGTGGGGACATTTTATTTGAATTGGGGTTGGCGAATTTTAGTTTGAATTCGTTTTGGCGACAGTTTATTTGTTGCGTTTTTTGGGCCTTTATTTTTATTTGGGGAAAGTTGATTTTTTGGGGGCATTTTTGGAAAGGTGGGCCTTTTATTTGATTGCGGTGGCGACAGTTTATTAGTGAATTGGTTTGCGACGTTTTTTAGAATTCGTGTTGGGCAGTTTAGTTGTAAATTTTGGGTGTGGGGACTTTGTTGGGAATTTGGGGTTGGGACATTTTAGTTGTAAATTTGGTTGGGATTTTTAGTTAGTGAATTGCGTTTTGGGGAATTTTTTAGTAAATTTGCTTGGGAATTTTTGTATGGGGGGGTTTGGGGAAATTGGGGGGCTTTTGGGGGGTTTTTTGGGGAATTTTGGGTGGGGTTGGCGACAGTTTTTTTGTAATGCGTTTTGGGGAAAGTTTTTAGTAATTGTTTGGGGAATTTTTATTTTTGGGGGTTGTTGGAAATTTGTTTGTTTGGTTTTTGGGGTTTTTTAATTGCGTTTTGGGGGAATTTAGTTGGAATTGCGTGTTGGGAAGTTTTTTTAATTGGGGTTTTGGGGGGAATTTTAGTTTGAATTTTTTGGGGAAGTTTAGTTTTGGTGGGCGGTTTTTGTAAATTGGGGTTGGGGGGGTTTTTGGTTGGGTTGGAAATTTAGTTGGAAATTGGGTTGGGGTTTTTTAATTGGTTTGGCAAATTTAGTTAGTGTTTGGGGGGTTGGGGGGTTTATTGGAATTGGGTTGGGACAGTTTAGTTAGTAAATTTCGTTTTGGGACAGTTTAGTTGTAAATTTGGGTGTTGGGGAATTTTGGGTTTGGTTTGGGACAGTTTAGTTGTGAATGGTGTTGGCGACATTTTGTAAATTTGCGTTTGGGGTTTATTTGGAAATTTTTGGGGGGTTTTTAAATTTGCGGGGGAGTTTGTTGTGGGGGTTTTTTTTTTTGGGGAAAGGGGTTGGGACTTTTAGTTTTTGGGGGTTGGCGGTTTTTTGGGAATTGCGGTTGGGACTTTGTTGGAATTTTTGGGGAAAAAGTTTATTGGGAAATTTGGGGGGGGACAGTTTATTTGTGAATTGCTTGGGAATTTTATTTAGGAATTTTTTGGGGTTTTATTGTGAATTGCGGGGGGGGGTTTTATTGGGAATTGGGGTTTGGGTTTTTTGGTTTGGGGCTTTGGGGAATTTTTTGGGGGGCTTTAGGGTTTTTTTTTCCCCCGGTTGGCGAAGTTTAGTTGTGAATTTTTTTGGGACAGTTTGGGTTGTTTTTGGTGGGGGGTTTTTGGGGTTTGGGGAAATTTTTTTATGAAGGTTTGGGGGGGAAGTTTTTTTGGGGTTTTGGGGTTTTGGGGGTTGGAAAGGGGGAAGTTTGGTGGGGTTAAGTTTATTTTGGGGTTTGGGACATTTAGTTTGAATTCGGTGGGAAATTTATTTGTGAATGCGTGTTGGGGACAGTTTAGTTTAATTGCGGGGAGTTTATTTTTGGGGGGGGTTTTTTATTGGGGGGGGGGTTTGGGAAGTAATTGGTGTTGGGGTTTGGGGGGGGGCAAAATTTAGTTGAAAAATTGGTGTTGGCGACTTTAGTTGTGAATTGGGTTTGGGAATTTTGGGGTTGAATTTGCGTGTTGGGACTTTTTGTAAGGGGGTTTTTGGGGCCAGTTTAGTTGTGAATTGGGGGGGGGGGGTTTTTTTTGGGGGGGGGAAATTTTATTTAAGGGGTGGGGGCCTTTTTTTAAAAACTTTTTGGGCCGGGGGGGGGTTGGGAATTTTTTTTTTTTTTAAAAATTTTTTAAATTTTTTTTTTTTTTTTTAAAAATTTTTTTAAAAAAGGGAAAAAAAAAAAAAATTTTTTTTTTTTAAAAAAAAAATTTTTAAAATTTAAAAAAAATTTTTTAAAAAATTTTTTAAAAAATTTTTTTAAAATTTTTTAAAAAACCCTTTCCCGGGGAAAAATTTTAAAAATTTAAAAAACCCCCTTTTTTTTTTTTTAAAAATTTTAAAAACCCCAAAATTTTTAAAAACCCCAAAAAAATTTTTTAAAAATTTTTTAAAATTTAAAAAAATTTCAAAATTTTAAAAATTTTTTTTTTTTAAAAACCCCAAAAAAAAGGGGTTTTTTAACCCCCCGGAATTTTTTCCCCCCCCCAAATTAAATTTTTTTAAAAAAGGAATTTTTTGGGGGGGGGGGGGGCCCCCCCCCCCCGGGGGGGGGGTTTTTTTTTTTTTTTTTTTATTTCCCCCAAAAAAATTTAAAAAATTTTTTTAAAAAAATTTCCCGGGGAAAATTTAAAAAAGGGGGGAAAAAAAAAAATTTTTTTCGGGGGCCCTTTATTAATTTTTTTCCCCCCTTTTTTTTCCCCCCCCTTTTTTTTTCCCCCCCCCCTTTATTAATCAAGGGGGCCCCCCTTTTAAAAAATTTTTTTCCCCCCCTTTTAAAAAGGGGGGGGTTTTTTTTTTTTAAAAACCCCCTTTTTTTTAAAAATTTAAAAATTTGGAAAAAATTTTAAAAAATTTTTTAAAAAAAAAAAAACCCCCAAAATTAAATTTTTTGGCCCCCCTTTTTTTAAATTTTGGGGGAAAAATTTTTAAAAATTTTGGGGAAAAAAAAAGGGTTTTTAAAAATTTTTCCCCCCTTTTAAAAAACCCCCAAAAATTTTTAAAAATTTTTGGCAACAGCCTTTTAAATTTTCCCAAAAAATAAATTAAATTTGGAAAAATTTTTAAAATTTTTTAAAAAATTTAAAAAACCCCCCCTTTTAAAAATTTCCCAAACCGAATTAATTAAAAATTTTTCCCCCCAAAAAAAAAAAGGGGGGTTTTTTTTTTAAAAAAATTTGGGCCCCCCCGGGGCCCCCCCCCCCAAAAATTAATTCCGGGGGGGAAAAAAATTTTTTTTAAAAAAAAAAAAATTTTTTTTTTTAAAAATTTAAAAAATTTCCCCAAAAAAAAAAAATTTTTTTCCCCCGGGGAATTTTAAAAAACCCCCTTTTTTTTTTAAAAAAACCCCGGGGGCCTTTTTAAAAACCCCCCGGGGTTTTAAAAATTTCCCCCCAAAAATTTAAAAAATTTGGGGCAAAAAAAACCCCCCGGGGGTTTAAAAAAATTTCCCCCGGGGTTTTTTTTTAAAAACCCCCCAAAAAACCCCCCCCCAAACCCCAAAAAAATTCCCAAAACCTTTTAAAAAATTTAAAAACCCCCAAAAAAGGGCCCCCAAATTAACAAAAAACCCCCCCCCAAAAAAATTTTAAAAAAACCCCCAAAAAAAAATTTTAAAAAAAATTTCCCAAAAAAAAAAAAACCCCCAACCCCCCCAAATTAAAAAAACCCCCCCTTTTAAACTCCCCAAAACCCCCAAAAAAAAAACCCCCCCCCCCCTTTTTAAAAATTTCCCCCAAAAAACCCCAAAAATTCCCCAAACGAAATTTCCCCAAAACAAAATTCCCCCCCCCAAATTAAAAAAATTCCCAAAGGTTTTTAAAAAAACGGCCCCCCTTTTTAAAAACAAAACCCCAAAAAAATTTTTTAAAAAAACCCCCCCCCCCCCAAAAAAAAAAAAAAAACCCCCCAAAAAAAAAAAAAAAGGCCCCCCCCCCCCCTTTTAAATTTTAAAAAAGGAAAAAAAAATCCCCCCCCCCAAACCCCAAAATTCCCAACCCCCCCCCTTTTTTAAAAACCCAAAAAACCCCCCAAAACCCCCCCCCAAACCAAAAAAAACCCCAAAAAAAAAAAAAAAAACCCCCCCCCAAAAAACCTTCCCAAACCCGGAAAACCCCAAATTCCCCCCCCCTTTTTAAAAACCCCAAAAAAACCCCCAAAAACCCCCAAAAAATTCCCAAAAAAAATAAAAACCTTTCCAAACCCCCCCAAAAAACCCCCAAACAAATTTCCCAAAACCTTCCCCCCTTTTTTAAAAAAACTTAAAAAAAAATTCCCAAAAAACCCCCCAAAAAACCCCAAAAAACCTTAAAAAAATTTTTAAAAAAAAACCCAAAAACCCCCCAAAAAAAAACCCCAAAAAACCCCCCAAAAACCCCCAAAAAAAACCTTAAAAAAAGGCCCCCCCCTTAAAAAAAAGGCCAAAAAAAAAAAGGGCCCCCCCAAATTCCCAAAAACCCCCCCAAAAAAACCCGGAAAAAAAAAAACCCCCCCCCCAACCCCAAATTAATTTTTAAAAAAAAAAATTTTTTCCCCCAAAGGGGAAAAAAAAAAAACCCCCCAAACCCCAAAAAAACGGAAAAAAAAAAAACCCCCCCCCCCCAAAAAAAACCCCAAACCCCCCCAATTAAAAAAAACCCCCAAAAATTAAAAAAACCCCCCCAAAACCACCCCCAAAAAACCCCCCCCCCAAAAAACCCAAAAAAAAACCCCAACCCCAAAAAAATTAAAAAAACGGGCCCCAACACGAAATTTTTTAAAAAAAGGAAAAAAAAAATTTTTTTAAAAAACCCAAAAAAACCCAAAAAATTTAAAAACCCCCCCCCAAAAAAAATTTCCCCAAAACCCCCCCCCAAAAAACTAAAAAAAAGGAAACCCCAAAAAACCCCCAAAATTTCCCAAACCCCCCCCAAAAAAAAAAAGGAACAAAAAAAAAAAAAAAAAATTTTTTTCCCCAAAAAAACCCCCCCAAACCCCTTTAAAACCCCCCCAAAAAAAAAAAACCCCCCAAAACCCCCCCCAAAAAATTTAAAAAAGGGGAAAAAAAACCTTCCCAAAAAAAAAAAACCCCCCCCCCAAAAAGGGCCCCCAAAAATTCCCAAACCCCCCCCCAATTAAATTTCCCAAAACCCCCAAACCAAAACAAAAAAACCCCAAACCAAAAAAAATTTTCCCCCCCCAAAATTTTTAAAAACTTTCCAAAAAATTTAAAAAAACTTTCCCCCCAAAAACCCAAAAAAAAAGGAAAAAATTTTTTTCCCCCAAAAACAAAAAACCCCCCCCCCAAAAAAACAAAAAAAAACCCCGGCCCCCCCCCCCAAAAAAACCCCCCCCCCCAAAAAAAAAAAAAAACCCCCCCAAAAAAAAAAACCCCCCGCCCCAAAAAAAACCCCCCAAAAAATTTTTTAAAATTAAAAAAACCCCCCCCAAAAACCCCAAAAAAAAAAATTTAAAAAACCCCAAAAAAAAAAAAACCCCCCCAAAAAAAACCCGGCCCCCCCAAAAACAAAAAACCCCCAAAAAAAAAAAACCCCCCCCCAAAAAAAAAAATTTTAAAAATTTTCCCCCCAAACCTTTTAAAAATTTCCCCCCAAATTTTTTTTAAAAAAAAAAACCCCAAAAAAAAAATTTTCCCAACCCCCCCCCCTTTCACAACAAAATTCCCCACCCTAACTAAAAACTGTCCCCCCAACACGCAATTCACATAACTTAAACTTGTTTTCCCCGCCAACACGCAATCACTAAAATGAAACTTCCAACACGGAATTCACTAACTAAACTGTCGCCAACACGCAATTCACTAACTAAACTGTCGCCAACCACGCAATTCACTAACTAAACTGTCGCCACCGCAATTCACTAACTAAACTGTCCCCGCCAAACAACCGCAAATTCACTAACTAAACCTGTCCCAACCACGCAATTCACTAACTAAACTGTCCCAACACGCATCCAACTAAACTGTCCCCAAAACAGAATTTCATTTAACTAAACTGTCGCCAACCGCAATTCACTAACTAAACTTGTCGCCAACAACGGAATTCACTAACTAAAACCTGTCCCAAACACGCCCAAAACAAAATTAACTAACATAAACTGTCGCCAAAAAAACGAAATTTCACTAACAAAAACTTCGCCAACACGCAATTCACTAACTAAACTGTCCCGCCAACACGGAATTCACTAACTAAACTTCCCCCCCAACCACGCAATTCACTAACAAAAAACTGTCGCAACAGCAATTCACTAACTAAAACTGTCCCCAACAGGCAATTCACTAACTAAACTGCGCCAAACACGCAATTCACTAACTAAACTGTCGCCAACCCGCAATTCACTAACTAAACTGTCCCCAACCACGCAAATTCTTTTTAACTAAACTGTCCCCAACACGAATTCACTAACTAAACTGTCGCCAACACGAAATTAACTAATAAAACTTCGCCCAACACGCAATTCACTAACTAACTGCCCCCCCAACCCGCAAATCAATTAACCTAAACTGTCGCCCAACACGCAATTCACTAACTAAACTGTCGCCAACACGCAATTAAAACTAACTAAACTGTCGCCAACACGCAATTCACTAACTAAACTGTCCCCCAAACCGCAATTCCCCACTAACTAACTGTCCGCCAACACGCAATTCACTAACTAAACTTCGCCAACACCAATTCACTAACTAAACTGTGGCCCCCAACGCAATTCACTTTTTTAAACTGTCCCCAACACGCAAATTCACTAACTAAACTGTCGCCAACACGCATTCACTAATTAAACTGTTCCCCAACAACGAAATTCACTAACTAAAACTGTCCCCCAACACGCAATTCACTAACTAAACTGTCCCCCCAACACGCAAATTCACTAACTAAACTTGTCCCCAACACGCAATTCACTAACTAAACTGTCGCCAACCGCCAATTCACTAACAAACTGTCGCCAACCACGCAATTCACTAACTAAACTGTCCCCCAAACACGCAATTCCTAACTAAACTGTCCCCCCAAAACCCCACCGCAATTCACTAACAAAAACTGTCGCCAACACGAATCACAACTAAACTTTTCGCCAACCGCAATTCACTAACTAAACTGTCGCCAACACGCAATCACAAAACTAAACCTGTCGCCAACACGAATTTCACTAACTAAACGGGTCGCCAACACAATTCACTAACAAAAAACTGTCGCCAACCCGCAATTCACTAAAACTAAACTGTCGCCAACACGAAATTCACTAACTAAACTGTCGCCAACACGAATTCACTAACTAAACTGTCCCACACGCATTTTTCCCCACACTAACTAAACTGCCCGCCAACACGCAATTCAACTAACTTAAACTGTCGCCAACACGCAATTCACTAACTAAACTGTCCCAACACGGAATTCCTAACTAAACTGTCCCCCCAAACGCAATTCACTAAACTAAACGGGTCCCCAAAACAGCAATTCACTAACTAAACCTGCCCGCCAACACCCCCAATTCACTAACTAAAACTGTCGCCAACACCGCAATTCACTAAACCTAAACGGGTCGCCAACACGCAATTCACTAACTAAACGGGTCGCCAACAGGGAATTCCTAACTAAACTGTCCCAACCAAACGCCAATTCACTAAGTAGAACGTCGCCAACCCGCAATTCCACTAACTAAACTGTCGCCCAACCGGAATCACTACAAAACTGTCGCAACACGAATTCACTAACTAAATGTCGCCAACACGCAATTCACTAACTAAAACTGTCGCCAACACGCAATTTTCACTAACTAAACTGTCGCCACACGCAATTCACTAAACTAAACTGCCCGCCACCCGAATCAAAACTAAATTTGTCCCCACACGCAATTCACAAAACTAACTGTCCCCCAACACGCAATTCACTAACTAACTGTCGCCAACACGCAATTCACTAACTAAACTGTCCCCAACAAGCAATTTTCACTAACTAAAACTGTCCCCCCCAACCCCGCAATTCACAACAAAAAACTGTCGCCAACCACGGAATTCACTAAACTAAACTGTCGCCAAACCAATTCACTAACTAAACTGTCCCCCAACCCAATTCACTAACTAAACTGTCGCCAACAGGGAATTTTCCACTAACTAAACTGCCCCCAACACGAATTCACTAAACTAAACTTCCCCAACACGCAATTCACTAACTAAACTATCGCAAACACGCAATTCACTAACTAAACTGTCCCCAACACCAATTCACTAACTAAACTGTCCCAACACCCCAATTCCCTAACTAAACTGTCGCCAACACGCAATTGCACTAACTAAACTGTCGCCAACACGAATTCCTACTAAACTGCGCCAACACAAATTCACTAACTAACTGTCGCCAACACGCATTCACTAACTAACTGTCGCCAACACGGAATTCACTAACTAAACTGTCGCCAACACGCAATTCACTAACTAAACTGTCGCCAACAACGCATTCACTAACTAAACTGTCCCCCAACACGCAATTCACTAACTAAACTGTCGCCAAACACGCCAATTCACCTAAACTAAACTGTCGCCAACCGAATTCACTAATAAACTGCGCCAACACGCAATTCACTAACTAACTGTCGCCAACACGCAATTCACTAACTAAACTGTCGCCAACACGCAATCACTAACTAAACTGTCCCAACACGCAATCACTAACTAAACTGTCGCCAACACGCAATTCACTAACTAAACTGTCGCCAACACGCAATTCACTAACTAAACTGTCGCCAACACGCAATTCACTAACAAACTTGCAACCGCAATCATAACAAACTGTCCCAACACGCAATTCACTAACTAAACTGTCCCCAACACGCAATCACTAACTAAACTGTCGCCAACCGCAATTCACTAACTAAACTGTCCCAACACGCAATTTCACTAAACTGTCGCCAACACGCAATTCACTAACTAAACTGTCCCCAAACACGCAATTCACTAACTAAACTGTCCCCAACACGCAATTCACTAACTAAAACTGTCCCAACACGCAATTCACTAACTAAACTGTCGCCAACACCCCAATTCACTAACTAAACTGTCGCCAACACGCAATTCACTAACTAAACTGTCGCCAACACGCAAATTCACTAACTAAACTGTCGCCCACCGAATTCACTAACTAAACTGTCGCCAACACGCAATTCACTACTAAAACTGTCGCCAACCTCAATTCACTAACTAAACTGTCCCAACACGGAATTCACTAACTAAAACTGTCGCCGCCAACAAAACGTCAATTCACTAACTAAACTGTCGCCAACACGCAATTCACTAACTAAACTGTCGCCAAACACGCAATTTCACTAATAATAAACTGTCGCCAACACGCAATATCACTAAACTAAACTGTCGCCAACCCGCCATTCAACTAACTAAAACTGTCGCCAACACGAGAATTCACTAACTAAACTGTCCCAACACGGAATTCACTAACCTAAACTGTCCCAACACGCATTCACTAACTAAATTTGTCGCCAACCGCAATTCACTAACAAAAACTGTCGCCAACACGAATTCAACTAACTAAACTGTCGCCAACACGCAATTCACTAACTAAACTGTCGCCAAACACGAATTCACTAACTAAACTGTCGCCAACACGCAATCACTAACTAAACTGTCGCCAACACGCAATTCACTAACTAAACTGTCGCCAACACGCAATTCACTAACTAAACTGTCGCCAACACGCAATTCACTAACTAAACTGTCCCCACACGCAACTAACTAAACTGTCCCAACACGCAATTCACTAACTAAACTGTCCCCAACACGCAATTCACTAACATAAACTGTCGCCAACACGCAATTCACTAAACTAAACTGTCCGCCAAACACCGCACAATTCACTAACTAAACTGTCCCCACACGCAATCCTAACTAAACTGTCGCCAACACGGAATTCACTAACTAAACTGTCGCCAACACGCAATTCACTAACTAAACTGTCGCCAACACGCAATCACTAACTAAACTGTACGCCAACACGAATTCACTAACTAAACTGTCGCAACACGCAATCACTAACTAAACTGTCGCCAACCACGCAATTCACTAACTTAAAACTGTCGCCAACACGCAATTCATAACTAAACTGTCGCCAACACGCAATTCACTAACTAAACTGTCGCCAACACGAATTCACTAACTAAACTGTCCGCCAACACGAAATTCACTAAACTAAACTGTCGCCAACACGCAATTCACTAAATAAACTGTCGCCAACACGCAATTCACTAACTAAACTGTCGCCAACACGCAATTCACTAACTAAACTGTCGCCAACACGCAATTCACTAACTAAACTGTCGCCAACACGGAATTCACTAACTAAACTGTCGCCAACACGCAATTCACTAACTAAACTGTCGCCAACCCGCAATTCACTAACTAAACTGTCGCCAACACGCAATTCACTAACTAAACTGTCGCCAACACGCAATTCACTAACTAAAACGTCGCCAAACGCAATTCACTAACTAAAACTGTCGCCAACACGCAATCACTAACTAAACTGTCGCCAAACACGCAATTCACTAAACTAAACTGTCGCCAACCGCAATTCACTAACTAAAACTGTCCGCCAACACGCAATTCACTAAACTAAACGTCGCCAAACACGCAATTCACAACTAAACTGTCGCCAACACGCAATTCACTAACTAAACTGTCCCAACACGCAATTCACTAACTAAAACTGTCCCAACACGCAATCACTAACTAAACTGTCGCCCCAACACGCAATTCACTAACTAAACGTCACCACACACGGAATTCACTAACTAAAACTGTCGCCCAACACGCAATTCACTAACTAAACTGGTCCCAACACGCCAATTCACTAAACAGTAACTGCTGCCACCACGCAATTCACAACTAAACTGGTACCCCAACACGCAATTCACTAAACTAAAACTGTCGCCCAACACGAAAATTCACTAACTAAACTGTCCCCCGACCAACACGCAATTAAACTAACTAAACTGTCCCAAACACGCAATTCACTAACTAAAACTGTCGCCAACACGCCAATTCACTAACTAAACTGTCCCAACACGCAATTCACTAACTAAACGTCGCAACACGCAATTCACTAACTAAACTGTCGCCAACCGCAATTACTAACAAACTGTCCCAACACGAATCACTAACAAACTGTCCGCCAACACGCAGCAATTCACTAACAAACTGTCGCCAACACGCGAATTCACTAACTAAACTGTCGCCAACACGCAATTCACTAACTAAAACTGTCGCCAACACGCAATTCACTAACTAAACTGTCGCCAACCCCCGCAATTCACTAACTAAACTGTCCCCCAAACACGAATTCACAAAACTAAACTGTCGCCAACACGCAATTCACTAACTAAACTGTCGCCAACACGCAATTCACAAAACTAAACTGTCGCCACCACCCCAATTCATAACTAAAACTGTCGCCAACACGCAATTCACTAACTAAACTGTCGCCAAACACGCAATTCACTAACTAAACTGTCGCCAACCACGCAATTCACTAACTAAACTGTCGCCAACACGAATTCACTAACTAAAACTGTCGCCAACACGCAATTCACTAACTAAACTGTCGCCAACCACGCAATTCACTAACATAAACTGTCGCCAACACGGCAATTCACTACTAAACTTCCCAACACGAAATTCACTAACTAAACTGTCGCCAACACGCAATTCACTAACTAAAACTGTCGCCAACACGCAATTCACTAACAAAAAACCTGTCGCCAACACGCAATTCACTAACTAAACTGTCGCCAACACGGCCAATTCACTAACTAAACTTGTCGCCAACACGCAATTCACTAACTAAAACTGTCGCCAACAGCCATTCACTAACTAAAACTCGCCAACACGACCACACCAAATTGTCCAACCTAAACTAAACTGTCCGCCAACACGCAATTCACTAACTAAACTGTCGCCAACCGCAATTCACAACTAACTGTCGCCAACACGGAATTCACTTAACTAAACTGTCCCAACACGCAATTCACTAACTAAAACTGTCCAACCGCAATTCACTAACTAAACTGTCGCCAACACGCAATTCACTAACTAAACTGTCCGCCAACACGCAATTCACTACTAAACTGCCGCCAACCACGCAATTCACTAACTAAACTGTCACCAACACGCAATTCACTAACTAAACTGTCCCCAACACGCAATTCACTAACTAAACTGTCGCCAACACGGCAATTCACTAAACTAAACTATCGCCCAACACGCACGCAATTCACTAACTAAATGTCCCCAACACGCAATTCACTATCTAAACCGCCCCCAACACGAAAAAATTCACTAACTAAACTGTCGCCAACACGCCAATTCACTAACTAAACTGTCGCCAACCGCCAATTCACTAAACTAAAACTGTCCCAACACGGAATTCACTAAACTAAACTGTCGCCAGCAGCAATCACTAACTAAACTGTCCCCAACACGCAATTCACTAACTAAACTGTCGCCAACACGCAATTCACTAAACTAAACTTGTCAACCAACACGCAATTCACTAACTAAACTGTCGCCAAACACGGAATTCACTAACTAAACTGTCGCCCAACACAGCAATGCACTAACTAACTGTCGCCAACACGCAATTCACAAACTAAAACTGTCGCCAACACGCAATTCACTAACTAAACTGTCGCCAACACGCACGCAATTCACTAACTAAACTGTCCCCAAACACGCAATTCACTAACTAAAACTGTCCCCAACACGCAATTCACTAACTAAACGTCGCCAACACGCAATTCACTAAACTAAATTTGTCGCCAACACCCAATTCACTAACTAAACTGTCCCACACGTCCCAACACAGCCCAAACCTTCACTAACTAAACTGTCGCCAACACGCAATTCACTAACTAAACTGTCGCCAACACGAATTCACTAACTAAACTGTCGCCAACACGCAATTCACTAACTAAACTGTCCCAACACGCAATTCACTAACTAAACTTCGCCACACGCAATTCACATAACTAAAACTGTCGCCAACACGCAATTCACTAACTAAACTGTCCCCCAACACGAATTCACTAACTAAACTGTCCGCCAACACGCAATTCACTAACTAAACTGGTCCGCCAACACGAAAAATTCACTAACTAAACTGTCGCCAACACGCAATTCACTAACTAAACTGTCCCCAACACGCAATTCACTAACTAAACTGTCCCCAACACGCAATTAAAACCTAAACTTAAACGAATTCACTAACTAAACTTCCAAACGCAATTCACAACTAATTCCAAATTCACTACTAGTCCCAAAATATAACTCACCAACTAACCACACTCCAACAACACACACGCAACACCCACCCAAAAAACTGTCCAACCCATCACTAAACCGCCAACGCAATTCTAACTAACTGTCCAACCAATTCATATAACTGTCGCCAACACGGATCACTAATAACTGTCGCCAACACGAATCTAATAACTGTCGCCAACACCAATCCTAACTAAACTCACCGCAATCTAATACACGCAATTTACTAAATTCCAACCACCAAAATCCAACGAATTCACTACTAAACTGTCCCAACACGCAATCATAATAACTGTCGCCAACACGCAATTACTAATAAACTGTCGCCAACACGCAATTCACTAACTAAACGCCACAATTACTAATAAACTCCCACACGCAATATATAACCCAACATTTAATCCCAAAATACTAAAGTCCAACGCAATTACTAACTAAACTTCCCACACGCAATTCTAACTAAACTGTCCCCACAGCATTCATAACTAAACTGTCGCCAACACGCAATTCACATAAAACTCCCCACGCAACACAACTAACTGTCCCAACACGCATTCACTAACAAACGTCCAACACGCAATTCACTAACTAATGTCGCCAACACGCATTCACTAATAAACTGTCCACAACCAATTCCACACTAACTAAACGTCGCCAAACGATTCCAAATGCCCAACAACTAACTAACCGCAAAAAAAAAAAAAAAAAAAAAAAAAAAAAAAAAAAAAAAAAAAAAAAAAAAAAAAAAAAAAAAAAAAAAAAAAAAAAAAAAAAAAAAACTTTCCCCCCCACCAACCGCCCCCCCAAAACGCCCAAACCACACTAACTAAACTGCCCCCAAAACAAGTCCCCCCATTAAAATTTCCCCCTTCACCCCAACCGCCAACCCACAAATAAACTCCAAAATTCCAACAACTGTCCCCCCCAACCAAAATTCCACCAACCAAAAATTTAACCAACACAACAAAAACCCAAAAAAATTTCCCCCCAAACGGAAATTCATAACAAACTGTCCCACCCAACACTAATAACTCCCCACCAAATTCCCAACACCTAAACTTTCNTCGCATTGGCCTAGCTGCCAGGTAAAAAGGCAAATATGATGTTGGCTATAACTACTTTGAACATAAACTCCGAAAGTATGACACAATTATACACGTCCTTGTTAGGCCGCACTTGGAATATACCGTTCAATTCTGTCGCCCTGTTTCGTAAAAGATCAAGCCAAATTGGAATCAGTGCAAAGAAGAGCAACCAAACAAATTCCATCTCTGCGAAATTCATCTTATGAAGAGAGACTGCGGAAACTTAATATGTTTTCCTTAAAGGATCGTAGAATCCGTGGGGACTTGATAGAAACCTTTAAGATCCTAAAAGGTTTTGATGTCATTAATCAAGAGGACCTATTCGAGCTTTCAACTCAAGTGACAACAAGAAATAATGTTTTAAAACTAAAAGGTCAACGTTGCATCACCGATCTCCGTAAAAATTATTTCAATGTTAGAGTCGTTGATCGATGGAATAAGTTACCAGCAAATGTTGTCGGAGCCAACACAATAACTACATTTAAAAACAGACTTGACGCGCACTGTAAAGTAAATGGGTATTGATAGCGCGAATTCGTATCTAGTCCCCCGTATCGATTAGTTGTAGTGGCAGTGGTAGTTGTAGTTAGTATTTTTCATATCCTATCATTCTGCACTATGAAACTTCCATGTTCCTATCCTCTTTAGGGACATGGTATCATTTTCCAACTGTTTTCTTACAAGTAGTTGATAGTTAGTAGTATGTAGTTCAGCAGATACCCTCGCTATGGACCAATAGGTTTCCTGGTGTCTGTTACTCCTATGTAATCCTATGTAATGCTCCTCCTCCTCCTCCTCCCTGGCCACACGAAAGGAAGGGAAGGGAAGGAGACCCGGAATGCCCTTCTCTCCACATTTCCGAACCTTCCCTCTTCCCTATCTTTTTTCTTCTTCCTCTCTTCCTTTTCTCTCCCTTCCCTTACGTACTTCTTTTTCTGTCGCCAACACGCAATTCACTAACTAAACTGTCGCCAACACGCAATTCACTAACTAAACTGTCCCCAACACGCAATTCACTAACTAAACTGTCGCCAACACGCAATTCACTAACTAAACAGTCGCCAACACGCAATTCACTAACTAAACTGTCCCCAACACGCAATTCACTAACTAAACTGTCGCCAACACGCAATTCACTAACTAAACTGTCGCCAACACGCAATTCACTAACTAAACTGTCGCCAACACGCAATTCACTAACTAAACTGTCGCCAACACGCAATTCACTAACTAAACTGTCCCCAACACGCAATTCACTAACTAAACTGTCGCCAACACGCAATTCACTAACTAAACTGTCCCCAACACGCAATTCACTAACTAAACTGTCCCCAACACGCAATTCACTAACTAAACTGTCGCCAACACGCAATTCACTAACTAAACTGTCGCCAACACGGAATTCACTAACTAAACTGTCGCCAACACGCAATTCACTAACTAAACTGTCGCCAACACGCAATGCACTAGCTAAACTGTCCCCAACACGCAATTCACTAACTAAACTGTCGCCAACACGCAATTCACTAACTAAACTGTCGCCAACACGCAATTCACTAACTAAACTGTCCCCAACACGCTATCACTAACTAAACTGTCGCCAACACCCCATTCACTAACTAAACTGTCACCAACACGCAATCACTAACTAAACTGTCGCCAACACGCAATTCACTAACTAAACTGTCCCCAACACGAAATTCACTAACTAAACTGTCGCCAACACGCAATTCACTAACTAAACTGTCGCCAACACGCAATTCACTAACTAAACTGTCCCCAACACGCAATTCACTACCTAAACTGTCCCCAACACGCAATTCACTAACTAAACTGTCGCCAACACGCAATTCACTAACTAAACTGTCCCCAACACGCAATTCACTAACTAAGCTGTCCCCAACACGGAATTCACTAACTAGACTGTCCCCAATACGCAATTCACTAACTAAACTGTCTCCAACACGCAATTCACTAACTAAACTGTCGCCAACACGCAATTCACTAACTAAACTGTCCCCAACACGCAATTCACTAACTAAACTGTCCCCAACACGCAATTCACTAACTAAACTGTCGCCAACACGCAATTCACTAACTAAACTGTCCCCAACACGCAATTCACTAACTAAACTGTCCCCAACACGCAATTCACTAACTAAACTGTCGCCAACACGCAATTCACTAGCTAAACTGTCGCCAACACGCAATTCACTAACTAAACTGTCGCCAACACGCAATTCACTAACTAAACTGTCGCCAACACGCAATTCACTAACTAAACTGTCCCCAACACGCAATTCACTAACTAAACTGTCGCCAACACGCAATTCACCAACTAAACTGTCGCCAACACGCAATTCACTAACTAAACTGTCGCCAACACGCAATTCACTAACTAAACTGTCGCCAACACGCAATTCACTAACTAAACTGTCCCCAACACGCAATTCACCAACTAAACTGTCGCCAACACGCAATTCACTAACTAAACTGTCGGCAACACGCAATTCACTAATTAAACTGTCCCCAACACGCAATTCACTAACTAAACTGTCGCCAACACGCAATTCACTAACTAAACTGTCGCCAACACGCAATTCACTAACTAAACTGTCGCCAACACGCAATTCACTAACTAAACTGTCGCCAACACGCAATTCACTAACTAAACTGTCCCCTTTCCCCTCACCCCTTCATCCCCATTCCCCTCACTCCCTCCTTCCCCATTAACCTCTCATCCCTCCCCCTCCCCCTGCCCTCCTATAGCCCCGTCACTTGGTAATGTAAGAGTAACGCAACACCTTTTTCCAAAATTAATATCCACTTTAACAACAAAGGAAATATTCACACTGACAATAATAATGATGTAGAGGTTTAATTATGAATGCATTATTATTATTAGGACTACATGTTTTACCCTTTTTTTACGTCATACGGGACTGTCCTCAGGCAAAAAAATATATATAAAAAAAAAACTGTATGTGGATAGTCAATGTAAAGAATATAGACAAAAAAATTACATGAAAAATGGTTGGTTTCTCATATTTAAAAATAACTGAAAGGAAAATTCTCTTGTTTATTTACCAAACTCATTATGGTATTTATGTGTATTTACCAAATTCATGTGTGAGAAAAATATTGTTATTCGATTAGGGTTCGGGTGAAGACGCAGCGCTTGTTTGTTTATTAGAAAGTGTATGTGTGTGTGTGTGTGTGTGTGTGTGTGTGTGTGTGTGTGTGTGTGTGTGTGTGTGTGTGTGTGTGTGTGTGTGTGTGTGTGTGTGTGTATGTGTTGTGTGTGTGTGTGTGTGTGTGTGTGTGTGTGTGTGTGTGTTGTGTGTGTGTGTGTGTGTGCGTTGTGTGTGTGTGTGTGTGGTGTGTGTGTGTGTTGTGTGTGTGTGTGTGTGTGTGTGTGTGTGTCTGTGTGTGCATGTGTGTATGTGTGTGTGTGTGTGTGACTGTGTGTGTGTGTGTGTGTTAGTTGTGTGTGTGTGTGTGTATGTGTGTGTGTGTGTGTGTGTGTGTTGTGTGTGTGTGTGTGTGTGTGTGTGTGTGTGTGTGTGTGTGTGTGTGTGTGTAGGGGGAGGGTGGAATAGTGTGGGTTTGAAAAAATGGGTTATTTTTATAATTGCTATGACTGGTTAGATAAAAAAAAAGTTTAATAACGAGTCACTAGTTTTGTTATTACACGGCAATGACACAAAACACTAATTGCCATTATAAACTAGTGTATTGTTGTGGATGTGGGGTATGTACACACACACACACACACACACACATACACACCACACACATACAACACACACACATACACAAACACACCACACCACAACACCACGTTATTAACAACTTACAGTACATGCATTAATCAAACCAAATACATACAGAGACTCCACTCATACGAGACTCGTGGTGGGGGGAGAGAGAGAGAGAAGAGATAGAGAGAGAGAGGAGAGAGAGATGAGAGAGACGAGAGAGAGAGAGAGAGCGAGAGAGAAGAGAGAGAGAGAAAAGAGAGGAGAGAGAGAGAGAGAGAGAGAGAGAGAGAGAGGGGAGAAGAGAGAGAGAGAGAGAGAAGAGAGAGAAGAGAGAGAGAGAGAGAGAGAGAGAGGAGAGAGAGAGAGAAGGAGAGAGAGAGAAGAGAGAGAGAGAGAGAGAGAGAGAGAGAGAGAGGGGAGAGAGAGAGAGAGAGCCCTTAATTCCTCATTACATATATACACTTACAAACTCATTACAACCTGAAAACAAATCTGCTCTACGCTGATTTAGGAGAAGCGATTTTTTTTTCTTTTTCTGTCTCTCTCTCTCTCTCTCTCTCTCCCCTCTCTCTCTCTCTCTCTCTCTCTCTCTCTCTCCTCTCTTCTCTCTCTCTCTCTCTCCTCTCTCTCTCTCTCTCTCTCTCTCTCTCTCTTTTTCTCTCCCCTCTCTCTCTCTCTCTCTCTCTCTCTCTCTCTCTCTCTCTCTCCATTTTCTAAATTATAAAAAACAAATCATTTACAGAAGGATGCTTTCCAGACATTCTGAAAGACTGCAAAGAGTAGTTCCATTTATAAAAAAGGTGATAGTTCATTTTTTCAAATTTCAGACCTATTTCAGTTCTTCCCGCCATAAGTAAAGTCTTTTGAAAAGATTTTGCAAATAGATTAATGAATTTTTTAAACAGAAACTTACTTTAACAGATAATCAATATGGGTTTCGACCTAAATATTCGATAGAACTCGCAGTACACCACCTTTGCCAAAACATATATAATGCAATAGATAGTAAAATGTATAAAATTAACTATTTTTTGTGATTTATCTAAAGTTTTGGATACTATTAATCACTCCATTTTATTAAAGAAACTAATGATTTACGGTATTCGTGGACCAGTCTTCAGATGGTTTGAAAGTTATCTCAGCGGCAGGAACCAGTATACAGTCTTTAATAGTAGTGCATCGCGTACAAAGCCCTTACTTGTGGTGTGCCACAAGGATCTGTCCTAGGACCATTATTATTTTTAATTTACATCAATGACATAACTCTATGTCCCAAAATCTTAAATTTTTACTTTTTGCTGATGACACTACCATTTTTCTACGGGGAAGGGATTTAAATGATATAAGAAATACAATGAACACTGAATTGGTACATGTTGCTGATTGGTTAAAATGTAAAAGCTAACATTAAATATCAATAAAACTCACTGTATGCTGTCACATTCACACATGACACACACACAATGCAACAATATCAAATTGATAATTCATTATTAAAGAGGTACAAGAAGCTAAATTCCTTGGATTTGTTTTTGATAGCAAGCTAAGATGGAAAACACACATAGAGAATGTAAGGGAAAAATATTTAAAAAATAATAGGTGTAATATAAGAATACAAAACCAAATTGTAATATTAAAGGGTTTAAGACATATTTATTTATCATTAGCAATCCATATTTATTGTACTGTTCAGCTATCTGGGGTGGGCATATAAAACATATATTGATCAACTATTTGTAAATCAGAAAAATTAGTTCGCATAATGTCCTCTAGTAATCGGTATGACCACACAAGCCCAATCTTTCGTGAGTTGAAACTTCTAAAATTCATGATATTATAGACTATCAGACTATACCTTTTGTTTATAAGGCGTTGAATACATACAAATTGACAGGGGTTTTTCAGACCACAACGCATAGCATACAAACCAGACGAACCAATAATCTCAAACTTCCATTGTGTAGAACTTCCCAGCCCCAACAAAGTGTTCTCAACTCGGGGAACTAAACTGTGGAACAAACTTCCAGATGATGTAAGGATTAAAGAATTAAATCCATTTAAACTGCAAATAAAAGAAAAGTTGAAAAGTAAAATATTAAAATTAAATTTATTATTATTTAATTGTGATTTGTATAATTAATGTGATAATTATCATTGATCTCTTTATCAGTACTATTAGTATGTGTACTGTTATGGTATATGCTTGTTTGTGTATATTCTTTAATATAATTATTTAAAATTTTTTTAATTTAATTGATAAAATTAAGTATATTTTTCAGTAGGGAATAAATTTTTTTTATTTAATTTAGTTTTTCATATGTAAATTAGCATTAGCCGTCCTACCCCGCTACTCTGCTGACCTCTTATTTTAGCATAAAGTCCATAAAAGAGTTACGACTCAATGGACAAAGGCTTTGACATTTTCTCTACATGTATAATATTGTATAATATTAAGGCCAATAAAATTATCAATCAATCATCAATCCTCTCTCGTCCTCTCTCTCTCTCTTCTCTCTTCTCTCTTCTCATTCTCTCTCTCTCTCCTCTCTCTCTCTCTCTCTCTCTCTCTCTCTCTCTCTCTCTTTCTCTCTTCTTCTTTCTCTCTTCTCTCTCTCTCTCGCTCTCTCTCTCTCTATCTCTCTCTCTCTCCACGTTCACACCTGCTATGATGAAACACTACATTGTTACCTGAAAATTTTGCCACGCGCCGCACAGACGTGGGAAGAAAGATAAATAAGTGACAAGAATAACAGTAGGAACAAAGCCCTGGTATATATGAAGTAGAGATATGGAGATAGGAATGATACAAACCGATGCACAGATGTAGTAAAGTAAAGGAATAGATGATATAATATAAAGTGAAATGATAAAGAAATATATAAACTAACCATAGTAAAAACGAAGTAGGAATTGAAGGAAAAAATAAGAGATGAGTAACAAGAAATGAAAATCAGTTACCGAAACAAGAACTTACACTATATAAACAAGGGAAACAATATTGAAGCAAATAACTAAATGATTTCAAAATATATTTAGAACAAGATTAAACTAACAAAAAGTTTACCATTTATAAAAACTTGAACAACGACCATTCATTTCTTTCTCATAAAAAAAAACTGGCAAATTAGCAGGAAAACACACACACACACAAACACACACACTTAAATCAGAAAATAAAATCAAGCACCACCACCACACCCCATCACCATCACCACCATCACCACTATCATCACGCCCTCCACAATATACTATTATGACCACCATCCCGATGACACTAAAAAAACACATTAATACTAAAAACAGATGACACAGCGGGGCAAATAACCCACACACTCACCCCCTATATGGTTAACGGGTACTGTGTGTGTGTGTGTGTGCACGTGTGCGTGTGTCTGTCTCTCTGTGTGTGTGTGTGTGTGTATGTGTGTGTGTGTGTGTGTGTGTGTGTGTGTGTGTGTGTGTGTGTGTGTGTGTATGTGTGTGTGTGTGTGTGCACGTGTGCGTGTGTCTGTCTGTCTGTCTGTCTGTCTGTCTGTCTGTGTGTGTGTGTGTGTGTGTGTGTGTGTGTGTGTGTGTGTGTGTGTGTGTGTGTGTGTGTGTGTGTGTGTGTGTGTGTGTGTGTGTGTGTGTGTGTGTGTGTGTGTGTGTGTGTGTGTGTGTGTATGTGCGTGTGTGTGGGTGTACTCGTGTTGCATTAATGACTTAAAATTTACAAAGAGGAGGAGGAGGAGGATATAGTGCAAGAGGAAACGAAGTGCCTCTATAAATTCAAGTTATATTTCATTCTCTGTCTATCGCACAGACGAGAGAGAGAGAGAGAGAGAGAGAGAGAGAGAGAGAGAGAGGAGAGAGAGAGAGAGAGAGAGAGAGAGAGAGAGAGAGAGAGAGGAGAGAGAGAGAGAGAGAGAGAGAGAGAGAGAGAGAGAGAGAGAGAGAGAGAGAGAGAGAGAGAAGCGAGAGAGAGAGAGGAGGAGAGAGAGAGAGAGAGGAGGGAGAGAGAGAGAGAGAGAAGAGAGAGAGAGAGAGAGAGNAAAATATAAAAAAAACTTTTAAAAAAATAAAACCTTTAAAAAAAACAAAAAAATGGTTTAAAAAAAAAACAATAATTGGAAAAATTTAAAATGATGAAATATTAATAGTGAAAAAAAATGATATCGAAAATAACAATGATGAGAAAAAAAAAAAAAAATATATATAATAATAATAATGATAATAATAGTCATAATAGTAACAATAATATCAATACTGGATATCAAAGTAGTAATTAATTATAATAATGATAATGATAATGGTAAAAAAAGAAAACCGATTGAAGTAATCTTGATAGTTTCAATAACAAGAACAGTAATTATGATAAAAAAAAACTATAATATATGAATAGATCAGAAGTTAATGCAAGACTAATAACCATTTACAAAACAGTACCCTGAAACCAAATTATATAAAAGAAATCTACTCATACGAAATATATATATATACAAAATACACATATAAATATGCATACACACATAGATATACTTATACATTTTACCACATACACATATACACATATGTAAAACGTGCATACACATACACACATACCATACACATCCAATTACTCACATACCCACCCACATCAATACGCAACCCACACACACATTGAAGTACACAAAAGTACAATAATTAAATATTTCCGTTCGAGTTCTATCAGGTATTGATTCAGTGTTGAGATCTGCCAAACATCACTGTTCAGGTACACATTTATAAAAATACTATTTCTTCCAAAAGATATTAACATTCAATACCATAACATTATTTTCCAAAATTATCTATTAATTTTCAAGTTAAGATTTTTCCTCCATAAAATAGCCATCCCACCTTCCTGTCTGCCACCCATTGGATTGCAGCGCCTTCTCCTTGAGAAGGTGGCACCCACTCCCAACACAATCATAGTTTTCCCATCAATAAAAATCTAGCATCCCCAGTTTTTCTTGTATTAAAAAAGTTTCCTGTAAAAATATAAAATCATATCCTAGGCCAGTTAAGGTCCCTGATCAGATTAATTTTTTTCACCAATGAACAACAATTAAAAGTACACAAACTAAGATATTTAGAATCCATTTTGGGATAAAATATTTAAGATTAAAGATTAAAAAACCAAAAGAAATTAAGTAAAATACTAAACCAAATTCCTTATTCCCTGTTGATACCTTGGTTTCTTTTTCCAGATCTGTCATAGAATTTTCAACCACAATTTTTTCAGGCCATAAATCAGGATTGAAAAGAGTATCCTGTCATTAATGCTAACATTTACTTTAAATTTCCCTAACATCTTGAGATCTGTTTTCAAGCTCAGATATTGAAAAAAATTAATTTCACTCCACTCACTTTTCTAATTTTAACCTTGTATATCACCCTTCTCAACTGCTTGTCTACTCCTCTATGAAGATATCAACAAATCGGGGTAGCAGTTTCTAAAGGGTAAATCCTCACACTTCCGCTGTCCTCTTACACCAGTCCTTTTTTTACTCCGCCGTGACTGTGCCACCCGCCAGGTTTTGTGCCCACAGCTGGCTCTACACTTCGTTGGGGAAATCACTCTGGTTACGAGATTCCGCAGCAGAGACTTTTTAGTATATTCCATTACACTCTTAGGAATAGCACCTGTTAAGGGGTTATTAAAAATGGCAGCAGAAAGTGCTGCCCCTCACGCCTTCATTCCTCATCCTTGTTCCCCAGTCCTCTGGATCGTTCGCGCACACCCGCAGTACCTCTCATGCGCTGGTTATCCTCCTCCCTGGTGGGAAACCCCGCCCTTCCTCTTCATGATGACTCCTCATAGCCTTTTTTTCCCGTACTAGACGCAGGCATTCCCAACGCTTCGGCATAGTCTCGCTTGGCTCATTTCTTGAAGGGTTTTTAGTCTTATGTAAGCCAGTTTTCAGCACTTCTCAGGGACGTTAACTCCTCAAGGTCAGCATCAAGTCTTATATCTTCTCTTGTTTATGTCGTTAACTAAAATCCTTGGTAGCTTCCTCTATTCCTTCAATAGCTTTGCAAAACTTACTTTTTAGCTCACAAACATCTCCTCTCACTTGTCTCATTGAGTCTGCCCGTGTTTAACACCTCCGTTTTCATGTCCAGGATTTTTAGGAAGCATTTTTATTAATTTTTGTGACCTCTTCTGAGGAGACTAGCCAAAAATGGGTCCAAAAAAAAATTTCCAACCCATTGGGGGTAACCGCTTATAAGTGTTTTTGTAACGAAGTGATAATCACTCACATTCAGTCCTTCATGCAGGTCAATGATGTCAAGAAGATCCTTGCGGTTTTTTATCATGGTCCCTCCTCCATGGTACATTTTCTTTAAAAGATTGCAGAGTAGCTCCTTTCCCTTCTTTATTTCTTCATGGGAGTAAAATGATAGAAGGACATCTATCAAGGTATCAGGATGATAATCTTTCTTAGTTGAATTCAAGAAGCCCCAGAAGGCTATTAACGATATACTCTTGTTCACCATACTGGGCTGTTTACTTAGGCACTGGCAACTTCACGGGCCAACTGGTTGTCATGGCAACGCATAGAAAATGGGAGGTAGTTTCAATTGCGTTTTCTTCAACAATGATCACTCAAGTTTGTTAGTATATCACTCAAATATAAGAAGAAGAGACGTCCCCATTAGCATTTAATCAATGTAGTGCAACTCACTGTCAGGGAGGCACAATTTGTAGAGGGTTCCAGAACTGTCAAGCCACCATGACGATTCCTTGGCCGGCCGTAACACAAGCAGTCATCCTCTATAAACCTTCAAGGCAGCTCAGATGTTCACAGGTTAACATCCACACTGAAGATGATGATGCAAAGGAACACTTCATTGATCTCTTCTGATCATGATTCTCACAGTAGATCCCCAGGGAACTTCAGAAATTGTGAATAAATTTAATAATTGCAG
>JACEEZ010001787.1:40000-45000 GCA_016584305.1 Chionoecetes opilio
TTTCGACGGTGTCGTCGAAAACGTGTTCCGTCGAACCTTCTTGTTTCCCATCCTAACACCCACCCACAAACCCACACACACTATCACAACCCTACACACATCCTGACACATACACACACCCTAAAATACAGCCCCACACACACCCTATATCCTAACACACGGATACAGTTGATTCGGGCCGCCAGTTGAATCAGGCCGCCTATATTAAATGCATACCAAGCATGCATTTATGCATAACCTTATAGGTTTTAATGAAACCTAACCTAACCTTAGCCACAAAGTATACCTAACCTAACCTTAACCACAAAGTATACCAAACCTAACCTTAACCACAAAGTATACCTAACCTAACCTAACCTTAACCACAAAGTATACCTAACCTAACCTAACCTTAACCACAAAGTATGGAAATACTTTGGAACTCATCCTTCCGGCTTTGACTGAAATGAACTACCGCACTGTATTGTATGCTTATTGTACTTCACATCTGTAAAGGTTCCAGCGTGCGCTCGGCCTTGGTTAACCCACACGGCCGCTATGAAATATGAGGTGCCTCAAAAATTTTTAAGTCCAGTCAAATCCACTCCCGAGTGCTTCCTAGCTAGACTGGGCCCCAGTACATCCTTGACTACAGGTAGATAAGTAGTCCCTGTGTAAGGAACACGTAGTTTGCATGAATTATTGCATATATTGATATGAAATGCTCTAAATTCGTACCACATCAACCTTTCTGATATATTTAAGCATATATATTGCATAATACTCATATAGGGGAATATATTGGTTTCTAATAAATACTCAGCGAGTATTTATTAGTGACGAGTGGCGAGTGACGTCACGTATGGCGGAGGGTTCAACTGTTCACCTCGGTTCACTTCACTCACTGGCGGTCACGGGCACAGAAGGTTGTGGTGATGGTGCCTTGTAGCTACGTACTGCAATTTTATTAGGAGTGTAATAACGAGAAACCAAAGGACTTCGTGTGTGCGCCACAAACTCATTTTGTAAACGAAAGGTTATTGCACTTGATAAACCTGCCACATTGGAATTTTATAGAAAATCAGTAGAAAATAGTTGTTGTCGATAACTACCACTTAATACGTAGTTATACAAATCACCCCATCCCGTAGCCTTTATAACATCGGTACCCGCCATTTGCCAGCCGTCACGGTGTATCTCAACTTTAAAGGTAAGTTGAAAGGACTATTTACTCATATATACAGTGTTTAATGATGTGATTATGATGCTAGGGTACATTGAGGCTTTAAATGTAGGGTGATAATTTTTCTGGGGATTTTCCTTAGATGGCTAGCGATTTTTCCCCAGATTGAAGGACTTTTATTTTTTATTTTTTTATTTTTCTATTCCCTTTACTTTCTCAAGTCGCATCACAACTAAGGTTAGGTTAGCAACTTGTAGGGGGTTATAGTAAGGTTATGTTAGTTACTTTTAGGGGGTTATAGCGTGGCCACCGAGATAATAAGGCCTGGTGGATCGCCCGTGACGTCACACCATAAGGATACAACTCGCTCCGCTCCCCGTACAAGTTTACCTACCTAATATAATGTTTATCAGTATAAAAAATATACTGTTATCTTCGGAAATGTTTGTTCTATAATATTATCAAATAAAAAACCGTAAAACACACAAAGAAAATGCCATTATGAGACTTTCAAGAAATATGCATTAACTTAAACTCTTCGCCATTTAATATTTTGCTCGCAAACATTTTACATGGAGAATATCAATAGAAGCGGAGTTTAATTAGCTTTCCATTGATGTATTTCGTTCAGTGATAAATGAATTAGCGGCATGCATAAATTATCGTTAACTAGATATAAAAAATCATGAAATCGGGTAATTTCCTACCTAATATATGTTTATCAGTATAAAATATATACTGTTATCTTCGGAAATGTTTGTTCTATAATATTGTCAAATAAAAAACCGTAAAACACACTAAAGAAATGCCATTATGAGACTTTCAAGAAATATGCATGAACTTAAACTTTTCGCCATTTAATATTTTGTGCAAAAACTTTTTACATGGAGAAAATCAATAGAAGCGGATTTTAATTAGCTTTCCATTGATATATTTCCTTTTCTGATAAATGAATTAGAACCATGCATAAATTAGCGTTAACTAAATAAATAACATCATGAAATATGGGAAATTACCCGATTTCATGATGTTATTTATTTAGTTAACGCTAATTTATGCATAGTTCTAATTCATTTATCAGAAAAAGAAATATATCAATGGAAAGCTAATTAAATTCCGCTTCTATTGATATTCTCCATGTAAAAAGTTTTTTACCAAATATTTCAACACGCAACGGACGGGCGGACGGCAACGCCGTCTACTTGTTTAAAACACATGTCATTGAAAATAAAAAGAGAATCTTTAACAGCTAAGGTAAGTAATTTATGGAATGACTTTTTATTGAAACCATGTGTGTGTTCATTGTTTTGGAAGATTTGTTTTGTGCAAATATCTATAGTCTCGCTCAGAGGTATGTTTGTAAAAAGGGATTTCACATCGAATGATGCAAGGGTACAATTATCAAAATTTTTGTTACATATTTCTTTAGCAAATGAGAAAGAATCCTTAACTGTATATATATTAGATGTAACTGGTGCTAGTATTGGTACAAGAAATTTGGCTAGCTTGTAATTGAAGGTGCCCAGAGCCGACAAGATAGGGCGAAGTGGAATGTTGGGTTTATGTACTTTAGGGAGGCCGTATAATACACCAGGTTGAGAACCGGAGACATATAGATTAGAATATGAGGTTTCATCTATGATTTTATCAGACTTGAGTTTCCTGAGGAAATTATTTAATCTATCTTCATGTTTAAGGAGTGTTGGGAATACATCATCGGAAACTTTAGTAAATTTGGAGGCGTCGTCTAGTATGTTGTTCATTTTCTTTACATATTCAGTCTTATCAAGGAGGACTATACCATTTCCCTTATCGGGTTTAGCTATGACAATGGAGTCTTCTGCTCTGAGTGATTTTAAAGCTTCGAATTGCTCGGGGTTCAAGGAAGTGTCAAAGGTTCCTTGAGAGTACCAACTAGTATGTGCTAAGTTTTTCAGCGTATTTTTTATATATTCAAAAGATTTACCTTTATGTGGAAAAAACCTACTGACATATCAAAAAACTGAATCTTGCTTCATCGGAGTCATAATATTTCGTTTTAAGTCTTCAATATCATTCTTGTGGTTATAACGTCGTTGTTGTTTTCCATAGATAGGTAACAATAACAACCACGTACTGATACAATGTTTTAAAAAGAGCTCTATTTACCTTTTCCTTGGCGTTGTGGAGACTGGTGGTGGCGGTGGTGGTGGTGGTGGTGATGATGGTGGTTGTGGTGGTGGTGGTGGTGATGATGGTGGTGGTGGAGGTGGAGGTGGTGGTGGAGGTGGTGGAGGTGGAGGTGGTGGTGGTGGTGGTGGTGGTGATTGTTGTGGAGGTGGAGGTGGTGATGATGGTGGTGGTGGAGGTGGTGATGATGGTGGTGGTGGAGGTGGTGGTGGTGATGATGGTGGTGGTGGAGGTGGTGGTGGTGATGATGGTGGAGGTGGTGGTGGTGGTGGTGATTGTTGTGGAGGTGGAGGGGGTGGTGGTGATGATGGTGGTGGTGGAGGTGGGGGGGGGGGGGAAGCGCTGGCTAGAGGGCGCCATTATAAGGGTAAATAAAGTGGCGGTTCATATCGCCGCGTCCTGCCATCGAGGCGTCACCACACGGACTTAACACTTCACTTTGCTAGACTGTGACCACCAACTGTAGGAAGAAAAGAAGTTACCAAGATTAAAATACCAACAAAATAAAGATAAAAACACCAACATTGAATTAATTAAATAAAAGAGAAAAATCTGCAAAATTTATAAAAAAAAGTGGAAATTATAAGTCATAAAGAATAATTTACAATAAAGTCAGCAAATACTATAAAAAAATGAAGTCAGCAAGCATTAGATTAAGATAAACTTATATAGTCAGCAATTTCAGACAAAGAATTTCAACAAAATTAAAATAAAAAACATATGTCAGCAAATATACACACACGCACACACACACACACAACAACCACACACACACACACCACACACACACACACACAACACATAACATCCTACACAACACCACACACACACACCACACACAACACACCAGTGACACACCAGCCACGCAACACATACCCACCTTAAGGGCCAGTAGTGTAGTGGTAGCAGTTCAGTTCACAACCGAGGAAGTCCCGGGTTCGATCCCAGTGGCGGAGCGGAATAGTGGGTGGCCTGTTTCGTAAACCCAAGCTGCTGCCACAGCAGTGAAGGGTACGGGGGGTAAAATGTGTGAGGTACAAATGTAGCCGTGGGTGAGGGGGGGGTGGTGGGGTGGTGGTGGTGGTGGTGGTGGTGGTGGTGTGGAGGGTGGGGTGGGGTGGTGGAGGTGGTGGTGGTGGGTGGGTTGGTGGTAGGTGTGGGTGGTGGTGGGGTGGTGGAGGTGGTGGTGGTGGTGGTGATTGTTGTGGAGGTGGAGGGGTGATGATTGTGTGGTGGTGGAGGTGGTGTGATGTGGTGGTGGAGGTGGGTGGTGATGGTGGTGGGTGGAGCGGGTGGGGTGATGGGAGGTAGTGGGGTGGGTGGTGGTGGGTGTGTGGAGGTGAGAGAGGGATTGAGTCGTGTGAGGTGGTGGCGGAGGTGGGGGGGGGGGAGAAAGAAGTTAGGCAGTAGGGCGCCATTATAAAGGGTAAATAAAGTGAGTGGTTAATAAAATCGCGCGTCCTGCATTCGAAAGCGCACCATACGGATAACACTATACATTCAGCTAGCCTGCTATGATCCACCAATCGTAGAAGAAAAGAAAGTATACCAAGCATTAAAAACCAAATCAACAAAATATAAAATAAAATACACACATACATGAAAATAAAAACAGAAACACAACATGCAAAACACATTACACAAACAAAACACAAGGCAGATATAGTCA
>JACEEZ010001787.1:50000-65736 GCA_016584305.1 Chionoecetes opilio
AAAAAAAAAAAAGAAAAAAAACCTAACCTTCCTTATATATTCTAATGAAACCTAACCTAACCTTATAGGTTTTAATGAAACAAACCAAACTTATAGGTTTTAAGAAACAAATCTTAACCAAAAAGTGGTTAAACCACAAACACAAAGAACATGTTGTTACAGTCGAACAGCTGATGGGGGATGCAGGCGAACGTTCTGGGTGTGACGGGTGCGGGACTTTGGCAGTCAGAAATTGTAGTTTGAGAAAGTCGCTGAAAAAAACTAGAGGAAAAAGTGCTAGTGTGACGCCGCCTTAAAAAAAGATGGGAAAACATGGAAGCCTCAAAAGGGAGGAGGGAGGGAGGGAGGGGAGGGGAGGAGAGGGGAGGGGAGGGGAGGGGAGGAGAGGAGGGAGAAGGAAAGAGGATGAGGGATGTGAGTATTAAAATGAAGAGACGGGGCAGAAAATATAATGAAACTAATTAAAGGAAGGGGAAGGAGAGAGAGAGAGAGGAGAGAGGAGGAGGAGAGAGAGAGAGGGGAGAGAGGGAGAGAGAGGAGAGAGAGAAGACGAGAGAGAGAGCAGAAAAAGAGAGGAAGAGGAGAGAGAGAGAGAGAGAGGAGAGGGGAGAGAGAAGAGAGAGAGAGAGAGAGAGAGAGAAAAGGAGAGAGAGAGAAGAGGAGAGAGGAGAAGAGAGAGAGAGAAGAGGAGAGAGGGGAGAGAGAGAGAGAGAGAGATGCAGACAGAGACAGACAGACAGGCAAAAATAATAGCATACACAGATATGCAAGCAGAAATATACAAAAACCATGCGTACCCACTGACAGACAGACAGACACTCAATCATTGCTTCCTTACTCAACTCTCACACCACACTCATACAACACCGCACGATGGTCAGGTTGATAGCGTGCTGGTCTCCCACTCTGTGAGTAGGCGGTTCGAAATCCTCGCGCCCCCGGGGGATTTTTCACTGACAATTCGGGCGGTTACTGTCCCCCTGAGCAGGGAGATGGGGGTGTGTGGTGTGTGAGGCCCCAGCATTACCCCAAAAATCGGTAGTAATGAGCTTCTAGCTCGCACTGAGAGGGTGGAACTGGCGATCGCGAGCCAGCTAGCGTGGACAAGACCATGGGTGAATAACACACACACACACACACACATACACACACACACACACACACACACACACACACACACAAAGGTAAACAAACAACAAATAGAAAATGATATGTATGTAAACAACGAGGAGTAAAAATAAAAATGGAAAGAAGGAAGATGAAGAACAAAAAGGAAGAAGAGGAAAAAAAAAAAAAAATGTGTAGATGCAGTTCAGATAAATCGCGAAGTAATATAAGAGGGAAGTCAGGAAGAGAATAAGAATAAGAATAAGCGAATAAGAAAAGAAGAAAAAAGAATATGAGAAAAAGTATGTCACTCAAAGAAGATGAAAAAAAAAAACACACAAAAAAAAAAAGATACAAGAAAAACTATCGAGAAAGACATGAAAGAAAACCTAAATTAAAGAAAGTAAAAATACGACGAAGCAAAAGGAACACATGAAAGGATTAATAAAGTAAGGAGATAAATAAGAAGATAAGAGGAGGAAAGAGAAGGACCTTGGCAGAGCGAGGAAGCAATAGATTTCCTCGGGAGTAAGATTTGTTTTCATATGTTAACACATTGCAATGATGAATATATGTATGGATTAAAATAGTTGCGTGTGAGTGTGTGTGTGCTCTAAGGGCCGTACTATTAAACCTTCCGCCCGGGCTGGTGATCGCCTGGCGATACTGCGCCAGGCGAACGCCAGCGTCAGGAAATCATTACTTGTAAACACTGGCGTCCGCCAACCCTGGCGAACGCCAGGGTTGGCGGACGTGAGTGTTCGCCAGCGCTAACCTTCTCCTATTCTCCTCCGATTCGCGGAATGGCGCAGGAAAATCGCGGGAAAAATTTAAGTTTGTTTACATCTACAGTTGACACCAAAGGCTACGGGTGACGAGCTGGCTCTTTTAGGGAAACCTAATCCTGTGGATAAGGAGATGCTCATTTACCTCATCAAGGAGTAATTAAGGACATAAATGACAAAACTACCAAGTTCTAGCCGTGATTGCACCCTGTAGCTACTCTTCCAGACAGTACTACTGTTATTAATCTTAAAGTTCGTTTTTCACTTAACTAACGTGCGTGCAAAATATACATATGTTTCCCTAGGCGTTGTGATTTTAAACCATTTAAGCTTATATACCCCAAACGCGTGCAAAGATGGGTATTATTTCGGTGTGGGCTTCCAAAAAAGCCCAAAGGGATTTTCCCTCATCATCGTGAAAAAATTTTTCATTATAAAATTTTTATTCAAATTTCCCATGGCCAAAGTAATAAAAGGGTTTTTTACTGAACCCCGAAAAAACCGTTTATTTCGCCAAAAGGGTTAACTTAGGTTAATTAGTTTGGGTTAGAGACGGGGGTTTGGTTTAGTAGCATCAAAAAAAAAAAAAAGAAAATTACAATACTATGGCATGCGAAGCGGGAAAGGTTTGCGGAGCGGGCACCCCCCACACCTTAAAAAAACATTGTTTCCGAAAAAAAAGAGGGGCCAATCATTCATACACTCAAAACTATTCAAAAAACCCAAATTTTCGACCTCGAAATCGTGATGCCACTTCCAAATTTTTTCCCAAAAGATGGTTCTGATTTTAAAATTTTAAACTCCCCCTATTTTTATCAAACTGCAGCAAATATAATTCCAGTATGATATTAAAGATCATTCCCCTTAACCTGGTTAACAGAAACGTCGATCATATACTCCGGGTTGTATCATTGAATATTTTATCACCACTTTTAAACCTAACAAGCAGCAACATCATACTTCCGTACGATATTAAGTCTCATTTTTTAAAATGCTATTTTGGCTTTAGTGTGGGTTAAAAACTGGGGTTGGGTTTATGAGTCTAAAGGTTTTTTAGGTTAGTTAATTTTCCTAACCCCTATGGGTTCGGGGGGATTTCGTCCCAGGTTTTGTTACTTGTTTCGTACACTGATTTTGAGTTTTTCGTACTACGTATGTCGTTTTCGTACTCTATGTAATTAAACTCGACTGAGTGTAGAAACGACATGGTTCCATATAGACTACGAAAAAAATTTTTTTGGTGTACTAATCTCTGGTGTCAACACCTTGTGTACAACTGACTGCACCCCCTCCTATCCTCCCCTCCTACTAAAGCATCTTATATCTCCAAAGTAGTGTTTTGCACAAAAACTCATTAGAGAATGTTTCTCAGAATCTTTTAAAGATAACAGAAACCACCCCACATTTAACCTAACATCACCCTTAACATGCAAATTTAAAATATCTTTTCACCATTAAACCCCAAAACATGTTACAATTTACAATACTTCCGTTTTTGATATGAAAAATTTAAAATCGTTCACCACTTACCTAATCAAAAATCTATCAGTATTTTTTAAGTAGTGATTGAATAATCAAAAAATCGTTAAACCATTTTAAAACAACATGCTAAAATCAATCATACTTCCATAGGAAATTGGATTTTCATCATTTAATTTCTTTCCCCACTAACATACAAAGACAAAAAATATTGGTTTTAATTTTAAACATTGGAAAAAATTTTTTCGTATGTTTTTTCCAAACCCAATAGAAAGAGGATGCCTAAAATAGGACACTGGACAAAAATTTAATGGTACATTTTTAAAATTAAAGATCAATTGAATATTCCAGCATCAAACACAATTTATTTAAAAATTTTGCTCTTTCTTGCCCTGCTGCCTATTTTTTTAGATTCTTCTGAAGTACCCCCCCTGTCCTTTTTGATTATCTAACGATCCCTATCACCTTTAGACCACCCCAAATCTAAAGAGCAATTTGTCCCCCAGCTGCATTACTTTTTTGTGCAACCGCTGCCTACCAATATTGTGAAACAGAGCTGCACTACACATATTGGAAAAAGACTGCACTCCCAAAATATTGTGCAACAAGCTGCCTAAAAAACTGGCCATGGTTGTGTCTAGGCTTGTCCACGAAAAATGGACTAAGGGAACCTTCTTATCCACATCCAAAAACCTTTCTGTAGGAATTGGGCATTTTGCATGAGCTAAATTATAGCTTGTTTCACTTTACCGTGAGGATTCCAGACTAGAGTCAAATGAATGGAAAAATTGGGGTTGCTGACCCCCTTTTTAAAGATGTCCATCAAAATTTACTGCTTCGTTGATCATGCAAAAAATTATTAAAAAATTTCCCTGACTCGTCCACAACCCTGAGTGACTACACTAATAATTTTATATATGGGATCCCCTTATATGTATCGAGAGAAAGTGCTGATGCCTTTGATCAATTCATAGGGCAATTTACTTTATGGAATGTTTGTTTCTTTTGATTTCCCCTTCAAATAGTTTTCGCATTTTGCAACCTGCATTCATGAATATACGTATTACAGGGAGGGGCAACTTTAAAATACTAGCCTCTTGAAACTTTGCCTCGGGGAAAGTAAAACGGAGCGACCCTTGCCTAAAGCTTAGATATCCGAACTATGTAAATTCCCAAACCCTCTCGCTCAGGAACAAATCTAGGCTCTTTCACGTTTGTTTGGCAGCTGATCCTTTTTGCTTTTACTGGTCAAGCACTTCTATATCCTCAAACCCTGTGCGTCCAAATTGAAAAATAATGAAACTTTTAATCTAAAATTCATCTAAAAATTGGGGTAAATGACTTTTAAAACAGAGAAAATAAAACACCCAAAAAAAAGTATCGATAAATTTAAAAAATTAAAAATTTCAGACATGTTAGCAAATATAGTTAGGTTAGGGGCTACAAGGGGGGGACGGAGGGGGGGCGCAGATGCTCCCCGTTATTCAAGGGTATTGTTTCAATGGGATTATTGGTTGAAAACTGGGGTATTTATCCTTCTAATTGTACAAAAGTTGTAACTCATTCAATTTCATCTGATTACCAAAAAAATATAAAGGGATTATATTTTTTCACTAGGACCCCAATTCCCCACACAATTGGGGGTATGGTTTGTTAACCTTATTGTATCCAGGAAACTTTCTCTCAAAGGCTTCCTGCAAAAAATTTTCTTTTGGGGGGATATAAATTAAAAGTTATTTATCGGGGAGAGAGAAATATTTATGTGCGCCTCCTCTTTTTTCTCTGATGTTATTAGTGAGCGTAAGGTAGGGGAGGTTAGTTAAATTTTTTATTCCTATAGGTTACAGGGGGTTTCGTACACAATTGTTTCGTACCCGGTTTGCAGTTTTTCGTACCTGATTTTGAGTTTTTTTGTCTACGTGATGTCGTTTCGTACTCTAGTAAAATTCAACCCCTGAGCTGATGTACGAAAAACATGGGGTTTATATGACACAAAAAACTTTTTGGTGTACGAAACAACTTTGAACGAACTGACTGCTACACCCCTTCCTATCTCCTCCCTTCTACTAAACTCTTATCTCCAAAATAGTTTTTTGCGACGGAACTCATTGAAGGGAATGTTTTTTCAAAACTATTAAGGGGAAAAAAACCATCTCCAATGGAAAAAAAACTGGTCCTGGTAAAACTTTACCAAATAAAACTATTTAAAGGTCGGGGCACAAAATTTTAAGCCGTCTCCGTTAATATATATGAGGGTCAGAGGGGCCCCTGACTAGTTCAAAGTAAAGCGCCATCCCAAACTAACCTATATTGTACAAAATAAAAAAAATTCAATTCTATCTGATATCCACAGAAAAAATATTTTAGGCGGGGGGACACAAAATTTTTTATTCACGTCTCCCGAAAATTTCCCATAGGGTGGGTGCCTCTGTATAGCTCATTAAAGATAACCTACCAAAAAATCCAAAGTAGCTAACATACTATTTTGCAAAATGGCCCCCAAAAACAAAAAAATTGGACGAAAAAGGGAAAATAATCACCTCGGGGTGGAGGTGTCTGGTGCTGTCTGCTGCGTGGGAAACCCCTATAGTGTTTTTAAAAAAATTTCATGTTTTTTCCCTGAAAAACTTGCCATACACAATTTCCGTCGCAAAAGGTTTTCTATTCATGAAAAAGCTTAATGTATTTAAAAATTAAACTAAAGCAAAAAATGTTTATCGCCCGTGAGAGGGGGGTCTCGAGGACTCATGTTCGCCAGGGTATTCCATACTTCTCCTCCGCCAGCCCGGCGGCACGCCTGGCGCTGCGTTTCGTTTATTCATTTTTTGCCTCGTGGTTTAAAAATAAAAAATCACTGACGCCCGGCGAACGCTTTTTGCCACGCTGGCGGGAAAAATTTTAAAAAGCGGCCCTAAGAAGAAACAGAAAAAGAAAGAAAAAAAAGAAACTGCAAAATAAACGTCGAAACGGAAAAACAGATCAGATTCTCTCTCTCTCTCTCTCCCCTTCTCTCTTTTCTCTTCTTTCTCCTCTCTCTCTCTCTCTCTCTTCCTCTCCCTCTCTCTCTCTCCTCTCTCTCTCTCTCTCTCTCTCTCTCTCTCTCCTCTCTCTCTCTCTCTCTCTCCTCTCCTCTTCTCTCTCTCTCTCTTCTCTCCTCTCCCCCTCTCTCTTCTCTTCTCTCTCTCTCTCCTCCTCTCTCTCTCTCTCTCTCTCCCTCTCTCTCTCTCTCTCCCTCTCCTCCTCTCTCTCTCCTCTCCTCTTCTCTCTCTCTCTCCTCTCTCTCCTCTCTCTCCTCCTCCTCTCTCTCCTCTCTCTCTCTCTCTCTCTCCCCCTCTCTCTTCCCTCTCTCTTCTCTCTCTCTCTTCTCTCCCTCTCTCTTCTCCCCTCTCCTCTCTCCCTTCTCTCTCTCTCCTCTCTCTCTCTCTCTCTCTCCTCTTCTCGTCCAATCAGACTCTCAAAAGGTTGCAAAAAAAATAAAGGGAAAAAGGAAACGAAAAAAGACAAAGATTTTGAATGAAGGGCAACTCTCTTTTTTCTTTAACCCCCTCCCCCCCTTCCCTTCCTCCTCCCCTCCCCCTCCCCCTCCCCCTCCTCCCCCCCTCCTCGATTCTTACGCGATATANTAGATTGTATTTTTTAGATAGTATGTGTATTAATCTTGAGAAAAACAACATACACTGTCCTCTGCTACTCGCTTTATCAGCACTGTCCTCTGCTACTCGCTTTATCAGCACTGTCCTCTGCTACTCGCTTTATCAGCACTGTCCTCTGCTACTCGCTTTATCAACACTGTCCTCTGCTACTCGCTTTATCATCCCTCGCCTCTTCTTCTTACCACATGCTCCAAGATGAATACACATGCTGTTTAAAAGTTTCACTATTTATACTTTATACTGTTTAACTGTTTACTTTACTACTTTATACTGTTTAACCCTTAAGCAGGTTGCTCAACAAAATTGTTGAGGCACATTCAGTCATTTTAAAAACATATTAAATGCCGGTTCTGAATGAAGTATCCTTGTTCAGGCTGCTCAACAGCATTATAGATGTTAGCCTAGTGTATAAGTTTCCCAATCTATGGCTTTGCGTTGAGGATAGGACTCATTGTAAAAAAGGGAACACGGCCAGGTGGACTCTGTAGACTTTCTTTGTGCTTCTCTCCTCATCTTCGTGTGATATAGGTAAGTAATCATTCTTTTCTTGTTCATATTTTGACATTTAAATGTCGGTGACAATAATGAGCAGTAATTGTGTTTGATTTGTGATGACTATGATATAATTCCAGCACTCTAAATGTTAGTCAACAATTTTGTTGAGCGGCCCAGTTATGGTAAAAATTTGTTGGTCTTTGTTTGTGTTACACAATCTGTTGCAGGTCATGTTGTTCTGGAATCATTCATGCTTTGCTCTGATACCAAGGCAACACTACGTTATGTACTGCTAGCTACTGATTGGAACGCAAAAAAAAGAAGAAAAAACAATTTATTGGCGAAAATGTTGGATCTTTCAATATCAACACAGGGTCTTTCAATATCAACACAGGGTCTTTCAATATCAACACAGGGTCTTTCAATATCAACACAGGGTCTTTCAATATCAACACAGGGTCTTTCAATATCAACACAGGGTCTTTCAATATCAACACAGGGTCTTTCAATATCAACACAGGGTCTTTCAATATCAACACAGGGTCTTTCAATATCAACACAGGGTCTTTCAATATCAACACAGGGTCTTTCAATGTCAACTATAAGGAGTTGCCTCAAAATTCTTTGACTTCTCATTTATTTACATATAGTGATAGTTTTTTAATGCTCAATTATGTATTTTGGAATCAACAAATATTTATATAGATTTTTTTGTGAAAAGAGAAGGACATTTTCTTTTTTCAAAAACGAATCTGCATTTCCCTATGTCGTTGTTTCATTACTTAAACAAAGAAAAATACAACATCAGCTTATGGAGATATCAAATACCTAAAAAAAACTTAGTTTTCTTATGTTTTCCTAGTTACAAATATAAATAAAAAATATTGAGTAAGTAACCCTAACTAGGCAGCTCAACAACATTGTACAGGTTCATAACATAACAACTAGGATGTATTAAAAAAAACATTCCTAGTGAAAGTTGTTTCTTACTTCAAAATAAAGGAAAATATCTTTAAATATTTTTTTTCTAAACAAACTGTATCAGTGGCCATTAAAGGCTTAACCCCTTGAGACCATGAACGTATTTTCCATTGTAATCTGGGAACCATTAGACAATTTTTTATAAATATAAGCAATGTTTTTATAGCTATGACCTGTTTAGTATCCTTGTCCACTAAATAATTTGGTATGTTCAGTTACTTTTTGTAATTTTATGTCTCGATAACATACATTTTTTTATAGCCAAGGAAAGATCTGGGCGTGAAGGGGTTAAAAGTCTATTGATCTTGATATGCTCTTCGGTGGGATATAAACATACATTCTGAGCGAGCCGAGTACCGCGTAAGGGTATAAAAGCACCGCACCTCGGGGACTGAGCCGAGTACCGCAAAACATGTAAACAATACCAGGTATGTCGCTTTGTAGTTCATCCCACGCCACACACACACACACACACACACACACACACACACACACACACACACACACACACACACACACACACACACACAACATACACTCACGCACACACATACACACGTACATACTCTTCATTTCTGTATGCAAATTTAATAGCTAAGAACGTGCTCTCAGCCAGTAGATACGTGTGTGTGTGTGTGTGTGTGTGTGTGTGTGTGTGTGTGTGTGTGTTGTGCGTGTGCTTGTGCGTGTGTTGTTGTGCGTGTGTGTGTGGTGTGTGTGTGTGTGTGTGTGTGGTGTGTGTGGTGCGTGCGTGTGTGTGTGCGTGTGCGTGTGCGTGTGTGCGTGTGTGTGTGTGCGTGTGTGTGTGTGTGTGTGTAAATTTCATCTTGGTATTAAAGTGATGTAAGGGGATATGAGTCTCTCTCTCTCTCTCTCTCTCTCTCTCTCTCTCTCTCTCTTCTCTCTCTCTCTCTCTCCTCTCTCATCTCTCTCTCTCTCTCTTCTCTCTCCTCTCCTTCTCTCTCTCTCTCTACCAAATTCCTTTCTCTTTCTCTTTTCCAGCTGTCACGAAGAAAATTATATGCATGCACGCACACTTTTGTATTGACACACACACACACACACACACACACACACACACACACCACCACACACACACAAAGCTTTATGGTCATGCACACTTGCAAATAAAACACCACACATAACCCCCCCCCCACTACACACACAGACACCCACAGAACCACCCACCCACATACACACACGCACACCACACACACACACGCCACAACACACACACACACCCCCACACACACACACACACACAACACACACACAACACACCACACGCACACACACACACACACACGTCCCTGACCCAAACACGCACATAACGCACATAAACACAATAAAAGCATGAATTTTAAAAAGACTTACACACATTTTCTGCTCATACGTACATGACAAAAAAACGCACACAATTCTTCGTGGAACATACATACATACATACATACATACATACATACATACACACACACACACACACACACACACACACACACACACACACATACATACATACATACATACATCTATATTAACAAAAGCGAAAGTGTGTGTGTATGTCTGTGTGTGTGTGTGTGTGTGTGTGTGTGTGTGTGTGTGTGTGTGTGTGTGTGTGTGTGTGTGTGTGTGTGTGTGTGTGTGTGTGTGTGTGTTCCACGAAGAATTTGTGGCGTTTTTTTTGTGTGTGTGGTATAGGTTCCGCCCCCCGTGGCGGAATCCCATCATATACCACATTTTTGGAACCAGGTTGACCAGGGGAAGGTTTTAAGCCCACTTATGAGATGATCCGATCACTTTTTTATTTTATTTTTATTTTAGCAGCCTATTAGCGATAATTGTGAAAAAAAAGTGGGTTGCGAGAATTGAGGAAGCCTTGATGTAGGGTGATGGGTAATGGGTGAGTGAATGGGTGGGGTGATGGGTAATGGGTGTGGGGTGATGGGTGAGTGATGGGGTGGGTGATGGGTAATGGGTGTGGGGTGATGGGTGAGTGAATGGGTGGGGGGTGATGGGTGATGGGTGAGGGAATAGATGGGGGGTGATGGGTAATGGGTGAGTGAATGGGTGTGTGGTGATGGGTAATGGGTGAGTGAATGGGTGGGGGGTGATGGGTAATGGGTGAGTGAATGGGTGGGGGGTGATGGGTAATGGGTGAGTGAATGGGTGGGGGGTGATGGGTAATGGGTGAGTGAATGGGTGGGGGGTGATGGGTAATGGGTGAGTGAATGGGTTGGGGGTGATGCGAATGGGTTGGCGTTAATACATACATTTCTACATCCATGATTTCAGGAAAGTTAGAAGGGGCTATCTGGAGAGTCGGTGTTTGGTGGGCCGAAGGCCCACCAATAGCCCTCCGCAGGAGCTAGCCAAAAAGTCCGCCCGGAGGTCGGCTTTGCGGCTAGTACATACATACATACATACACACATACATACATACATACATACATACATACATACATGCATACATACATACACAGTGTACACCCAGAAGCAACAAAATGCCTGAATACGTACACAAACTTAACAAAACATCAACAATTCAAAGAAAATACCAAAAAATACGTACACATAACCCTACACACACACACACACACACACACACACAGGGTCATTAAAGGCTCAAGGAAATTAGAATCACCTTTCCTCGGTAGTCGGTACACAATAGACCAGGAGGAGGAGGAAGAGGAGGAGGAGGAAGAGGAGGAGAAGGAGGAGGAGGAAGAGGAAGGGAAGGAGGAGGAGGAGTAGGAGGAGGAGGAACACTGCAGCAAGAGAATGTTATGAAATTAATAGTAGTAGTAATAGTGGTAGTGGTGGTAGTAGTAGTAGTAGTAGTAGTAGTAGTAGCAGTAGTAGTAGTAGTAGTAGTAGTAGTAGTAGTAGTAGTGGTAGTAGTGGTAGTGTAGTAGTAGTAGTAGTAGTAGTAGTAGTAGTAGTGGTAGTGGTGGTAGTAGTAGTGGTAGTGGTGGTGGTGGTGGTGGTGGTGTGGTGGTGGTGGTGTGGTGGTGTGTGGTGGTGTGGTGTGGGTGGTAGTAGTAGTTAGTATAGTAGTAGTATAGTAGTCAGTATAGTAGTGTGGTGGTGGTGTGTGTGGTGGTGGTGTGGTGGTGGGTGGTGGTGGTGGTGTGGTGGTGGGTGGTGGTGTGGTGGGGGTGGTGGTGGTGGTGGGAGTAGTAGTAGTAGTAGTAGTAGTAGTAGTAGTAGTAGTAGTATAGTAGTAGTAGTAATAGTAGTAGTAGTAGTAATAGTAGTAATAATAATTTCAATAATGAAATATAACAACAATAATGATAATAATAATAATAACAATAATATGAATCATAATAATGCTAACTCGTGTTTATGATCAGATTTAATTTTATTTTTCACTAGCCGCAAAGCCGCCCTCCGGGCGGACTTTTTGGCTAGCTAGTGCGGAGGGCTATTGGTGGGCCTTCGGCCCACCACCTGTGTTTGGTGGGCCAAAGGCCCACCAAACACAGACTCTCCAGATAGCCCCTTCTAGCTTTCCTGAAATCATGGATGTAGAAATGTATGTATTAACGCCAACCCATTCACATCACCCCCAACCCATTCACTCACCCATTACCCATCACCCCCCACCCATTCACTCACCCATTACCCATCACCCCCCACCCATTCACTCACCCATTACCCATCACCACACACCCATTCACTCACCCATTACCCATCACCCCCCATCTATTCCCTCACCCATCACTCATCACCCCCCACCCATCACCCCACACCCATCACCCCACCCATTCACTCACCCATTACCCATCACCCTACATCAAGGTTTCCTCAATTCCAATGATCTGAAACTGGAGAAATGCCAGTGGTCGCTGGCAGTTGTAACTCAAAGGTTGGTCTACTGTGTTTTGGCTCCGCGACTAATATTTTTCATTAATTAATTTCATTCATTAATTTCGCGATCAACATTGATGCACCGCATCTGAATACCAAAAAATATAGTTCTTCTGTTGTTCTACTAATTATATGGATGACATGCATTACGATGGAACGTTCTATAATAGCAATTTAATGCAAATTAGTAATTACTCGCCTCGAGTAGCAAAGTTTAATATATTTTTTACATGTATATTGTGGCATGTAAAATTTGGGCGATGTTCACACTGTTTTCTAAGACAGTACTGCTGCGTCTGGCAAACGCTTGTCAAAATACAATAAGCAATGCCTTGGAAAAACGAAGAATAAAGAATGCCGAAATCGGCTTGTTGCTGCGACAATGTAGGTTATAATTGTGGAGGCGACGTGCCGCGGCGGGGAGTGGTGGGCGGGGAGATTGTGGCGGGGAGATTGAATCAAAACATTGCCACTTCACGCGTCGACTCATTGCACTTCCAGGCTTTCTATCTGATTGATACACAATAATAACAGGAAAATATGACTGCCTAGGTATAGATAACTTCTAAACATACGTTATTGACTATATAATATCATAGAGTAGCATTTACCTCGCCTCCTCAACTATAACCACCTTGGTTATTTGGTTATATACAATGTTTTACAGAATCAGGCTTCTATACAATATACATATAGAAGAAAATCGTTCTTAATATTATACTTTTGTGTTTTAAGTGCAGTGGAATAAGCCCATATTTTGTTTTCCAGTAGACCAACTTATTATCAAAAAAGTGAGTTAAAACTGCCAGCGACCCCTGGCATTTTGGGTTCCAGTTCTCTCGAATTCTCGCAACCCAACTTTTTTTCCACAATTCTCGCTAATAGGCTGCTAAAAGAAAAAAAGAAAAAAAAGTGATCGGATCATCTCATAAGTGGGCTTAAAACCTTCCCCTGGTCGAACTGGTTCCATAACTGTGCCATATGATGGGATTCCGCCACGGGGGGCGGAACCTATACCACACACACAGACACACAGACAGACAGACACACTTTCGCTTATATTATTATAGATTGTTACTCAATTCTGTCTTTTCATAATATTTCGTTGTTTTTATTTGATGGTATGTGAAAAACGTTCCCAGTTAGTTATATTTTTGTTATACTATATATCTATTTATCTATTCACTTAGCTATCTATCTACCGTAGATAACACTATAGTCGCCAGTCACTTGCCACTGCACTAATGTCGCCAGGCACAATATATTACGAATTTTAGCATCTCTACAGACTTTTGTGTGCCACTGAAGACATGTAGTGTGATGTACATAATATAAACTACTGTGCATGCGTCTTCAGTGGCACATAAAAGTCTGTAGTGATGCTAAAATTTGTAATATATTGTGCCTGGCGACATTAGTGCAGTGGCGAGTGACTGGCGATTATAGTGTTATCTACGGTACAGTCTATTTTTTTAATGAGGCAAATATTCCATTCTATCCATCCTAAAGTCTCATGCTTAAAATGATGCCTGTGTTTACCTGATAATAGGGTTAACTATGATATAATATGCAGCTGAAATTTAGAAGAACCGTAGTATACTTCTCCTGGCATCAAATATCAGTCAGTAAGCAGCAAGGGAACAGGATTTTTCGCCTCGTTAAAAAAAACAGTATATTTTTTTGGGGTGGTTGAAAAAGTATTTAGCATTTTAAACTCAGGTAAAATTCATCGTATTAAAAATAGTTCTTATTTTTCAGAAACATTTTTACATTTTTTCTTTTTTTTTTCTTTGTGGAATCATTTATAACTAGACTATTTTTTTTTCATGGAACATAGATCAAGGAACTGAAATTCGGGCTATAAAAATATAAACTGTGATTCCTTGCTAGACTTTTGCCAGTGCAGTTTTCCCTGGTCACTGTTTTATTTTTTTTATTTTTTTATTTCCGTCTTTTTTTTCTTTTCTTTTTGCAGTTTTGACATGTGGTTGTTTATAGTTTCGTCATGTCAATTTAGGTGTAGCTTTGTCATGTCATTTTAGGCTTGGGTTAGGCTAGGCTAGGTTAGGTTAGGTTTGGTTTGGTTTGGTTTGGTTTGGTTTGGTTAGGTTAGGTTAGGTTAGGTTAGGTTAGGTTAGGTTAGGTTAGGTTTGGTTTGGTTTGGTTAGGCTAGGCTAGGCTAGGTTAGGTTAGGTTAGGTTAGGTTTGGTTTGGTTTGGTTAGTTTAGGTTAGGTTAGGTTAGGTTAGGTTAGGTTAGGTTAGGTTAGGTTAGGTTAGGTTAGGTTTGGTTTGGTTAGGTTAGGTTAGGTTAGGTTAGGTTAGGCTAGGTTAGGTTAGGTTAGGTTAGGTTTCGTTTGGTTAGGTTAGGTTAGGTTAGGTTAGGTTTGGTTAGGTTAGTTAGTTAGGTTAGGTTAGGTTAGGTTAGGTTAGGTTAGGTTTGGTTTGGTTAGGTTAGGTTAGGCTAGGCTAGGTTTGGTTAGGTTAGGTTAGGTTTTCGCAATACAGTTTTACCGTGACATTTTTTTTTTTTTTTTTTTTTTGCAGTTTAGACATTTGTTTGCTATCATTACAATACTTTGTCATAAGTATTGTCTTAGTATTGTATATTGTTTTAGTATTGCTTTTGCAAACTTTTGGTGAAACATTGTCATGTCATATTTTTTTACATGTCATTTGCTGTAGCTCTGTCATGTCATTTGTCTTTGTCATGTCAGTTTTTCATTGTTTCTTGTTTTATTTCCAGTTTTGACATAAATGTTGTGTTTGTTTTTAGTCTTGTTATGTCAACTTTTGGTACAGCTTTATCATGTCAACTTAGGCTTGGCAACGCACTTCTAACACACTTGTTTCACGCACTTCACAACTAACTTTGATCAACTTTTTCAACTTTTCATGTCAACTTAGGCTCGTGCAGACTCGTATCGGGTGTGTGGGAACTCTAAGCGGCTTACTAGCTAACACCCTTGACATGTTTCTTTGATATAATTTTCATGGTTACATAACTGCATCAAAGTAATATAAAAAAACATGGCAATGCTTCAAAGGAAAGACTAAATATTTGGCACGCTCTGGATTAACAATATATATTTATTATGTTTTTTTAGAGCAAGTAAGGAGGAGGATGGAGGAGGAGGAGGAGGAGGGGAGGAGGAGGAGGAGGAGGGAGGAGGGAGGAAGAGGAGGAGGAGGAGAGAGGAGGAGGAGGAGGAGGAGGAGGAGGAGGAGGAGAGGGGAGGAGGAGGGGAGGAAGAGGGAGGAAGGGAGGGGGGAGGAGGAAGGGAAAGGGGGGAGGAAGGAGGAGGGGAAGAAGGGGAGGAGGAGGAGAAGGGGAGGAGGAGGAGGGGAAGAGGGGGAGGACAGAAAGA
>JACEEZ010001791.1:0-13479 GCA_016584305.1 Chionoecetes opilio
TAAACCCCCGATTTTTCATCCCTTTTCTACCTTTAAATTTACGTTTCCCTTTTGTAAATATTAAATTCCCATTGCCACCTGACTACCCACTCGCTTAACTTATCTAATCTCTTGCAAACCCGGGTTTATAAACTGTGCCCCGTTATTTACCCTATTTTAGTATCTCGCAAACTTGCTAAATTTACTGCTAATCCCACGTCTTAGTTGTTGACCCAAATGAAAAAATATAGGGGCCCCCCAATTACTTAAATTACTATTAATTAAACCTTACAAACCCAAAATCGCTAACACTTATAACTCGTATTACTACAGCTATACCATCCCCCCACCACTGTTACTCTATCAGTAACACAATTACCGCCCAGGGTCAGTAGTTATACATTTTCTAACAAGGTCTTGCTTTTTTTTAACAAATACTACTTTTTTTAAAACAAAATTTTTTTTGAAATCAAAAAATGCTAACTTACTGGTGAATGTGATGGGGGGGTCTATTTTTGTTCGCTTTTTTTCATTGCCCCCAAACCCCAACAAATTTTTCACCATAGCAAAACACACAAGGACGCGCACTCTTCCTTTCTTGCCCTCACGAGGTCAAACTAAATGAAGACTGAAGAGTATGAGTGGACGGTAAGGGGATTTGCCTGAGAAACATACCCAACGCTTAAACAGATCCCCACTCCCTAGTTTAAACCGACTAAATTACACCTTTGACCTCACCACGTACCCCCCTTTAAAAAACGAAGCCCGTGCCCCCCATAGGTATGTGCGGGGGGTTTGGGTAGTACTCTCATATCCACATGTGTCCCCCAACTGCAAAATTTATACCCACAAACCAGAACCTATTTTAATTGAATCACCATTTTATATGCCCTGGGAAATCCCGCATTTCAAAATCAAGGGGTGGGCCCCCTACCCCAAACTTTTTCTTAGGGGGGTGGCTGGGGGGTGCAGAGGGGGCGCCTCCCCGTCAATACTCCGGGGTAAAACCTGGGGGAGGGTTTTTCGTGTGGGCCGGGGAAAAGTTCTGACCTCTCAGACATCATCGACTACCTCTCCTATCGGGGCGAGCTCATGGGCTGGGGGTGGATATAGTGGGACTCTTGAGACGAGGAGGCCTGGCAGTGGGGAGACTAGCAGGGGGGGTTACCCCTACTACTTTTCCGGCATGAGCAAGGGTCCCCCGTTACGGGGATACTATAGGCATCTCCAAAAACTGCAGCCGTCAGTTTTTTGATTTTACTCCGGTTTGATGAGCGAAAAGCGGGGGGGATGAAACCACTCGGGGTTTCTGTCTCTTTTGCATTTAGCTCCCCGAGATGCGAAAAATGAAGAAGGAGATTTTCTACCCAAATCGACCGTATTAGCCCCTGTCCTATCGGGACACACCTTGTTTGGGTGACTTCATGCTACTATGGCACTGTGAGAGATGGCAGATTTATGTGTTGGCCCCCATGGCTCCGGTACCAAAAACCCCAACATTTTTCTCTGCTTCTAAATTTTGCAAACCCAAAAGGGTTTGAAATTGCAGTTCTTGGTATCAGGGGCCCAGAGCGCACCGCGGGACGGGTATAGTGATCCCGGAGGGTACTAAGGAGATCCCCCACATCCTCGTGTATCGTTGGGGGATCCTCCAGAACTGCGGGGTTTACCGAGTCTGGGTTCTTGGAACAGACACAACTTTTTGTTGCTACACAAAACTTCTGTCATTCCAAAGAATCTCAAGGGGCCCCTACTGTGTTTCATCTTGAAAAACTAAAGAACTTGACATTGCTCATGAGTATGCGGTGGCAGTCTCAAATCGTTTTTGATTGCTCGGTGCCTCGGGACCCGTAGCGTGGATACCTTAAAACGTAAAAACTCTACAGGCTCCCAAAGGAGTGTTTGGGGGAGCGCCCGAGGTCAAGGCGTGGTTTTGTCTGACGGGACGCTGGAAAAAATCGAGGAAAGAGTCGCGCTGCCGGGCTGGCTGGGAACCGGGCCCAGCAGGGGGCCTGTCTCCCGGGACAAAAAAACCCTCCGGGGAGAGACAGGGGAGGTATGTCAGGAGTCTCGCTGAGGATGTCGGGGGCCCTTTAACGCTAAGACCTCCGCCTGTACCGAGCCCTGGGAGCCCTTTCCAAGTCCCCTTCTGGGGCGAGTGCTATTCGAACAGCAGAGGGGCGCCTCGTGTCGGACAGGGATGGGCAGAGGCTTTTGGGCTGATACTTTGGGCATTTGTTCACGGGGACCCTCCAACTGAGCAGCTTCACACCACTGTTTTTTCGGGCAGTGGATGCCGATCCTCCCTTTAAACGAAAGTCCCCTCTCTTGAAAAAGTCAAGGGGCTGTAGCAAAGTTGAGGGGTGGAAAGGCAGCTGGTTTTTGTAATATCATCGGAGCCCCTCAAAGCTGGGGTGAGGCCTATCCACGGGTTTTCATGCTGTCCTGACGCCGTGTGGGAACAGGTACCCCTTTCCTCCGACTGGGAAAAGGGGGGTGGTCCTCCCTTCGGAAAGGGAAAGGGGGCCTCAGGGCTGCAACAATTACCGCGGTATTACACTGCTCAGCTACCAGGCAAGGTGCTTTCCCACTTTGCTGACAGATTCGCAGTCATCTGGTGAAACATCGGACCTCGCTCTGGGTTCACGCCTGGGAATCAACAACGGACCGTACCCACGTTCGAGTCCCGGTGGAACGGCGACGTGAATTTTTGACAGGGGATCTTGCAGCCTATGTTGATCTCAAGAAGGCTTTGACTCATGCTCGTGAGTCATCTGGGATCTTTTGGGCTTCGAGGGGTTCCTGCAGGGGCTATTTGGTTTTGATAATGGTCGTATTTTGGACTGAGAGTGCTGTGAGTGTGGGGGAGGGGGTATCCCGGGTTTTTTCCTGTGAATACAGGGGTGAGGGAAGGTGGTCTTGCCCCCTCACTTTCAACGCTTGTATGGACTGGGTTTTTTGGGCAAGGTTTAATCAAAGGATTGTGGAGCTCCGCGGGAACCCAAAATCACTGATCTTGTTTTTGCCGTGATCGTAATCTTTTCTGATCCTGGAGGGGCCTGGTGTGGTCTCGAAGGCGCTGCACGGGGGCAAACCCTTTGGGGGCTTGAGGGGCTCCTGGGTCAAGCAAGGTCCAGGGTTTGGAGACTTACTAGATGAAGCAGTACAGCTCCATGCTGTGGGGAGGAATTGAGATCTTTGGGAAAATTTTTCATACCCTTGGTAGGCATCCATAATGATGGCGGGTCACGTCAGGGAAATCTTACGGCGGATTGGCATAGCCCCCGGTGTTAGGACTTTTCCCCAGCGGGGTATTTTGGGGTTGTCGGTACCTGTGCAGGAGGCAAGATCCGGATCTAAATCGCTTTTTGTCCCGTCTTACTCTATGGTTGTGAGACTGGAACTAAAAATACTTGAAGAGACGAAACAATGCCCTTTTGGTAATAAATGTTTCGCAGAATCATGGGGGATCGCTGGGGTATACTGTCAAAACAGCGTTTCCCGTGGGGCGAATCGAGGCCTATTCCTGCATAGTCCTCGCCCAACTTCGGCTATATGGGCTGTGGCACGTACCCTGAAACGTCCTTCTCATCGGGGTTTTACTGTAAGGACAATCCCGGGGGTGGGGAGGAAAGGGGGCCCCCAAGGTCGTGGGTGGGGCAAGTTGAGTTTCTTGTCAAGCTGCTTGTATGGAAAGGGGCCTGCATGGGAATCGCGCGTGGTGCCCCCGGAGTGGCGCGTAGGGTGGGCGGGCGACCGCCCCCGGCGTATGCCCCCAAAAGATTTTTATTTATGTTATGAGATTGTTTAAATCTCATCATGAAAAAAATGACGGGAAAGAAAACCCATATACTTGTGCCCTTAGAATGGGCCCACGTTACTCCCCGGATCTCAAAAAATTTCCCTGGATTATTTATCTCTACTTGGCAGGAGGTTTTGGGGTCCCTTAGCCCCCCCAAAAGGGTACAGACAGTTCACGGCTTTTAAAACCCCCGGGCTCAGGGGGTCTCCACCATAATACCTCCATTGTGGGCCAAAACCCTCACAGCACCCCAGTGAACCTCCAGATTCTACCATCCGGGCCCCCGGTCACCCCTGGGCCCAAGGGGCTATAGGGACAACATTATAAAAAAAAATAAATAAAAAAAAGCAATGAAAATAGATAATGTTTCGTATTGCCTCTTATTCTGAAAGCTTGAGGATGGTAAGCTACCATTTTAGGCTTATTCATTCTTTGGTGATTTCTAGCTTATGATATATCAGTTTGTTCTTTAGTTTCACTGATAACATTGCAAATAAAAACAACTTTCAAAGTGTGTCTTCGAGACTTTTTTTACTCAAACACGAATCAACATACGCACCACCGACTTACGACTGGATTACCAGGTAAGTTCTGACCAACCAGTCGTATTTGATTGAGACGTAAGTCAATCAGCTATGAGAGCCCAATATTAAGAGTTTTGTTAATCTTCTCCCTGATTCGCTGTGCGAGTGATTTGACTCAATGTTACGAGTATGGTGGCAATGTCTATATCTCCAGGAATTTTGTGCTGATGAAACATTTACATCATTGTACCAAGCATTGTCTTTCAATTAATGCATATATTCATGTCTCTTGTCATATGTGTCTCATATGGTTGTATCAATTACCCTAGTGAAAATTAAATATCGTCTTAGTGTATTTACCTAGTTGTATTTACCTGGTTGTGTTTTTACAGGGCCTGAGCTACACTCGTGGGGTTCCCGTCTCCGTATCTACATTTATCCAGCCTTTCTTTCAATTGGTGCACTTATGTACCGATATCACCTCATTTAGTACATTCCACACTTCTACATTTCTATGAGTGTGATTACTTTCACCCACACGGATGGTCATTGCTACAATAAACGGCCTGTGAGTACAATGATCATGTTCAGCTTTCTGCTTTGTTGTTCAGACACCATTTATCCCAAACTTTTGAAAATCAGTGATGTTGTATGAGTTAAATATCTTTCGATAAATGTAAGATTGATATATATTGATATAATTATATTGATGATATATCAAAACCTTTTTCCACAAAATATCCACACAAAAATATGGTCACATCTTACAAGCTGGCAAATGTGAACAGCACGATGCTGTTGCCACTTGTTTACAGGAAGATACTCAGCAACTAGAGACTCCTATTGTGCAGTGGCATTTAAACTTCCAAATAGCATGACTTTCAGAATTTAGATTCCAGACAGTTCGTTCACTTCTCGGAAATATTGTAACATGAAGGTTTGTGATTGAGGTACTGTACTTCTTATGCAGCAAAAAATTGAACTATTATTTTTTTTATTCAAGCCTTGGTAAAAACGCTGCAAGGATAAATTGTATCTTGTCAAGCCTACCTTGTGGTGGGCACGTGTATTTGTGATGATTTTCCGAAGCTCCTGCTCAAATTCCCTGCTGGCAACCTCAAGGAGAAACTTGCGGCCACAGTTATTGATGCAAGCATCCAGAAGCTGAAAAATAAAGATATCTGTTATCTAAATGAAGCCATGAGGTAATCTTATCAACTGTATAATAATGCAAGTTAAAAGAAATAAGGGGTGAATGAAAATGAGCATGAGAAATTGAATGTGGGGTATGAGGACAATGCAATGCCTGACTTCAACATACAGTAAACCCTCTCTAATTCGAACCCGTATGATTCGAACTTTGGATAATTCGACCTGTTTCAGGCCAAGTTCAAATTTTTCAACAACTTTCCATAATCAGAACTGAAGTTCAAATTTTCATCAGAGTTTTCTGCAGCATCTTCCATCTCCTCTGTGCCATCCACTTCGTCAGCCAGCTTCCACATCCCCTCCAACACATCAAACACCTCAAGCACTGAAGACTTTACCTTACAAATCCCTAGTGACACCTGCCAGGGCTGCGTTGAGTATCAGTAGCGGTCTCCCCCCCCCCCGGCACGCTCCCTAATAACGACACTAAAAGTTTCACAATTTACATTGCTACCAAGATAGCAGCTGCCCAAAATTAAACTCAGTGGCTATTCTTATTGTTGAAGAATAACTTGCTGATGACCCTGTATTTTATGCAGCAGAAGTTATAGCAGCAGGAAATGAAATAATAAGGGGGCAAGAAGAGGAGAGCGAAGAGCAGAAGCTTTATTTTTTCCCTTTGTTTAAAAAAAAAAAATTTCCCGGGAAAAAAAGGGAGATACAAACAGGGCTCCATCACTGTATGTTAGGAGTTCTTAGCTATGGCATATACAAAAGGTCAAAAATATGGAGACAGATGTCTCCATATTCTTTATATGTTACATCAATGTGTAACTCTATGACACAACTTACTGTTATAGCCTGTAAGACAATCCCGGGGTTTTCCGAGTTCATCCTTTTTACTACGGATTTGAGGCAATCTTTTGGCCTGTGTTGCTCTCCTTCACTTTGTCACATATGTCCATTATTTGCCCCCAATCATCTCCTGTATTCTTCTCACTTGTTGCCCCTTTCTGTAAAGAATTCATTATTACGTATTTGAAAATAGATACCGAAACCAGAGACCTCACTAAATGTTCAGATCTGCTAAAAATTACACATTCAAAAACAAAAGAAGATACCACAAAGGCCCCACTATAGCTTACTCACTATATATATACTATATATATATAAATAATATATATATATCATATTTTATTTTTTTTTTATGACCGCGGCAGTCCTCGTCCATTTTTCTATTGCGGTATTTAATACATTAATAAAAAAACAGGGGTAAAAGTTGATTACATACTTAAATATATGCACCCATATGTATTGGGTGCTATATATTTTTACATTTTTACAGTAGGACCAGCTTTCCGTAAAAAAAATTTGGGGAGTGTGGTTTCTGTTTACCTTATTGGATTCTAAGAAACAAGAGAAGCTCTGGGGAGCTTCCGTCGCAAATCACTGCTTTCGGAGAAATAAGATGTTTTTAATGGGAAGGAGTTTATAGATATGAAAATTAACTAGGAATACTTTAGAACTCATCCTTCCGGCTTTGACTAAAATGAACTACCGCACTGTTTTGTATGCTTATTGTACTCACATCTGAAAAGGTTTTCCAAGTGCGCCCCGGCCTTGGCTAACCCACACGGCCGCTATGAAATATGAGGTGCCTCAAAAATTCTAAGTCCAGTCAGATCCAGTCCCGAGCACTTCCTAGCTAGACTGAGAGATCCAGTCCCGAGCACTTCCTACTAGACTGACCCCCATTACACCCTTGATAAGCTTGATTACAGCTGGCTATGTATGCCTGTGTAAGAACCAGGTACAGTTTGCTTTAATTACTGCATATTTGGGATCGAAATGCTCTAAATTCGTACCACATAAAACCTTTCTGATTATTTAAGCATATGTTTGCATAATAATCATATGGGGAATATATTGATGTTTATAATACTCCGCGTATAATTGCCACCTCGGTGACGTCAGGCCAGGCTGCGGTTCAGTACACTGCCAGCCACCAGCACAAAAGGGGTTGTGCAGATGTTGACTCCAGTATTTTTTGGAGTGTAATAACGAGAAACCAAAGGAATTTTTATTTATGTGCGCCACACAACTCATTTGCAAACCAAGATTATTGCATTTGCATTAAAAACCTGCCACCTTAGACTACAATATAAAATGTGGTTTGTTGATAACTCCCACTACGTATTTATGCAAATAAACCCCATCACGTTTTTTTTTTTTTATCACGTATCACCCAGCGCCATTTTACACCCGTCACGGTGTATCTCATTTTGAAGGAAATTGAAAGGACTATTGACTCTTGTAATTATGAAGTGTTTTGATGATGTGATTATAATGAGAGGGTTAGGTAAGAGGGTTACACTGACTACAATAATTTCACGATTAAGTGAGTGATTAATTTACTGGGATTTTTCCCTTTGATGGCCCGGTTTTTCCCCAATTGCTGATTTTTCCCTGTGACTTTCTCAAGTCTTATAACAACTACGCACGTGGTTCGAGAGCATTATTTGGCCTTATTTGAAGGGTTGATATGCGGCCGATTTTTGGGCCGAGGTTATTTTGGTAAAATTTAGGGGATTTAGTGAGGTTAGGTTAGTAACTTTTTTGGGTTATAGGGAGGTTAAGTTGGTAACTTTTAGGGGTTATAGTGAGGTTTGGTTTTGTAACTTTTAGGGGTTATAGTGAGATTAGTTTAGTAATTTTTAGGGGGTTTATGTGAGTAACGTGAGGTTAAGTTAGTAAATTTTAGAGGGTTATAGTGAGGTTAAGTTAGTAACTTTTAGGGTTATAGTGGTATCCGTTGATTCGGGGCACCAGTTTAAACAGGTCGCCTATAGTAGCATGCATACCCAGCAGACAGTATACTTTGTGGTTAAGGTTAGGTTAGGTTAGGGTATACTTTGTGGTTAAGTTAGGTTAGTTCGGTTAGGTATACTTTGTGGTTAAGGTTATGGTTAGGTTAGGTATACTTTGTGGTTAAGGTTAGGTTAGGTATACTTTGTGGTTAAGGTTAGGTATACTTTGTGGTTTAAGGTTAGGTTTGGGTTTTTATTAAAACCTATAGAATTATGCATAAATTTCATGCTTGGTAAAGCATTTAATATAGGGGCGCCTGATTCAACTGGTGGCCCGAATCAAATGTTTAGTTATAGTGAGATAAGGTTAGTAACTTTTAGGGGGTTATAGTGAGGTTTAGATTAGCAACCCTTAGGGGGTCCATGGGGGGGGCAGCCCCTTCTGGCTAGAAAAGGTTTTGGTTTTTCTTGACCTCCTATGGCCAGCAAGCATGGTGGCTTTATGGAAAAATTTGGGTTTTGGCTCTTTATTGCTCCCAAAATTGTTTCCAATCTATACATATATCAAATTAAAGGAAAAATTTCCCCAGCAATGGGTATCTAGGGAAATCCTAATTTAGGGAAATTCCTAATTTTTTACATATAGTGACTGATGATTTTTGGGGAGCCATAATCACTTATATTTGCTTCCCCTACCCCCAAAAACCCGTTTCCCCCCAGTTCCCCCGGCTTGTTGGCTATAGGGGGAAGAAAAAAAAATAGGGGTGAAGGTCTTCTTCCAAAGTTTTACCATTAACTAACCTAACCCCCTCTTTGGTTAATATGGAGGGGAGTTTCACGTACGCACAGACCTTACTACTCCAATTTCAATTTTTTTTTTGGGGTCAGTATACTGGTACACTACTACTCTACTTGCGCTCAATAAAAAATAAAAAATAAAAATAATAATATTTAGTGGTTAAGGTTTGGTTTCTTAAAACCTGTAGGTTAGGTTAGGTTGTTGGGTTAGGTTAGTAAACATAAGGTTAGTTAAGTTTTTAAATTTTTTTTTCATTTTTTTTTTTTTTTGGTTTGCGCAAAATAAAACTAGCACCATTAGAACAAGCACCTATTGTAGGTCAAGAAAAAGTAGTTGGTGTCTCTGAAAACGAACGTGAAACTCTCCATAATTACCCCATCTTTTGACTCACTAACCTAACCTGACCCCACGTTTTAACCTCCTAACTCAAGTCAAATTCGCATTAAAAATCGTCCGCGGCAATGGAAAAATCGAGGCGATGCAGGTCACAAGAGGAAGAAGAGTGAGGCGCACGTAAATACTTGTCTCTCTCCTCCCTATAAACAACATGTCATTATCTCCAAAAGTAATGATTTGCGACGGAAGCTTATAGAGAGAATGTTTCTTAGAATACATTAAGGTAAACAGAAACCAAACTCCCAATTATGTAGGGAATTCTGGTCCTAGTGTAAAATAATACCAATGGGTGCTATATATATATATATATATACATATACTGTATGGTGCTGTATATATATACGTTAAAAATAGGAACACTCGCCGTCGTCTGCGAGAATTCCAATCGGCGACAGTTTCAGGTACCTAAAATAATACCCGAAAAAGGGTCCCAATAATTTACGGATGCTGAGAAGCCAAAATGAACCAGTGTATGTGTATGTGTTTTTCCAGTGTTGGTAAGGTGGTGTAGCTTTGGCGCAAACCATTCCAGCCTTGAAAATAAAAGTAAGTATGGTTAAACAGAATGGGGTCGGATTTGCGGTGATGCCCGTATTCGTTGTGTCTTGTGTAGTATTATTGTGGCGAGGGTAGTTGTAGGTTTTGTATGTGTGAGGTCTACGTGCCGCGTACGTGTATTGTGTTTGTATGTATACTATTTGTATTGTTTTGTGTTTATGGTTTTGGGTTTTGTGATTTGTGAATATGACTTATACCGGATTACTTTCTAACTCTTTAATGAAAAACAGATATGGGTTAACAGTATGAATAGGTAATCCTATGGTATTATATTAGCCTTATGTTGCCCTAGGTAATTTATGAAATTTACGTATGATTTTTTTGGGCGCCTCTTTAAAAATTTTACTATTGCAACTACTCTGCCCTTCATATTTGGTAGGGATCTGTTTGAGCAGGCATTTTCTTCGGGTTAAAATGTGGGCCAAATACACATTTTTGAACTTTTGCTTTGACTTTGGACTTTTGAGAATCATAATGGGAAATATGAAGCTTTAACTAAATATTGCATAATCTTTTTCCTCTGCCTTTAAAACGACATTTGTATTTCGTAAGCGAACCAGTGTGTCACAATTAATCTTCCTCCTTACACCTTCCTTTCACTTCCTTCCTCCTCCTGCCTCCCTGCCTCCTCCTCCTCCTCCTCCTCCTCCTCCTCATATCCTCCTCCTCCTCCTCCTCCTCTCCCGCCTCGCTCCTGGCACTGTCCTCGGTGAGGTGCCGTTTGCCGCTGAATACGAGCCACACCAATATTGGCTTAACCTTGCGGCGAATCTATGAACGGCAAGAGCATAAGAAAAGGAAAAAATTGATCACAAACAGAGAGAGAAGAGAGAGAGAGAAGAGAGAGGAAGAGGAGAGAGATAAGGAGACCACTGGGGGTGGGAAGGGAAGAAGCTAGGGAGAGATGAGAGTGTAGGAAAGAGAAGAAGAGAGAAAGTTACATAAACGATTCGCTCTTTCTCGATCTCTTCATCCGCGGAGAAATGGAGGGAAAAAGATTATGAAGTAAGTAGTGTAGGAGGCGGTGTGAGAGATGAGAGAGAGCAGAGAATAGTAGAGATAATAGATATTGAGATATAGAGAGAAGAGATATAGAGAGAGAGAGGTAGAGTGAAAAAAAGGAAAAAAAAAAGACAGAAAGCGAAAACCATCCTGCCTGAGTCTATGAAGCAGTACACTCCCCAATTTTGAATCTCTCTCTCTCGTCTCTCTCTCTCTCTCGTCTCTTTCGTCCTCCTTATCTCTGTGTCTTCTCTCTCTCTCCTCTACATCCTCACTTTTTTGTAAATTCATAATCCCATCTTGTTATCAATCTTCCTTCCCGATTTTTTCATTCGCCTATTATCCTCCTACCCTCCTCACTCCATCCTCCTCCTCCTCACTCCTCCTCCTCCTCCTCCCTCCTCCTCCTCCTCCTCCTCCGCCTCTTTCCTTCCTCCCTCTTCCTACGGTGCTACTACAACTTTTGACCCCTGTAACGGGTTGTGGGTTCAGATAGAGGGGCCCGACAATTAGTGCCCACCATCGGGATTTATATACCCTAGGGGTCCACTGCTGCCGGGGGTCATTTTGAAGGTGTACGGCTTCCTCTTGGAAAGTGCACTAACCAGCAGTGGCTATGACCGGAGTTGGGGGTCTGATGACTGCTTCGCCTTTCCCAAGGTGTGAAAGTCGCCGCACGGCTGCCGCACAACCCTGTGAACCTTTCAAGACACTGAGCCTACACCCACATACATTAGACTCCCAGAACCACAACACAGATAGCCTCCGAGTTAACGGTTTTACCACGGCTACTTCTCGACCCTGTGAGCGGGCTGTTGATCAGTAAGGGTCCTGGAACCAGTTAGTGACCAACTGCATACGGATTTAGGTAACAGGGGTCCCTCTGCTGCGGGGGACCATTTAAGTGGTAAAAGCGGCGTGTGCCTACTATGGAAAGTACATACCAATCCGCAGTGGATTGAACGGAGCTGGGGCCTATTGGATTTGCTGCACCATTCCCAAGAAAGCGCCACGTCAAGCTGCCGCATCACCTTTAACGCTCCACACTGTGGTTCACGGACATTATACAAACACCATAACAATGGACCCTACTATCGCATAAACCTACCTTCCACACACCTAGTAAATGATTTTAGCCATAGATTACAGCTTTCAACTTTCCTCACAATTCCATGCAGTTTTTTTTTATTATTGCAATGGTATCACTTCATTTTCCGCCGCTTCGACCTGGAGGGACGTTGGGTTGGGGAGCGCCTTTCTACTTCCTATCCTTATCCTCTCTTATTATCTATTTATTGTAGTGTAGTGTTTAAAGCAAATCCGCCTTGTAAAGGAACCTATTAGTCATGTTGCTTGTTTGTGTTTCCCTTTTAATCCTTTTGTAGTCCTCCTCCTCCTCACCTCCTGCACCCCCCTACTCATCCCAACAATACATAACAGCAACAACAACAAATAAACATCCCATCCAACAGACACCGGTAACAGAACCATGCAAAGATAAAGAAAGGAAATACAATAGCGAATCACGCCAAAAAACTTTCTTTCATTATAAACTGGACATCCGATGGAAAAAGATTGAGAAAAGTCAAGAGCAATATAGAAGAAAAGAAGTTAGGCAGTAACTCTTATCAATGTTGTTTTTTTTATTTTTTATCTGTTCCCGCCGCCCGGTCCTCCTATTGGTTTGTAACTGCTTCTCTCTCTCTCGCATCCTCTCCTCTTCTCTCTATTGTCCAATTCTCTCCTCCCTTTCTCATATCTCCCTCTCTCCTCCTTCCTCTCTCTTTCACGTGCTTGGTGTTGCCGAAGGGACTAGGTACCTTCTCATTCAGTTCTAAATATAAATACAATCCTGTTGTGGGCCTCTAAACGCCATGACGGCAGGTGTTTTCAGAGAGCTACAGATGAGAGAGAGGACGAGACAGAGAAGAGAGAGCAGAGAGAAGGGGCAGAGAGCAGGATAGACAGGAGACTGAGAGATTTAGAGAGAGGTATAGAGAAGAGAGAGAGAGAGAGAAGAGAGATAGAAGATAGAGAGAAGTAGAGAGAGAGATAGCGAGAGCGAGACAGAGAGTATTAGGATAGTAAAAAACAAAGAGATAGAGAGACAATCATAGAAACAAACCATTAGTATAGTAAGCGATTCTGAGATGCTGTTGGAAATCAAAAAAATGATGGGAAAAAGAGGAAACTCGGAGGATACAGTATAAGAAATTAATGTTATTGGTATCGAATTTAGCCCAAGAGTTTGTGTTGTTCCCTGAGAGACCTGCAGAGGTATCATTTTTTACGGTCCTCCGCGTACAATTACACCACCACACACACACACACAACCACCACCACACACAGACACCGACACACACACACACACACACACACACACACAACACCACTTGCAGGTGGACAGTTTGGATTTTAGAGGAGAGAATTCATCTTACCCCAAATCTATTTCGCTTTTACTCG
>JACEEZ010001791.1:13861-36361 GCA_016584305.1 Chionoecetes opilio
AGAGTGATCGATGTGACACGGAAAAGAAGGGGGGTCGATTGTTTTTACTTGGGGGACCTAAAAAAGGCTTTTGAAAAGGACCTCATGAGAGTGCTCTGGAAGCTAGAACATTGGGAGGTTTGAAGGGGGTTTGCTGAAGGGGATGGAAGACTTTTTGAGCAACAGGAGATGGAAACAGTAATAAAAATCAAAAGTCAAATGGGCAGTGTGATAAGGGAGTTCCTCAAGGATCAGTTTTGGGCCCCTGATGTTCTTGGTCTATGTAATGATTGACAAAAGGGAGAACGTTTATAGTTTTTCGCTGATGAGGGAAAAATTACAAAAAAAGTAAAAGTAAAGAGGACTGTGGGTTTTAAAAATGGTCAAATAAGATTTTCGTTTGATCAAATATGGGAAATGGATTTTAAATCCAAAAAGTGAAAGTGTAAAAGGGGGCAGTAAAAAAAAGAGACAGGAGGAAAGTTTTTCGTTGGGAAACGAATGGAAAATCAAAAAAAAGGCGAAAAGACGGGGAGTATGGTTTAAGGAAAATTTTGTCACCAAGAAGCTAAAAACAAGATCACAGAGATACCCCAGTTCTGAGAAATAAGAATGGCCAAATATCTGGATGAAAGTGTAAAAGAATTGAAAACTTTTGATTCGACCAAGGTTGGAATATGGGCAGTGATTTGGTCCCACATAAAAAAAAGGGATAAAAGGGAAATTGAAGAAACAAAAAAGCAGCCAAAAAATGGCTCCACCCCGAGAGATTTAACATATAAAAAAAGACTTTCAAGACTAAAACTCCCAACACTTGGAAAAGAAAGAAAGGGGAGTTTTTATAGCAGTGTTAGAGCATCAATGGGTCGGGAAAAAAAATTGATAGAAATGATCTGTTTGCGGGGGGGACGACAAATAAAAGAATATGAGAAGAAATTGAAAAGGCAACATGCAAGGGGGATAAAAAAAAATACAGTTTCCCCGTTAGAAGCATAGAAGCCTGGAACAACCTTGATGCAAAGTGATTAATGAAAAAGAAGTTTTCAGGACTTCAAAGGCAAACTGGATAATATAGTTTTTGGAGACGGGACAGTACGAGCATAGCTCTTTTCCTGTATTTACAACTAGGTAAATACACACACACAACACACAAACGGGACCCGTAGTGAAGGGTTAGAAACGCCGGCTCACAACCAAAGTCCCGGGTTCGACCCCCGGGTGGGCGAAGACAACGGGCGGCCCCTTCTTAAAAACCCACCCCCCTGCCACCCCAGGGAAATGGGTACCGGGTTTAGCCGGGGGTTTGTGCCCCCCTCCCGGGGTGGTGGTCTCGGCCAAACACTAAAACAAGGGATGAATGAAAAAAACAAATGTTGATATGGAGACGGGGCCATACGAGCGTTGCTCAGGCCCTATAAAGTACAACTAGATGAATACACACACACACACACACACACACACACACACACACACACACACACACACAAGGAACAAGCTGGGGTACATAATCTAGCCTCCCTTATAACATCTCCGCTACAGTTGTTATAAGTTACAGTCTCAATATTTGGTCTCAGGCAGGAGTGTAAAAGAAATATTGAGGTATGATGATGATGATGATGAGAAAAGGAGGAGCTAAAGATATTGAAGTAGGAGAGGAAAAAAAGAATGACCTATACCCGAGGATACATCTATACACCCTGTCCTATTTCTCCTCCCTTCCCGTACCCACTGCCCCCCCTGGAAAAGGGGGGGTCTGCACGGGCCAAAAACACGAAAGGCCCAAAAGGCTTCCAGGCCTACGGCCTTGCTTTCCCCCCCAAAAAAACTCAATTATTTTTGGACGTGAAAGTGTCAGGAAAACATCTTCTCATACACACACAATAAAAGAGAATAATGAATAAGAAAATGAAAACAAAAAAATGAATGAAAAAATAATAGATGAGTAAAATAAATAAATAAATGTAGAAACGTGAAAATCTCACCAAAAATATTCTCTTCTCATACACAACACACATAAACATTAAAAAAAATTCAGGATAGTATAAAAAATCAAAATACAAATATATATATATATAGAAAAATGAATGAATAAAATTAGGAGTTTTAATTTTTAGGGTTTGTTTCAGTGCAAAAAAAAGATAAAATTTTTTGCGTTAAATTTTTTCAACGCTTTTCCCTCAATGTGAAGAGAACCGCTGAACGAACCTACGAACGAACCACCATTGGCAGAGGCGACAACGCAATAACTGGTTTATGATTTTTTTTTAGAAAAAACAAAATTTTTTCTTTCCCCTATCCTTCTCCTCTTCTCCTCTCTCTCTTCTCGTCTCTCTCCCCCTTTCCTCTCTCTCTCTCTCTCTCTCTCTCCCCCCCCCCCCCACCTTCTTTGCCCCCTCAAATTTCCGTTTCCTTTTCTCGTCGGGCTTCCAAAACAAATAAAAAAATAAAAAAAAAATTCCACACCATTTTTTCTTTTCAATTTTGTTCTAATCTAATCACAGTCTGGTCGATGCATCGACTGTAATTAAATTTAAAAAAAAAGTTTACGCGTGACAATTGACGCTAAATAGCAAGACTCATTTCAGTATCGGTAGCCATTCAAAGGCTCAAACAACTGCAAGGGGGGGGGAAGGGAAAGGGAGCAAAGAAGGAAGGGCAAGGGGGGAGAGGGGGAAGGAAGGGGGGAAGGGGGAAGGGGGGAGGCACTTGTGTTAAAATTAGGACCACGTCTGCCTTCCAATTATTTTTTCTTTCAGTTCCCTATATTTGTTTCTACGTAATCTATTCTAGGTTAGCCTGTTTTAGAGAGAGAGAGAGAGAGAGAGAGAGAGAGAGAGAGAGAGAGAGAGAGAGAGAGAGAGAGAGAGAGAGAGAGAGAGAGAGAGAGAGAGAGAGAGAGAGAGAGAGAGAGAGAGAGAGAGAGAGAGAGAGAGAGAGAGAGAACATAAGAAGAACATAAGAAAATAAGGAAGCTACAAAAGGCCGCGAGGCCTACACGTGGTAGTTCCTGTCATCTAACACTACCTACATCCACCTTTCATCCCCATCCATGAACCTATCCAGCTCCCCTTTAAAGCTCCCCAATGACTCAGCACTAACTACCTGTCTACTGAGACCATTCCATTCATTCACCACCCGATTTGTGAACCAGTTTTTCCCTATTTCCTTTCTAAATCTACGCTTTTCCAGCTTGAATCCGTTACTTCTTGTTCTACCCTGGTTAAAAGCCGTAAGAACTTTTCCTACCTCTCCTTTATTAAATCCCTTTATCCACTTAAAAACTTATATCAGATCGCCCCTTACTCTGCGTCTCTCGAGTGAGTGTAATTTTAATAACTTCAATCTCCTCTCATAACTAAAGTTACGCATCCCTTGTATCATTTTGGTCATCCTTCTCTGCACTTTTTCTAACAACACTATATCCATCCTGTAATATGGAGACCAAAACTGAACCGCATAGTCTAGGTGAGGCCTGACTAGAGCCAGATAAAGCTTTAGAATAACTTCCGCACTTCTACTTTTAACACTTCTGGTAATGAATCCTAATACTCTATTAGCTCTATTTCTGGCCTCAATACATTGTTTCCTAGGTCGGAGGTCTGGGCTCACCCTCACTCCAAGATCTTTTTCACCTTCTGATCTTTTCAGCGATACATTGCTTATGGTGTATCTATTACCAGGGTAAAGAAAGAGAGAGAGAGAGAGAGAGAGAGAGAGAGAGAGAGAGAGAGAGAGAGAGAGAGAGAGAGAGAGAGAGAGAGAGAGAGAGAGAGAGAGAGAGATGGTGGCTAAAAGATTAAAAAAACAGCAACAACATAACGAAACCCTAACGTCATTAGGTTGTTTCGTACACCAAGAAGTATTTTTGACACGCGGAGTTGCCTTTGATATATTTCCTTCATCTTTTCTAGTCATTACGAGTCTGAAAACCTTCCATTAGGGTTGAGGAACGGCAATGCAGCACAACACATTACAACGGCTTAACAGAGACATTTCTTTTTATGACAGGTAACATTCGAGATGAAATGAAAGCACTGATTTTACTCCTTTTTTCTCTCTACAAGATTATATGGTTGATTAATTGAGTGCGAGAGAGAGAGAGAGAGAGAGAGAGAGAGAGAGAGAGAGAGAGAGAGAGAGAGAGAGAGAGAGAGAGAGAGAGAGAGAGAGAGAGAGAGAGAGAGACAGACAGACAGACAGACAGGCAGGCAGACACAGAAAGGCAGACAGACAGAAAGGCAGACAGACAGAAAGGCAGAGAGAGAGAGAGATCACATTACTAGTATAGCTTTTCAGTATACTACTATGCTATTTCCATAACTATATTTCTTTTTGATACAACTACTATACTACTACAACCATTATTACTACAAAGGATAATTCCATGGACGCTTAACTATTTTTGTTCCGTTACCACAACAACCACCACCCATAACAGTGATACCATACAACAACCACCACCAATAACAGTGATACCATACAACAACCACCACCAATAACAGTGATACCATACAACAACCACCACCCATAACAGTGATACCATACAACAACTACCACCAATAACAGTGATACCATACAACAACCACCACCCATAACAGTGATACCATACAACAACCACCACCCATAACAGTGATACCATACAACAACTACCACCAATAACAGTGATACCATACAACAACTACCACCCATAACAGTGATACCATTAAGAACCTAGTACAGAAAAAGGCCTACCTAGCATAACTCCCCCCCAATTATAATCACTTTTAACTATTTTTTTATTTTATAGTAAACAAGGCAACGAGTCAGATCTTTACGAGTGCATCACCGCGGCCCTCTGCGTGGTATTCCCAGACAGGGACGTGACGGCCACTCGATCGCTCGTAACTGTCGCTGTGGTACGATGATAAGATTGTTGATCGCGTGCATTGCGTGCATTGCGTGTTAAGGATGACTAGGATGTTACACGCTAATTCTATAGTGTGTGTGTGTGTGTGTGTGTGTGTGTGTGTGTGTGTGTGTGTGTGTGTGTGTGTGTGTGTGTTATTCACCTATTCTTGTCCACGCGAGTCGAACTCGCGATCGTCAGTTTAACCCTCCCGGTGCGAGCTTGGAGCTCATTATGATCAATATTTGGGTAATGCTGGGACATCACACCCCACATACCCCCATCCCCTTGCTCAAGGGGGGCAGTAACCGCCCGAATTTCTCAGGGAAAAATTCCCGGGAGCAGTGAGGATTCGAACCGGCTATCACAGAATTGCTGGCCAGCGCGCTATCTACTTGACCATCCTGGCGGTACCATCGTGTGTGTGTGTGTGTGTGTGTGTGTGTGCGTTAAGAGTGAAAATTCTTGTCATCACCGTTAACGAGAATTTTCAAGAGAAGATTAATATCATTAAACAAAACAAAAAATAAAAGCAATATCAATATAGTAAATATATATTAATTTTCCAGATAAGTAATTCCTTTAACACGACGATACGATTCGCTAAAAAGTTCGACGACAATTACCAATTACTGCGCCACGAGTGTTTGTATAATAGTCACTATTTACCCTTTTTCCCTTACAAACCACATGATCACGCCTCGTTAGCTCGGCGGCGCACTTTGAGTTGGCGTCATTCCAACGTAAATAACATCAAGCGTGTTTACATTTAATTTTATACATTCAATGAAATTATCGACAAAAACAAAGAATTTAATGGTTCGCACGCGTACAGCAGCAAAACAGTAGCCGTGAAATTGTTACAAGAAAAACAATCCATAACAACCCTTCATAAGGACGTAATAATCATCGATACACACAAAGAATTTAATGGTTCACACGAGTATAGCAGCGGAAAAAACCCCGTAAAATTAATACAAAAAAAAAAATGCTTATGGTTATCACTTCATATAAACTAAGGATGCGCACTTGTCAAACTCAATAGCCACTTCATAAGCATCTTCTGGGGTGTTAGATTGTTTTACTTTAAGTGGTAATTATGAAAAGCTTTTAAAAAAAGCATCTACTATAAATTATTCAGATGCTATTCTTTACAGGGACATTCCAGACATTAAACTGATTAACTTTTGTGGAATTCTTATAGTTTATGTCTTCATGGCGACTGCATTTCAGCATTCAGATTTAGTATCTTACGTTGTCTTAAACCCTTCACGCCCAGATCTGTCCTTTGCTATATAAAATCGTCTGTTGTTAGCCATAAAATTACGAAAAGTGACTTAATATACCAAACTAGCTGGTGCACAAGGATACTAAACAGGTCATATCTATTAAAAGCATTTACGAAAATAGTCTTATAGTTGCCAAATTACAATGAAAACTACGTGCTGGGCCTCAAGGGGTTAATACCATCTGTAGTGCGTCATTCAGAAACGATAATACGTAGTTTGGGAGGGAATAATTTAGGAAAGGAGAAAACAAAGGCGAGAACAATTTAAGAAAGAACAATTTAAGGAAGGAACACGTAGTTAAGGAGGGAATAATGTACTCGTGTATAAATCAATTCACCTTCTTGGCGCCACCTCTGCCCACAACTGTTACGCGGCCAAGACACTCCATGGATTAGCGATGTGACGGCGTGGATGGGTGACGATGAATCCGCCAGATGGAACCAGCGGGATGCCTTTCGTTCGCATACTTCCCCTAGGCGTTCAATAAGTCGTTCGCATACTTCCCCTAGGCGTTCAATAAGTCGTTCGCATACTTCCCCTAGGCGTTCAATAAGTCGTTCGCATACTTCCCCTAGGCGTTCAATAAGTCGTTCGCATACTTCCCCTAGGCGTTCAATAAGTCGTTCGCATACTTCCCCTAGGCGTTCAATAAGTCGTTCGCATACTTCCCCTAGGCGTTCAATAAGTCGTTCAGCCAGTGAGTCTATTAGCCAGTATGTATTAGTCTCAATATACATGAAAGAACATCAAAAATACAGGAATGGGGACATTACTATCATTTTCCTTTCTTTCGTTTTGCACGTTGGAACCTAAAAACAAAGGGAACATATTAAACTCATTCCAGTATATTTATCATTATTTCTATATTATTCTCACTGACTTCATTTCCTAAGTTATGCTCGAGTAGAACACCCTACGGTTTCTTTTATTTATCTATTTTTTTTATTGAATCGAGTCTCGTGTCTTATCAGGATTTTATGAAACTTGAGGCGAAATTGTATATTGGCGCGACCACATTTAGGTTTTAGAGATCCTGTCATTTTTTACGCCCCATTCCATTTACCTCCCTGCCACATCCCTCCCTTCGTCACTCCCATTCCCCCCTCCAGTCCCCTCCTTCCCTTCCTCCTGTCCTCCCTCAGACATACCACTCCCTCCCTCCCCACCCCCTCCCTTCAACACCCCCTCCCTCCTTCCCTCCTTCCCTCCAATACCCCCCTCATCCCCTCCCTCCGACATCACCTCTCCCACCCCCCTCACTCCCACACCCCTCCCTCCCTCCGACATCCCCTTCCCTTCCCTCCCTCCTCTCCTTTCCTCCCACCTTCAGATCAAAGCCCCAGTTAATGAGTAACATGTTGGTGATTTCTGGCCACTCGACGATACGCAAAAACACGACAAAAAAGGTGGAATAGGTGGGCAGCGGAACGACCGGCGCCGCTTAGATGTGTATCGACGCGTCATCTCTCAAATTAAGGAACACGACATCAATATCACTTCACCCAGAGTCGCGCTGGCCACGTCGATCGTTTTTTTATGAGGAGACTTGTCTATTCACAGAGACAAGAACTAGTGGCTTCTCATCGAAAGTGAATGACTCCATGTTATCTTTACCTGGTTATTGATTGATGGTTTACTGATTACACCACTTCTTCTGCGAGCGAGCGTACACACACACACACACACACACACACATATATATATATATATATATATATATATATATAATATATATATTATATATATATATATTATATATTATATATATATTATATATATATATATATATATATATATATATATATATATATATATATATATATATATATATATAATATATATATATATATATATATATATATAAAGAAAATAAATGTAGGAAGTGACTCTAAAATGTATATTTTATCACATTTAACTACTACTATAAAGGCATCTGATAAACTTGAACCACTATACCTCAACTAAAACATACACACGTCACACACACTCACACCACACACACACATACAAAAATATATAATTGCAGGAAGTGACTAAAATGTTTACTTTATCACATTTGACTACTATAATCAAAGCATCTGATAAGCTTGTGAAGCACTACAAGTAAGGTACAGCTGAGGGAAGGCAAGGCACAGCAAGTTGGGGTCTGCGGCGCGTGGAACAGCCGACTGAGACACAACATACCTACACGTAAACACCTGATTACCTACGAATGATGACGATGACGAAAATGATGACAACGGTAGTAACCATAATAATAACGATAATAATAATAACAAAAACAATAGTAATAGTCATTCCTTCTCATTATTACTATCATCATTATCAGATATTATCATTACTATCATTATTATTATTATTATTAACCAAACAATACAAATACTAACAGCGGCAACAGCACTGCATAACAGTGCATAGAATTAGTCGGTATAGGAACAAGTTGTGGTAATAATGCAATAATAATAACAACAATCAGAGCACGAAAGCATTACCTACAAAGAGAGAGAGAGAGAGAGAGAGAGAGAGAGAGAGAGAGAGAGAGAGAGAGAGAGAGAGAGAGAGAGAGAGAGAGAGAGAGAGAGAGAGAGAGAGCACTACGTACGTATAATAGGAGAGGAGCAGCAGAAAAATTCGATGGAAGTGAAAGGGTAGACAGGAGGAGGAGGAAAAGGAGGAGGCATAAGGGGGGGGGGTCGAGACAGGAGGTGCCGGAGGAAGGGAGGGCAGCAAGAGGCCACCAGCTAGAAGGAGGCAACTCGCGGGGAATCCAGTCTTCGGCAACAGACTGACGGAGTTTTTGCTCGGATTATTTATGGATAGCTATCGGCAGCCTGGGGTGATGGCGGCGCGAAGGGGGTTGATGGGCAAGGGGTGATGGGCAGGACTGACGGCGAGGCTGGAGAAGTGTAGAAGAGACCAGGAAACCAAGGGTGATGGAAGGCGTTTGTAGAAGAGACCAGGAAACCAAGGGTGATGGAAGGCGTTTGTAGAAGAGACCAGGAAACCAAGGGTGATGGAAGGCGTTTGTAGAAGAGACCAGGAAACCAAGGGTGATGGAAGGCGTTTGTAGAAGAGACCAGGAAACCAAGGGTGATGGAAGGCGTTTGTAGAAGAGACCAGGAAACCAAGGGTGATGGAAGGCGTTTGTAGAAGAGACTAGGAAACCAAGGGCGATGGCAGGGTGTCTGTGGGGCCTCAGGGTGTGGGTGTGGCCTTGGGTGTCGCGGCTCCTCAGACCTTTAGCATGCAAGGCGACGGAGACTTAGCATTACCCCGGTGAAAAAAAATAATGGGAGAAAAGGTCATGTATGTTTTCACCTGTGTCTCCTTCCTTCTGTCCCCTTAGGGCTTAGCGTGGCTGGTCGGTGGTGGTGGTAGTAGTAGTACCGTCAATAACACTATAGTCGCCACGGCACTAATGTCGCCAGGCGCCATATATTACGAATTTTAGCATCACTTCAGACTTGTATGTGCCACTGAAGACAGCTAGGTACATACTATAAACTATTGTGCATGCCTCTTTAGTGGCACATACAAGTCTGTATTGATGCCTAAATTCGTAATATATGGCGCCAGGCGACATTAGTGTACTGGCGACTATAGTGTTAGTTTACTACTACGGTGGTAGTAGTAGTAGTAGTAGTAGTAGTGATGGTGATGGTGGTAGTGGTGGAAATGGTAGTGGTGATGATGGTGGTTGTGGTGATGGTGGTTGTGGTGATGGTGGTTGTGGTGGTGGTGTTGATAGTGGTGAACTTTTCTTTACTTTTTTACTATAAAGGCAAACTAACCGAGGACCTAAAAAATACTTGATTGATATTGTCAGTTCCAAAAAACTTCAATAGTGAGTTTTAATTATATAAAATTTGGGGTATAATACGTCTCTCTCTCTCTCTCTCTCTCTCTCCTCTCTCTCTCTCTCTCTCTCTCTCAGTAAGTAAGGGTCCCGTGCAGCTATCAAGGCGGAGAACAAACACTGTATTGGCCACGCCCTCGCCCTTCACGCCATCCTGTGTGCTCCGCGGGCGTCAAACAGCGCACAGGTTCAGCATGCAAAGTGGCGCACGTCTGTACTTTTACCTTTCACGGAAAATCACCAAGAATTATGCGTCTGGTGACTAGATTGAGGTAAACAAATTTTATACTAAACTGCTTCAGAGTGTGTGTGTGTGTGTGTGTGTGTGTGTGTGTTTGACTGCTTGTGTGTGTGTGTTTGACTGTTTATGTGTGTGTTTAACTGTTTGTGTGTGCGTGTGTGTGTGTGTGTGTTTAACTGTGTGTGTGTATGTATGTGTGTGTGTGTGTGTGTGTTTAACTGTGTGTGTGTGTGTGTGTGTGTGTGTTTGAAGAGCTATTTATATTCGTGTGGTCATATCTTCGTATCTATATTTATCTAGTTTTCCTATTAATTAACACACTCCTTTGGCACTATAACTTATTCTACAAATATATTACTAACGTCTACACTACTGTGTGTGTGTGTGTGTGTGTGTTTCCCATGTTCCCGGCTCATAAATTCGGAATAATGCTTGGAATCAACGCTCTCCTGAACAACGATCAGATAAGTCACCCAGATAAAGGAGGCGGAGGAAGAGACAAGGCAGATCCCACACACACACACACACACACACACACACAAAACATCGCCGAATCATTATTATTACGAGTGTGTGTTGTACGTCCACCATAGTAATGAACGGCATGTGTGGATACTTATAATCTCGAACCCTCTCAGAACCTTTGCGAAGCGGCGGAAACTGACACACGATTGGTCCAGACGAGTTCACTTACGAGCAAACCACAGACCAGCATTCTCCCCCTCCCTGGCCGGGCGCCGCGCTGCCAGACGTACGAATAACACATAATACACTCCAGCTTTTCTAACTACATCCTGATTAAATTTAGTGATTGTTAATGTTACTTTTACACGTTACTTTATCAAACAAAACAATATAGTACTTGGCTGAAGGACTCCCGACGTAACAAATGGTATAAACGTAAAATCATGTACAGGCTTGCGCGGATGATCTTTACGCCAGAATCCGTTCATCGAGATTTACCGCGCAGATTTAAAGTTGCTTCCCAAGCTATAAAAAAATGCAGAAGGCATGAATCGTATGTCTGACAGCGACGTACATCATCTTGCACACTCACCGGTGTGGTGGGAGGGAGGGTTTCCCTCCCTCTCCTCCTCCATAGGCGGTTGACAGTTTGTGTGATTTTGAACTTATAGCCTCCAGCGTTCCCCTACATCCCGTGTTTTTGCCTGTTTTTGCTGGATTACATAATGGGTGGAAAACATACGGATGGCACAACGATTCAAGCAATCATTGATCTTTACAAGGCTGGGATCAATAATAAGGAAATTTGCAAGCTTAAAGGACTAAAGCTTAGAACAGTGCAAAATTTGATCCGCGGATTTAAGGCTGGCGGAGAGGTGAATCTCCCGCTCCCAAAAAAACAACCTGGGAAACAAAAAAAAACTTGTAACAGAACCAGGAGCGTGTTAAGGCGACAGCTTGAGGCCAATCCTAGCCTTACAGCCAGAGAACTGAAGGAGGAAAATCATACTCTTCTTGGTAATGTGTCGCTTCGTACTGTACAGGAAACTTTGAAACGTGACCTTGGCTACAGGTGTTACCGGGCGCGGAATAAGCCACTGATAAATGACCGCCAAAGGAAGAAAAGGCTTCACTTTGCAAAGAAATACAGAGATTGACCTCTCGACAAGTGGCGGGCTGTGCTGTGGAGTGACGAAAAACACATTTGTGTGAGTGGAGGAGGACCAGCAAAAGTGTACCGTCGCTCCGGCTCAGACCCCACCGAGCCTTGCTACACACGAAAGACCACAAAACACCCTCCCAGTTTAATGGTGTGGGGTTGCTTTACTTTTCATGGTATTGGGAACTTAGTTATTTTCCCAAAGAACACAACTGTTAACAAAGTGGTGTATTTTGATCTTTTAAATGACCACCTGGAGGCCTGCTTTGAAAAGACACAGGCACAGATTTTCCAACAGGATGGAGCATCCTGCCACACAGCTCTAGATGTGATACAGTGGCTTGATGACTACAAGATTGGGAGAATAGATGACTGGCCAGGTAATTCTCCCGATATATCACCCATAGAAAATCTTTGGGCCATCATTAAAGGCAAACTCCGCTCACGTGACACCTCTACACCCCCCAAGCTTGAAATGGAGCTCCGAAAGTGTTGGGAAGAATTTAAGCCTGAGTTCCTTCAAAATCTTGCTGACAGTGTACCACGTCGCCTTCAAAGGGTCATCAAGAGGAAGGGCTACGCAACGAAATACTAACTACAATTGTAAGTGTTGATATTCTACATTATTTTGTTATAAACATGGTGCGTCATACGTGTAAACATTCCCTTTTCGGAGGCGCGCACTGATTATCCACGCAAACTGTATATGTCGACTGTGGTTATGCAATTTTCTTCGAGTGTGTGTGTGTGTGTGTGTGAGAGAGAGAGAGACGTACCTTATTATTACGCCACGGTGACACCTTTTGGTCCAGCAGGAAGATGAGGACCAGGAGTGGAAGGTAGGAAGGTGAAGAGTACAGGAGAGGAAGGTAGGAAGGTAAGGAACAGGAGGAGAGGAAGGTAGAAGGGTGAAGAGAACAGAAGAGGTGAGCGGAGATGGTAGAAACAGTGAGGGCGCGGCGAGGAGACACAAATCACACCTATCACACCGATTACCACGTTGTCTTGAGAGGCACTGACTTGGCGGCAACGAGGCGGCGGCGGCTTCGTACCGACAACAAGATTTCTTCGTCCCAACAAGACAATTATTTCCGGCAGATTAAGGTTCCATCATCCCAGCGTGGTACTGTACAATCTTGGTTACATTGATCAAGATGGTGAAATGAATGCGAATCGATGGAGGATATAGATAAGGAGAGGCGTGTGGAGGACGATAACATCTGACGCCGAGGTAAAGGTAGTAGCTGGAGGGAGGGCAGGGAGGGGGGGAAGGGGGGTTACTCGTTCATCTAAAGATCTAAAGAGTGGAGGTGGAGTTAGGTGGGTGGTTCGGGTGAATGGCGGGTTGTTCTACTGAGTGGAGGGACGTGGCGTCGCGTGAAGAAGGATAAGGCGTGTAGCAAAGGATAAATAGATAGATACATTGAGCTTTTCTCTCTCGTATATTGGTTTTCTGCTATTTTTTGTTGAGTCAGCCTCGCCCTAGGGTTGTCAAGGGGTTTATAGTTAGTGTTGTTCCCCTGTGACCTTCTCCAAACACTCCATCTCCCCCCGCCTCCCTCCTAATCCCCCTATCTCCCTTCCCCCCTCTACCTCCTCCATCATTCCCTCCCTCCCTCCCTCCCTTTCTTCCCCCCTTTCCCCTCTTCTCCCCCTTCCACTAGGCAATTCAATTACTCACATTTACTCTTGAGATCGTATCAGCCTTTTTATGTAGTTCACGTATATTTATCTTCCTCTTCCTACCTCCTTCTTTTCCCTTTCCTCTTCCTCCCGCTCCTTCTTCTCCTACCACCTCCTTTTCTTCCTACCTCCACCTCCTCTCATTCCACTAACCGATCCCTTTATCATCATTCCACATCTCTGTTCCACCACCTCACCTCTTCTCATCCACTTCTTCTCCTCTTCCTTCCTCCTCCTCCTCCTCCTCCTTCGTGTCCCATCCATCACATGCGGGTTCGAGTGCGTGATTTAGGGAATTCGTTTTACATGAGACTCGAACGTACTTTGAGAGAGTGTTCGGATAATGGAAGATTTTCACACCTATAATCGACACACACACCCCACCCCACACACAGAGAGAGAGAGAGAGGAGGAAGAGAAGAGAGAGAAGAGAGAGAGAGAGAAGAGGGGATTTTGAGAGAGAGAGAGAGAGAGAGAGAGAGAGAGAGAGATTTTTTAAGTGAAGAAGTGGAAGAGGTTATGAAAAAACAGTTGGAATGGAAAAGTCAGAATAATTAATACAAAAAACGAATGAAAATTGCATAAATGAGAAAAAATCCAATATGCTATGAGCACCTCTCTCTCTCTCTCTCTCTCTCCTCTCTTCTCTCTCTCTCTCTCTCTCTCTCTCTCTCTCTCTCTCTCTCTCTCTCTCTCTCTCCTCTCTCTCTCTCTCTCTCTTCTCTCTCTCGCACTCGACACTGCTCACTCTCTCTCTCTTCTACATCGTCATACCGCGGTTTATCTCTTCATTTCGTTTTATTCCATGCAGGACACGACAAATTACATTGACCGAGCTCTGAATATCATCCCAATATGCATTTTCATGATTCGTTCATTTAGGTGATTCAAAACGTTTGTTTTCATTTTCTTTTTTGTTATGAAGATACAACTGAGATTGAATTGATACAAAATGGATATATTTATTTCAGAAGACATTTGTTAGCTTCTAAAAAAAACATTTGCCAAATTCCACTCCTTTGGTTTGACTTGGTTCTTAGGAAGTTATAACGACTTGGAAATATGAGTAAATAAATACGATTTTCTTATTAAAACCATTCCCAACTCATGTTATTGAAATAAAATGCGATGCCATAACACGAAAATAGGGACTAACCGTGACGATGCACGAAGGCACTTGGAGTTGACGTTCTACACCTGCCCCTAAACGGCTTTAGCAATGAGGCGGTGGTCAACCCCTTAGGGGTTCAGTGTCTGGCTATCTAACCCTTTTAATACTTTTTTCGGCTATAAAGTACAAACGAGCTTTTAATAATGAATCACTTTTTTGCAGTCAAAAATATGTTGATGTTCATGTCTTCAAAATCAATACTACTGTTATTTTTATATAAAAAAATGTTAAGTTACCTAGCAACTATCGTATAAAAAATCTAGTACCACCTTTATTATCTATTTTTCGAAGTTTTTACATGTTTCACACGTCAGGAGCTCAGCTGGACTACTGAGAACTATTTTTGACTATACAAGAATAATGTGTAAGATTATTCCTAGCTTACCGTTGTATGTGTTACTATTCTAATTTAATATTTCTATATTTCACTACTTCTAATTGAACTTAAATATATTTGTACATACTACATCATAGGGCTTATAGAGGATTGGCAGGATTCAGTTCAGGAAGCTTTGTTTGGCTTCAGTTTGTCGAGGAAGAAAAGGATGAAGTAAAAAAAGAAGGAAGAAGAAGAAGAAGAAGAAAAAGGTTGATGAAGAAGAAAATAAGTAAAAAATGGAAGGAAGAAGAAAAGGGAAGATGAAGAAGAAGGAATGGGAGAAAAAGAAGAAAAGATGAAGAAAAAGGAGAAGAAAAAAAGGATGAAGACAAAAAGAAAAGGAGGAAGAGGACAAAGAAAAAGAGAAAAAAGGAAAAGGTGACTCGTTCTAAGAAATTCTGAAGGACGAAGCTCAATAAAACTTGTCTTCATCGATAACCATCACACAAAAACAAACAGGTTCAGTGAGACTTGGAGGTCGCGGCCATTTAAACAAAAATCCTTATACTACCATCAAATGAGATCAATGCTTAATAACCGGTGTGGCGGTACAGAAGATCCGCCGTGACGGCTGGTCCTGCGTATGTGCGGAACTCGGTGCATGTAAACACACAGACGACGCGGGCTGTTCCTCGGACCAAAGATCAGGCTCTAGGGCGGTATTTTATGTTATTTTATGTTAGGTCAATTAGGTTAGGTAAGGTTAGGTTCAGTTAGGTTAGGTTAGGTTAGAAACACCAAGCTCTGCTCATTCGTAGGACCAACCGTAACGCCGGATCTTCTCTACCGTCACGGCGGGAACACGTAGCTCAAATAAAAAAGAATACACAATAACCTGAGTGTATTCAAAAGAACGCAGTGAACAAGCAACGAAATTACAAAACAAGTCTATACAATAATATAAAAAATAGACGATCATAAAATGTAATATTCCCCCCTAAAAAAAAAAAAATCCATATTTAACCAGACATTTTGTGGCCTCTGATCCATACACACAAATCGATCCACCTTTTGACTCCCTTCATGAGGATCACCTTGAGGCGCCTCCACACGCCCCTCGCATTCCACACCCCCTTCAGGAGTCCTTTAAACCCGACACCTCCTCCAGCCAGCAGGTGCGAGACGCCGTGCAATGTTGACGACTGTTTATCATTATTGTGATTGTGTGAACGGGGACGAAACTAGCGATTCGGGTCGTGAGTCGGAACATTTTTGTAGAGACATAATTGTTGTTGGTATGATTATTGTGGGAAAAAATATAAATAGAAAAGGAAGAACAGGAAGATAAAGAAGAGAAGAAAGGAGAAGAGAAGAAGAAGTAAAAAGGAAAGGGAGAAGAAGATGAAGAAGAAGAAGGAAGAAGAAAAAGGAGGAGGAAGAAGAAAACGAAAAGGAAGAAAAAGAAAGGAAGAAGAGGACGAAGAAAATGAAGAAAATGAAGATGTAGAAAAAGCAAGAAGAAGAAGAAGAGAAGTAAAAGAAGACAATTAGGAATAAAATTAAAAAGTAAAAAACGATGAGGAAAAAAAGAAAAGGAAGAAGAGGACGAAGGGAAAAAAAAATACAGGAAAAAAAACAGAAAAGGAAGAAAAAGACAGAAGAAAAAGAACAAGAAGAACAAGAAGAACAAGAAGAAGAAGAAAGAAGCGCCTGCAGCACCCGACCATTGCTGCACCTTCGCCTCGCAGGACCCAAGATTATCCTATCATAACCTTGTGCGAATCTGTCGAACTTCGGTCAAAACTACGAGACAACTCTAAGTGTATAGTTGTATAGCATTATGGAATCAAGGTATTATCCTGACAGCAAGAAAACTGAGGTTAGACGCACAATAAGACGTGGTTCGATTTTTTTTTGGTGTGTGTGTGTGTGTGTGTGTGTGTGTGTGTGTGTGTGTGTGTGTGTGTGTGTGTGTGTGTGTGTGTGTGTGTGTGTTTTGTGTGTGTGTGTTGGGGTGTGGTGTGTGTGTGTGTGTGTTGTGTGTGTGTGTGTGTGTGTGTGTGTGTGTCTGTGTGTGTGGTGTGTGTGTGTGTGTGTGTGTGTGTGTGGTGTGTGTGTGTGTGGTGTGTGTGTGTGTGTGCGCGTGCGCGTGTGTGTGTGTGTGTGTGTGTGTGTGTGTGTGTGTGTGTGTGTGTGTGTGTGTGTGTGTGTGTGTGCGTGTGTGTGTGTGTGTGTGTGTGTGTGTGGTGTGTGTGTGTGTGTATTCATCTAGTTGTAGTTGTTTGTGTGTGTGTGTGTGTGTGTGTGTGTGTGTGTGTGTGTTTGTGTGTTGTGTGTGTGTGTGTGTGTGTGTGTGTGTGTGTGTGTGTTTGGAGTCTGATCTTACTCCTCCACCTAAACTAATGCAAACAGCCTCGTCAACGCTAAACAAACACTAAAAACTACCCGCAAGTGTCCACAGAAGAAGAAAACAAAACATCGCACATATAAATTTAATCAAAACTGAACGCAGTGAAAGAGCAACGAAAAAACAAAACAAGTCTATGTAATAAAATAAAAAAATATTAATAAATCAAGTCCCCCTAAAACAAACTTCCATATTTGACCAGTAAAAAGAGACGCCTCCTCAACCCATTACCTCCGCACACACGCCTAACGCAAAGTACTAGATTAAAATTTATAATACAGTGGGGCGGGATATCTAAAGTGGATCTTGAGCCCTGGAGTACCGCGAGACCAAGAAGACTCAATCCCTTCTACGGGATAACCAAGACGCCTTCTACGGACACAATACAGGCTCCAGGGAGTGTCTGTAGGTGATGTTCTCCAGGATTGTGTATTGCTGATATTCGTGAATACATTAAAATACTGAATAAATTAAGATGTGAAAGATGCCCCGCGGAGTGTGGCGTTTGCAAGGTAAGTACATGAGGAAGAGAATGTGTGGGAAGAGAGTTGGTGCTGAAAATATGAGAGAGAGAGAGGGAGGGAGAGGGAAAGAGAGGATGGGAGGAAGAGATGATTATGATGTAAGGTAACACGTACTCTGATTACCCTCAAACACCACCCATCGCCACTTTCCTCCCTCAAATAGATGACCTCTAAGAACCCATCACCATCACGTCACGTCACGTCACACACCATTCACACTTCCTCAAACAAGGTAATTTTCATCATATCATTACCTACGACCTCGTCTATACTTCCCCATCATCATCATCATCATCATCAGTGTCCTTAATCTCCATCATGCACCTTCGCCACCAGGACCAGCTGTGAAAAAAGTCAAAGAACCTTAACTCAACCCTCTGATGACCGGACTCGCAGATGGTGCACCGATTTTCTACAAGGGGAACGTAATCGAAGTCGAATTCTAAGGAGACATTCATCGGCGTTGATCAGAGGATGAGGTATGAGACTGCCAAGGGTGATGCAGATGCAGGACCCTGAAATACGTGTAAGTGGTACGTAAGTGTGTACAACCTGTGTGTAAGGTGTTGGTCGCTTACAATGGGGTGGAGTGAAGAGTAGTTCAGTATCTTGGTTTTATTGGTTACTAGCCGCAAAGCCGCCCTCCGGGCGGACTTTTTAACTAGCTCCTGCGGAGGGCTATTGGTGGGCCTTCAGCCCACCACCTGTGTTTGGTGGGCCTTCGGCCCACCAAACACAGCTTTCTGGAGAGTGTGTTTGGTGGGCCGCGGCCCACCAAACACAGACTCTCCAGATAGCCCCTTCTAACTTTCCTGAAATCATGGATGTAGAAATGTATGTATTAACGCCTTACCCATCACCCCCCACCCATTCACTCACCCATTACCCATTACCCATTCACTCACCCATTACCCATCACCACAAACCCATTCACTCACCCCATTACCCATCACCTCCCACCTATTCCCTCACCCATCACCCATCACCCCCCACCCATTCACTCACCCATCACCCCACACCCATTACCCATCACCCCACCCATTCACTCACCCATTACCCATCACCCTACATCAAGGTTTCCTCAATTCTCGCAACCCACATTTATTTTTCACAGTTCTCGCTAATAGGCTGCTAAAAAAAGAAGGAAAAAAGTGATCGGATCATCTCATAAGTGGGCTTAAAAGTTGCCCCTGGTCGAGGTGGTTCCAAAACTGTGCCATATGATGGGATTGGGGCACTGGGGGAGGCACCTATCGCGGACACACACACACACTTTCGCTTATATTATTATAGATAGATACAGCCGATCTTAAGAGGAGCAGCACCGGAGACGTGTGATCGCCATGCCATCCCATTGTAAGCTACCAACACCCTACAATGTGACATAAAGATACGAAGACGCCCTCGCACTGCCTCGTCCGTGTAGTGACCTAGTCCCTCCTGCCGATAGACGTGCGGGCGCCGGGCTGACGATCCCTGCCCGAGGAGGAGAAGGAGAATAAAGGTCTTGGTGTTGATTCAAATCTCACTTTAAGTCTTCTCTGCCTCGTAAGCGGCGAGCAGCTTAAGATTACGTTTGTGCTGTCCATCACCGGGGAGCTTCTTTTCTTTTCGTTGTTTTTTTCTTTATTGAGGGCTGATGGAGGAGAAAAAAACAGCTGGTTGAATTCCCAGCCTGCAGGTTCAGGGCCTCACTGCACACACACCTGTCCGTGGTGATGAGCGTCCCTGCCAGCCGGGGAGAAGGCAAGGGCCACACCGCGCAGATTAAGGACCATCATAGTCATGTTTATCTCTTCTTCCCCATCAGGGCAAGGCGCATCCATGCACACGGCGGCCTACGGCGGGGTGAGGCGGAGAGGGGCGTTGTCGAGCCTCCTCACCGCCTCTTCCCATGGCAGGATGATGGCACCTCCTGGGCAAGGGCTGACGCTGCCCAGGACGTGCCCTCTACCCTCAGGCACCTCTTTAAGTCCTCCACTCCTCTCCACTCCTCTTGAAACACCCGCTCGAAGGAAAACGTAAAGTAGAGTGGATAATGACCGAGCGTGTCTGAGTGGCGTGTGTCTCGTCATGCACAAACACGGGGCCGCGTCCTGTGTGTTGCTGCACCGGACTGTGACCCCGATGACCCCCGCCCCGCAGGCTAAGGTCAACGCGGCGGGTGATGAGTTCCTTGGCAATACGTGTCACTTCGGGTTTCTCACATATTCCATCTCACCTTTTGTTTATTATTGTATCGTCCTTGCCTTCCATGTTGTGTACCTGAATGTAGTGGTTTTTTAGCTTCTGAAGTGCAACGTTCACTATAGTGCTGGTGATCAGAGGTGGGCAGTGCCAACAGTGATACTTAGCGAAACATTTACTCGTAAGTGCTACTCATGGGTATACTTGTGTGTTGTGTATATGTACGCATATATAGACATATTATCAATTGCTACACAAATGCTTCTATACCAATGAAATATGGGACGCAAAATTGAAGAAAAAAACTAATGAAACAAGTGCGGCAAGATGTAATAATGCGATCAAAATCAGTTTGTACGTGTATAAATATCAATGTAACGAAATTGTGATAAATAAAACTTGTGTTGTGTATTTGGTCAATTCGATGCATGGGGTTCTAATTTCCTTTGCAATGATTTGGATTTCTGAACTCTATATTCTGTTCGTTCAGGTACCACAGCGCACTTTCAGATAGATGCAGGTATATATAGAAACAAAGCACTGTAGGTGAGAAACTAAACTAATCATATATAGGGGAATGGCGCAGGGCAGAAAAGAAAGCAACACAAAGCTATATATGTGTAACATCTAGGTGTTCGGCTATAAGAATAATTGAATGGTTCTCCGTAGTGCACAATAAGTATCATCTCGGTGTCATAGGGTGCCTGGAGCGATCACACACCCGGTGGAGGGAAGCCTCAGCAAGCTTTGATGAAAGGCTCATTTTGTGTCATCCTCACAGGACTTGACACAACGGGATGGAGTGGAAAGAATGAAGGAAGAGTGGATAGCTATATAGTGGGTAATGGGGAGTGGATATCTATATAGGATACTGGGAACTAGATAGCTTGAAGTTTGCTTATTTGTGTGATGGACGGATTATCTGAAAACCTAAACTACATATTTTGAAGACTATACAGGAATGGTCGCACAGAGTTGAGTGGGTAACCAATAGGACACCACGCGAATATGTGCAAATTACAGAACACAGGAGGTCGACTTCAATCTTTTCAATAGAGGAGTAACAAGACACCTCCCGAACTAAATTGCCCCACCCACCCTTTTTATATTCTCTTACTGTCTTCTTTATAGAGACTGACAACTAAGCGGGCTATTTGTTACTCCTTTTTTTTTGCCCTTGGCCAGTCCTTTGTGAAATTTTAAAAAAACGAAAAGTCAGGATACCACATTGAACACCCGACAGTGACATTGCTTGGCGCTAAGTTTTGGAGTTTTATTTTTAAGTGGCAAACTGGAATGTTCTCTGCGGTGAAACTCGCAGCCATCACAATTCAATCCCTTGCACCAAACAGTAAATGTCCTTGCAGAGCCACAGCAATGTTCGGTGACTTGTTTATCGCCGCCCAGCCCATCGTCTTCCCTCGGCCTGGGGAGTCTTCTCTGCTGGACAGTATGGCGGGAGACTTCCTGGAGGATGAAGTGATGGACGCCGTGATGGAGCCTTGGGGACATGACACAGGCTTGGTGTTGAGGCCCAGGGCGTGGGTGAAGCCTTGGCCACGCTTGTGTCCCCTCACGTGTGTGGTGACCCGCCCACGGCGACCCACACGTCAACACTTTGTGCTCGAGCCTCGCCTTGCCAGTGACGCCACGGCCAGCGGTGACCAACAGTGCGGCCAAGGCGCCCCTCACTCCTCCAACACCAAGTACAAGGAACACAACTGGTCGAGCAGGAAGCGGACAGCCTCCACCCAAAGCGTCACCATAAGGGCGCCGCCACCGACGTGAAGGACACTGCAGGAAGCAGCCACACCCCCACAGACACCAGCGAGTCCCGCGGAGACTCGCCTTGGCAGTTCAGTGTGGACATGAAGGGGTGCGACGAGGTGCGGGCGACGACGGAGGGCGGCCTGTTGGTGGTGGAGGGACAAGGGTCAAGCAGCACCTCCCAGCAGCTGGTGCGACACATCACCTCCCTGCCCCGCCACGCGACCCACGACGCCCTCACCGCCACCCTCAACCACGGCCGCCTCACCGTCACCCCCAAGGTCGCGACGCAGCTGCAGGGCCAGGCCAGGACGCTGCCCATTGACGTGCAGCAGCAGGAGACATCAGAATCCACTGAGCAGCAGCAGCAGAAGACATCAGACTCCACTAAGCAGCAGCAGCAGAAGACACCAGAACCCACTGAGCAGCAGCTGCAGAAAACACCAGATTCCACTGAGCAGCAGCAGCAGAAGACATCAGATTCCCCTGAGCAGCAGCAGCAGAACACATCAGAATCCACTGAGCAGCAGCAGCAGAACACATCAGAATCCACTGAGCAGCAGCAGCA
>JACEEZ010001791.1:46361-56361 GCA_016584305.1 Chionoecetes opilio
TCCTGAGGGAGGGAGAACGCTCTGGAACACTCGAGAGTTCCTACACTCATCGTGCTGTGAGTGTGAGTTTTAGAGTGATGTAGTATAGTGTATAGAGATGCAATATATTTGTTCGAGCCGATGACATTCCAGTAAATGTACACATCATTATAGGCCTCTTCCATTTGCGACATTTCAAGAACCAGTTCACGGAACCCAAGAGTTCAGGCGTTCCATTTGCGCACGAAAACCTGGGTCCGAGGCAAAGCGCGGAGTGACTCAGCAAAACCCGTGAACTTTCTCTACCCACATTCATTGGTGGGTAGCTTGGGTAAAGTTTTCAGTTCATAACAAACAATGGTCGCCTTGGGCCCTATTTCTCTTATCGTGAAGGGTTTTCCGCATGCACAAGTCGGAGAGGATGTCAGACGGCATACAAGAGGCCTAGTGGAGGCCATGCGTTCCCGCGATCATAAACTTGATATGATCCCTTCACATAACAGCTAGCTGAGTTATCTCTCGTTATCTCTCTCTCTCGTTATCTCTCGTTATCTCTCGTTATCTCTCTTATCTCTCGTTATCTCTCTATCTCTCTCGTTATCTCTCTCTCGTTATCTCTCTCGTTATCTCTCTCTCGTTATCTCTCTCTCTCGTTATCTCTCTCTCTCTCGTTATCTCTCGTTATCTCTTTCTCTCTCGTTATCTCTCTCTCGTTATCTCTCTCTCTCTCGTTATCTCTCTCTCGTTATCTCTCGTTATCTCTCTCTCGTTATCTCTCTCTCTCTCTCTCTCTCTCTCTCTCTCTCTCTCTCTCTCTCTCTCTCTCTCTCTCTCTCTCTCTCTCTCTCTCTCTCTCTCTCTCTCTCTCTCTTGCCTCGCCAGCTGAGTATGTTTGTAAACAAAAGACGGGGTTTTTGCGTTCCATTTGTGACACGCGAACCCAACCCTGAACCCAGAACCCAACCCTGAACTGAAAGAACTGGTTCATGCAACTTGGGCACAAATGGAAGAGGCCTTATGAAACTTTATGACTGCACATGCAATGAGAGAGAGAGAGAGAGAGAGAGAGAGAGAGAGAGAGAGAGAGAGAGAGAGAGAGAGAGAGAGAGAGAGAGAGAGAGAGAGAGAGAGAGAGAGTATCCCAGGGTCAAAACTAGAGAATGTCTTTCTTTTTTCAGTGTTACATTTTTATTTAAAATTTTAAAATAATATCCTATTATAAGATTATCGATATTGATAATGGAAGCTCAAAATCTTAGCAAAGAAACAAACAATAAAGCTTTTGGAGGAGACAAACTTTATAATGGCAATTATATAGTTTGTAGTTCATGGTCGCCTTACGTCATGAATAAAAAAAAAAGAATACATTGCATAATGTGTTAACACCTTGACAGTGGCCTCAGTGGCAACGCGGTGACGTGGTTAGTCAAGAGTATCTGTGATGCGTTTTAATGAACATAATTAACATCTATCAGGGAACGTTTACTCATGCATGTCTAACTACATTAATTAATTATCTTGGTCTGCTTTATGCTAAATCCATACAACAAACACTAAGCAACGAAAGTCGTTAAGCTGTCTTAGCAGCAAAATATGGTAAATATTGCTCTAGAGATGATGAAATCCATAGCAATGTTTTCCCCGAGTCTCTGTAATCATGGTCGTGGTCCGGCCCGAACCTTCTAGCGCCACAGAAAACTGAGTATATAGAGTGGCGGGCGTGGAGGGCAGACTGGACCCCTTCGCTCTACGAAGGTATCCTGTCCCCCCTTTTATGCTACTACAAAACTTTTTACTCCTACAATCCACTCCGTTCCACTTCCCACCCCCTCCCCGTCTTCTATCTCACTGCTACTATCCTACCGTGGTTCGGACGAGGCCACATTAAATCCAATGACCCCTCTGCTATACGGAGGTAATCTTACCCTTTTTTATGCTGCTGCAAAACTTTATACTCCTACAATCCACTCCATTCCGCTCGCCTTCCCCTCTCTATCAGTGGTTCGGATCCCACGAAAAACTGTAGGTCCCTCCGCTCTACGGAGTCCTTCTTCCCCTGTCCAATCTCTGAAAAAATTAAAAAAAACAAAAAATAAAAACTTTTAATCTCAGACTTCTTTCACTAAATTTTTCAAAGTTTCCTTCCTCCTGTTTGTATATGTTGGAACGCGAGAGAGGTAGTGGAGAAATGACGCCAGCCGCCCGTGCGGGGTGCCGAGGAGCATCAGGGTGTGCGCACGTACATGGCAGTGACAGAAAGGAAAAAAAAAAAGAAAAACAAGACAATAAACAAACAACAACAGCAACAACAAAAACAAAAACAAGATAAAGAAGAAAGAAGATAAGAAGAAAGAAGAACGAAGAGAAGAAGAAAACAAGTCAAGCGTGAAGAAAGAAAAATCAAGAACAAAACCAAAACTGAAGAACTGGTGGGAGGCGGGGGTGGGCGCGGGGTTGTCCTGGGTGTGTCCGGAGCACCATCTTCCGAGGCCCATGTCCTGCCAAGCCGCCCCAGAGTGGTTTCTGTTTGCTCGTGCGAGATGGGAAAGCGTGTCGTTAGGTCGAGATCGACTCACAACAAAAACACACAAAAAAACATACAGCACCTGGGTCAAGCCCCGGAGACTTTTTCTCTTACTAGCCTCCTTTCTCTCACCCATCTATTCTTCTCCCTGTCCCCACTTCCCCATCTCCTGCTTTCTCTTTTTATATTCTATTCTATAGGGCAGACTCACAAGAATCGAGGACGTGCTACCGTAAACACTGCCGCTGTAGTTCCCACGGCAAACTTCACCATAGCATAACCATTCTTATTGCCGCCGCTACTCCTGATAGAGCATCGTGTAAATCAAGAATTGTCAGCAATGGTCAGAAACAGCGGCTTTTTCGCCTTCCGCCCGCTCTCCCACATGAGGGAGGAGTGTCCTGTGGTGGGACACGGCTCCGGCGACCTGCTGGTGGACAAGGTGATGGAGATCTTGGAGCCCTGGAGCGCCGGGGCCTTGGCGGGTGATCCCAGCCCGTGGTCCAGGCCAGGGGCGCGCTGCTGTGCCCACGCCTGTCCGCCGCACCCTCCACAACCACAGCCATCCCGCCGTCACCGTCACCACTTCGTTATCTTGCCAAGCCTCCTTACTGCATCCTGCCGCGGCGACCAGGAAGGTGGTAGACAGGAGGCAGAGAAAGGCGATGCCTGCTCTCAGCAGTGCCAAGGGAAGGACACGGCAAGCAGTGGGGACAAAGCCTCGGCAGACACCAGCAAGGATGCCGCTGGGAGCACCGGCAGCGGCAAGACTCCAGAGGAGTGTCCTTGGCAGTTCAGTGTGGACATGAAGGGGTGCGACGAGGTGCGGGCGACGACGGAGGGCGGCCTGTTGGTGGTGGAGGGACGAGGGTCAAGCAGCACCTCCCAGCAGCTGGTGCGACACATCACCTCCCTGCCCCGCCACGCGACCCACGACGCCCTCACCGCCACCCTCAACCACGGCCGCCTCACCGTCACCCTCAAGGCCGCGACGCAGCTGCAGGGCCAGGCCAGGACGCTGCCCATTGACGTGTTGCAGCAGAAAGAGCCTGAATGTACGGAACAACAGCAGCAGATGACATCAGAATCCACGCAGCAGCAGCAGCAGCAGCAGAAGGCACCTGCTGAAGCGGAGGAGCAGCAGCAGCAGCAGAAAGCACCTGAAGCAGAGGAGCAGCAGCAGCAGCAGAAAGCACCTGAAGCGGAGGAGCAGCAGCAGCAGCAGAAAGCACCTGAAGCGGAGGAGCAGCAGCAGCAGCAGAAAGCACCTGAAGCGGAGGAGCAGCAGCAGCAGCAGAAAGCACCTGAAGCGGAGGAGCAGCAGCAGCAGCAGCAACAGCAGTCGGAAGCAGCGGAGAACACTCAATGACTGATTTAGGCACGAACTTGTATTTAATTTGTTAAATCACAATGTAGGGAAAACCTTTTTTTTTCTTGGCATAATTACTGATAAAGTATCATTTCAACTATGATATTCAATGTCATGAAAAAATGTGTTGGTTGATGCGTGTGACTCAACCTACATAGTTTGCGGGACGTCATGCTACAGCATTATCTGCTGTGCTGTCTTCTGACGTGATTCACTCACCTGGAAACCTAATAAATTTTTGCGTGTTATTTTTTTTATTATATACATCGGCTCTGTTAATTATATACGCAGAACATTCAGATGTTATTTTCCTTTATGTATACCCATGAATGATGAGCCATTTCATGTAATGTGGAATGAGACGATGATACTTAATATTACGTAACCTGATGAACTTTTTACGTAAGTGAGAGAGAGAGAGAGAGAGAGAGAGAGAGAGAGAGAGAGAGAGAGAGAGAGAGAGAGAGAGAGAGCAGTCGTGAGGAAGAGGGAGCAAACTTTAATTCTATATCTTCTCATGTTGTGTCTGTGGAAACTTGAAACAATAGCACGCGTTATTATATTCATTAGATATCCTATTCCTCTGTTTGGTGCAAGGGACTGATTTGTGATGGCTGTGAGTTTCGCCGCAGAGAACACTCCAGTTGTGTACCACTTAGGTAAAACTCCAACCTTAGCGCCAAGCAATATCACTGTCGGGTGTTCAATGTGGTATCCTGAGTTTTTTTTTTTTTTTTTACATCATAAAGGACTGGCCAAGGGCAATAAAACAAATAGCCCGCTTAGTTGTCAGTCCCTATAAAGAAGACAGTAAGAGAATATAAAAAGGGTGGGTGGGCCAATTTAGTTCGGGAGGTGTCTTGTTACTCCTCTATTGAAAAGATTGAAGTCGATCTCCTGTGTTCTGTAATTTGCACATATTCGCGTGGTGTCCTATTGGTTACCCACTCAACTCTGTGCGACCATCCTGTATAGTTTTCAAAATATGTAGTTTAGGTTTTCAGATAATCCGTCCATCACACAAATAAGCAAACTGCAAGCTATCTAGTTCCCAGTATCCTATATAGATATCCACTCCCCATTACCCACTATATAGCTATCCACTCCCCATTACCCACTATATAGCTATCCACTCTTCCTTCATTCTTTCCACTTCATCCCGTTGTGTCAAGTCCTGTGAGGATGACACAAAATGAGCCTTTCATCAAAGCTTGCTGAGGCTTCCCTCCACCGGGTGTGTGATCGCTCCAGGCACCCTATGACACCGAGATGATACTTATTGTGTACTACGGAGAACTATTCAATCATTCTTATAGCCGAACACCTAGATGATATATATAGCTTTGTGTTGTTTTCATTTCTGCCCTGCGCCATTCCCCAATGATTAGTTTAGTTTCTCACCTACAGTGCTTTGTTTCTATATATACCTGCATCTATCTGAAAGTGCACTGTAGTACCTGAACGAAAAGAATATAGAGTTCAAAAATCCAAATCATTGCAAAGGAAATTAGAACCCCATGCAACGAATTGACCAAATACACAACACAAGTTTTATTTATCACAATTTCGTTACATTGATATTTATACACGTACAAACTGATTTTGATCGCATTATTACATCTTGCCGCACTTGTTTCATTAGTTTTTTCTTCAATTTTGCGTCCCATATTTCATTGGTATAGAAGCATTTGTGTAGCAATTGATAATGTGTCTCTATATATGCGTACATATACACAACACACAAGTATACCCATGAGCAGGGCATGTAGTACGGTACGGTACGGTACGAAATTACGGTACGGTACGGTTATTTAAGGGCTAAAAGTACGGTTCGATATTACGGTTCGATATATGTCTTCAAGTTCGGTACGGTACAAAAGTTTTTTTTTATTTCCGTACTTATATCGAACTATTTTCGTACCCAGCGCCCATACTGCCGCCGCCCATTGGGCGGTGGATGGGCGGATAGGGGAATGAGTGAGCGAGATTTTACCCCATTAATTAACACCACCGTGTGACTTCATTAGCCAGGTAGAATTTCTGCCAAGCTGCCTGGGTGTGAACGTGGCATGGGTATTATCCCTCAGCCTCCTGACCTCCTCGATCAGGTCAAGGAGATAAGTCAGGTGGCGTGGGGCGTCGGCCCCATTACTCACATACCCACCTGCATTTAATTAAAATAAGTTTTCTCAAGACCTCTTTCGCTGACACAGCTCCATCTCGGAATCTCCTCAGTTCACCATAGCAAGTCATTGCCTACACGACAACTCCTGCTCCTGCTGGCGGGCCTGATGGCTGCACCGGATTTTTCTTAGATACTCAGCAACGTGATCACACGGTAAGAGTTAATTGATATTCTGTGTGTGTGTGTGTGTGTGTTGTGTGTGTGTGTGTGTGTGTGTGTTGTGTGTGTGTGTGTGTGTGTGTGTGTTGTGTGTGTGTGTATTATGTGTATGTATGTATATATATTATATATATATATGTATATATATATATATATATATATATCTATATGCAATTATACATATATAATATATATATATATATGTATATATATATATATAATATATATTATATATATATATATATATATAGTTGATTTTCTTGTTAGATTCATCATGATGTTTCAGGGTGACAGAGACACTCGGTATACTTGGGGTTGTTTATGCAACGTTTCGCCAAGGCACTTGGCATCATCAGGCTAAAAATAGTTAAAATTTAATATATTGTAATGCTAAAAAGCGAACATCTAAAAAATTAATTCTAAGAAACAATAAAATATTCCTATATTTTCTAAAATTACTAACTAATAAATAAAATATAATTTGTACTTAACGGACCTTGGTGTGTATGCTGTCTGAGTTGGTAGAGGACTGAATGAACACTAGTTTTGTGAGTGACATTTCAGCTTGTGTGGGGCGATCGAACCGAGAGTCGGGCAATCGAAACAGTGGTAGTCATTTGAGTATATGTAGTTGTTGTGAAATGACTTGGTTATTAAGATCAGGGGACAAGTGCTTGATGTGTATAGCTTCTAATAATTTAGTGTCACTAGGGTAGTGTGCCTTGGATAGGATACTAAAGTCATTCATAGAAAAAGGGTGATCTAAATCATGTGAGTGTGAGCGGATTGCAGATTGCGAAGGTGAAGAAATGGGTCGACCAGTACGTGCAGAAACACCTTTGTGCTCAGAAAGCCTAAGGGTTAAATTCCTTGTCGTCTCGCCGACGTATCTAGCGTTACAGCTAGAACATTTGAATTCATAAATTATGTTAAAAAGCCCTTATTAAATTATTATTAAAGCCCTTATTTCTAACATAATTTATGAATTCAAATGTTCTAGCTGTAACGCTAGATACGTCGGCGAGACGACAAGGAATTTAACCCTTAGGCTTTCTGAGCACAAAGGTGTTTCTGCACGTACTGGTCGACCCATTTCTTCACCTTCGCAATCTGCAATCCGCTCACACTCACATGATTTAGATCACCCTTTTTCTATGAATGACTTTAGTATCCTATCCAAGGCACACTACCCTAGTGACACTAAATTATTAGAAGCTATACACATCAAGCACTTGTCCCCTGATCTTAATAACCAAGTCATTTCACAACAACTACATATACTCAAATGACTACCACTGTTTCGATTGCCCGACTCTCGGTTCGATCGCCCCACACAAGCTGAAATGTCACTCACAAAACTAGTGTTCATTCAGTCCTCTACCAACTCAGACAGCATACACACCAAGGTCCGTTAAGTACAAATTATATTTTATTTATTAGTTAGTAATTTTAGAAAATATAGGAATATTTTATTGTTTCTTAGAATTAATTTTTTGCTGTTAATTTGATAGCTGTTCTAGCAGGTCAGCACCTCCACTCCCAACACGACATAGCAACATGCAACGAGATAAAACATGCAGTGATGCGTTGATACGATTAATTAAGCCGTCCAGGAAGATACAGAAAACCATGATATTTGCAGGTTTCAATAAGTTTATCTTAGTGACAATGACATTATAATAAACCTTTGTGTTACAGTACTGTCAAATACGCTGTGACAACACCAGATGCAGCGAGATCTTATTGCATTGTTGTGACGTACTTGTATGCTACTGGAAGGCTGCCAAGGAGTTTAGATTAACACTTTACAATGTGTTGAATATATTTTGGTCTGTAATTGACACTCAAATCCATAAGTTGTGATATTTCTTCCTGTCCCTCAAATAAAGGTGAGACAAGTAAGTGAAAAGGAGAGAGAGAGAGAGAGAGAGAGAGAGAGAGAGAGAGAGAGAGAGAGAGAGAGAGAGAGAGAGAGAGAGAGAGAGAGAGAGAGAGAGAGAGAGAGAGAGAGAGAGAGATGCCTTTTAGCCTACCTTTTACCTTTGTTGTACCTTTTTGTACCTGGGTTCCTGCCCTGGGCAGGAACCCAGCAACAAAGGTAGTTGCGCCAGCAACGACCATCTCTCCGAACTTCTTTTCCTAACGACGAAAGCTACAAAGCCTCCCTTTTCGGTCGTTAACGCGTCGGAAGGCGCTGACTGGCTAAGGCGAGTAATGACGTCATCAAGCGCGTCATCAGTCACCAGCCAATGACAAACAGTTTTTTAAAACTTCTCGACCAATCACAAGTCAGCGAGACATATTTCCGGGCAAGAATGGCATGCCAGACTGCCTCTCCCCGCCTTCTGTCCCTGCCATCTCAAACTAATTCTCGTTTTATTCGGAATGCTTGCGTTTTAAGGAGTTTTAATGTATCAGATAGTAAGATGTATAAGTAAGGAGCCTGTGTTGCTAGTGTTTTGGTGGTAGAAGGTGTGTGTGTGTGGGTTGAAATAGTGAATATTTGTGATATGGGGAGGCCCCGCGGCAAAGCCTCTCCGTCACTCTGCCCCGCCATCAGTCACCTCATCATAACGTCTTTAAATCACCCTTATTTAAGGTGACACACGGTGATACATTGATTTAGATAATGACAAGTATATATAACATCTCACCATAATCTCTAAGTTGTATAATAACGAGTAATAAGACGTTTAATCCTGCCCAAACCTACAGTGGTGGAGGAGCTGGCGGCTCCAGCCGCCACACTCAAAAGTTTTGAGTAAAAACCCGCAGTTATCCGCCTCACCTGTGCCTTCCTGAAGAAGACAGTCAGCTCCCACGCCTGTGATAGCACCATAGGATATCACCAGGGATCATAGGACTCCTCAAGGGGTTCTCGCTCCCCTACTAAATATTACCAAAGACATCTATCTTCCTTGGTGAAGTTGGTGTTGATATCCACCTCACGGGCTTCATCATGCTGCTGCTGCTGCTGCCGAAGGCCGCGCTGCCAGACGTGGATGAGTCCCTTGCTTGTATTTCATCTCTTTACTCATATATATGAATAATATCCATCCAAATGCAATCATATGTCTACATTCACCTATAAAAAAGATAATTCATAGCATACCAAGCAATAATGAGCATGCCTGGAGACTTCCGACCTCTGCTAATACCGGTCTTGAGCAGTCGTTGGCCAGTGTGCACGTTAACGACGAAACCTACGACTTTTCCGCGCTGTGGGTTCCGTCGTTGGACTAACGACCAAAAAAAGGTCTTTAAGTGTTTTGTGGCTTCTGGCAGCTGCAGGACCAAAGGACGTCTATTCGATGCCATAACAGCGCGCCAGCAGATGTACGATGTTTCCTTTTCATTTCATCCTGCCGCGTGGAGAGGTAAGAGCTAGCCAGGTCGTGCCTCACCCCATGGCCGGAGTCGTCATGCCACACCGGCACTGCTGACAGTGGGAGGAGGATGGGGGGAGGCGCCCATGAGTGACGACCTTGCTGACGGAGGGAAGTGGGATGGGGGGAGGCGCCCTTGAGTGCCGGCACTGCTGACGGAGGGAGGTGGGATGGGGGGAGGCGCCCTTGAGTGCCGGCACTGCTGACGGAGGGAGCTAGGTGGGATGGGGGGAGGCGCGCCCTTGAGTGCCGGCACTGTGACGGAGGAGCTAGGTGGGATGGGGGAGGCCCTTGAGTGCCGGCACTGTGACGGAGGGAGCTAGGGGATGGGGGAGGCGCCCTTGAGTGCCGGCACTGCTGACGGAGGGAGCTAGGTGGGATGGGGGGAGGCGCCCTTG
>JACEEZ010001791.1:61361-93738 GCA_016584305.1 Chionoecetes opilio
TCCTACTACTAATACTTCTACTAATACTATCCATACTAAAAAAAATACTAAAAATAATAAGATAAATCAAGCCACACAGATTGGGCTTACTGTGGGTGGCTTAGTCCTATACTTATACAACAATCTATTCAAGAATCATCCTCTAGTCTGTCATTATTCGACGTCTAGTGGCTGAGTTTGTTTTAACTTTCCTGGTGAACCATTTTCTATCTCCTTTTTTCCCTACATCTGAATTTATGCCTGAATTAATTCATATTAATTAGAAACCTTTGCTCCCTACAATTAAGCCACCCTTTAATCTAATCATCAACCTTACCACCTATTGAATTTCATTGCCAATAATGTTACTTAATAATATTTGATGAGCCAATTAATTGATTGCTATTCATCCACTTGTTCATGATTACAGTATTTCTTTCGTGATTTTATTTTACTTTCCAAATTGACCTTGGCTTTCAAATATCGTCATCTCTATTGAGAAAACTCAGTAAAACTACATGTATTCATACGCCTCCAGCCCTTCCTTTGTTGTGACCAGATATCCATGACGCATCTATATCTATTCTACAAAAAACATGTAATGAAAACAAAAACATTCTCCCTTCACCTCCCATCATATACTATAATTGTGCAAATTATCAAAACAATACCTGACGCCACCCGATAACTTCTAAAAAAAACCTTCTTTCGAAATGAACTGTGAAAGGCGTGTTAGAATCTTTAATGGAGGAAAAGGGAAGGGTAACAGAATGGCCTTCACTGTAATGTTTGTTAGGTGGGTTGGACACCTAGCATGGCACGGGCTAGAAAGATAGTACTAGGAATTATTTTCTTTATTTTTAGTAATTGCTGCTTCATATCATAGTTGAGGTTGAGTGGATTTTCTGCTGCAGGATATGTTTCTAAAGTATATTTGAAAGTGTGTCGTTTAGCTTGATTTATGACCAAGTAAAAAATGGAGGCGTTTAACCAATGCTGCTGTACCAGAAATCTACGAATTCTTTTAAGCAACAATCTGGTGTGGCCATGGTTAGAATGCATAATGCAGGGAGTGTTCATTTCTCAACTAATGTCTCAACAACACACACACATACATCATCAACAAATTTCACTAAATTTTTATTTTCTCATTGCAATGCACATAATAAGACAACAAATTTGTAATGTTGATGTACAAATTTGATGCAAAACAAATATAGCTGAGAGAGGGAAGGGCCCCCTGGGATGCAGATTAAATTTTCATGTTCCCTGTAGCAGTGATAATGAACCCTTGATAAGCCTGCACAGTCATGATGGTTTGTGGCATTGGAGCTCTGCACAACCTCTGCCTTGTGGGCTACACCGGTGTGTGTGTGTGGAGGGGGGGGGGGGAGACAGGCGAGGCACTGACACGAAGAACAAAAACAAGAACAAGAACAAGAACAAGAACAAGAACAAGTACAAAGAGAAGAAGAAGAAGATACCGTTTGTGGTGCTGCTGTCTGCTGTCTGTCTGCCTTGTTTACATGCACACGTTAACATCTCAACAGAATGTGACGTGTATACATTTTGAGATTGGAAAAATAAACCCAAACATCTGCTATAACGTAAATATGAATATGAAAGGTCAGTGTTTAATTTAAGAAATCTTACAAATATGTCAAGACACACTTGCGAGATTCTCCCAGAACGTTATCAGATCAATTATATGAGTTCCTTGCAGATTTAAGTGACGCGGGCAAGACTTGGGAGGACCATGTGATAACTCAAAGGTGATGTGGTGTCCGCGACCCTTAGGGGGAAATCTCACGACTCGGGTCAAAAAAATATATAATTATTTGATATTTAGTGTGTAAATTCGGCAGGGTCAGACGCATCCAATAGGCATATCTGCCGGGCGTATGAAGCGGTGCGTACCTTTAAAATTCAAATCCCCTGGTGCTCTGCCACGCTCTTTTCCTGCCGGCTGATCGATAAACATTGCATTTTTACATATTTTGTGCGATTTTTTATTTTGTTTTTTCGATTATTGTGGTCTGATGTCACTGTACAATAATTTAGGCATGTTTGGCGGGCAGCAAGGCATCTAGGCTGGCGAGAGGCTCTGTCAGCAACGACCGATTCTTAGTATATAGAACCTTATAGTATACGAGGGGGGACCCAAAAAAACCCAGAATTCTGTCATATAATTGTATTCAGATATTTTTACATGTTTACACTTTTATCACCTTCAAAGTATTTTCCATGTGAAGCAATGCACCGGTCCAGACGTGTTTTCCACTGTACAAAACAATTCTGGAACTCTAGCAAAGATATGCCTTTTAACGACTCCGTCGTTTTCTTCTTAACCTCTTCCACGTCTGCAAAACGTTTTCCTTTGAGGACTTTCTTCATTCGGGGGAACAAAAAAATCGCAGGGAGCCAGATCGGGTGAATAGGGAGGGTGGGTAAGTGGGGTCATGCCATTTTTTGTGAGAAACTGTCTCACACTCAAGGCTGTGTGCGCTAGCGCATTGTCGTGATGCAACCACCACTCTCCCCTTTGCCACAGGTCGGGGCGTTTTCGTCTCACTGCGTCTGGCAAACGCTTCAGAACTGCCAAGTAAAAAGTCTGGTGAACAGTTTGACCAGGAGGAACAAATTCTTTGTGGACAATTCCTCTCGCATCGAAGAAACAAATCAACATCGTCTTGACATTGGACTTCACTTGACGCGCTTTTTTGGGTCGTGGTGACGTTGGATGCTTCCATTGACTTGACTGCTGTTTCGTTTCCGGGTCGTAGCCGTAGCACCAGCTTTCCTCACAAGTGATGACCTTCGAAAAAAGGTATGGATCAACTTCCAACTGTTCCTTCAGTTCACGACACGCATTCATTCGTGACTGCTTTTGATCGTCCGTGAGCAAGCGAGGCACCAATTTCGCTGCAACTCTTTTCATCCCCAATTCCTCATTCAAAATTCGTTGGCAGGAGCTCCAGGACACACCAGTCGAATCAACAAGTTCGTCAATTGATCGGCGACGATCCTCTAAGATCAGTTCATGAATTTTCGTGATGTTTTCATCCGTTCGGGAGGTGGACGGTCGCCCTGAACGAGGTTGGTCTTCCAGCGACAATTGACCATTCCTAAAGCGTGCAAACCACTCGTAAACTTGTGTTTTGCTCATGGCAGCATCCTTGTAAGCTGTTTGAAGCATGATAACTGTTTCGGCTGCCGTTTTCCCCAGCAAAAAACAGAATTTCACGGCAGCACGCTGCTCCTTCCTTTCATCCATCGTAAAAATAGACGAAAAGGCGCGAAGCACTTCAAAACAAAGGCGAACCACGGGCCTGTACGTCTTCCCGCGACGACGCCAGTTAGCAGACTGATGCCTGAGGGTTGCCTCACGCGGCATTTAGCGGCGGAAACCTGAACTACTACGGGTTTGTCCCACAGAAAACTATTCCGGTTACTTTTGGGTTCGCCCTCGTATATTTCGTATATAGTATACTTAGTTCATAATATTATACATATATATATATATATATATATATATATATATATATATATATATATATATATATATATATATATATATATATATACACCTATATAGTATAGTAGTATATATAAACAAAAGGGGACCAGGAGCCTTGATGTAGGAGGATGACCGGGTGAGGTGGTACCCAGCAAGCAATGTGACCTTGAATGACCTCGAAGTGACCTTATCTCGCAATACGGACCTCCCAGTACGGGCTGAAGGGTTTTATATTATAATGTTGAGAAACCCTGTTCATATCAATATAATACTCGTGTGTGTGAATATTATGGTGTAATATAGTAGAACAGGAAAAATGCGTTCTTCTCATAATTTTATGTTTTCGCATAAAAAATAAAAAATCTAATTAACTTAGCATTTAATTCACCGATTTTCTCATTTCTTGTTGCAAAATAACCGTGAAATGACTATGTACATTAGCCGGTATAGCCATGTCTAAGGTGTTGAATTTTTTTTTTTAATATTTACTGAACATTTTCGATTAATAAAAAAGCGCCATTTTCCTTATGGCACTGAAAGTTTTTCTTAGCAATGAGATTCATGACTATGCCCAAAAACTTAGATTTACGTATCAACTATCTATTGGAAAAAGGGTATTGCCATAATCTTCACTGTTTTCAAGTTATAAAAAAAAAAAATCAAATTACTTAAATTCGCGCAAAATTATTTATTGTCGCAAAAGTATTACAGCGGAATTATTGAAACTTTTGGCACAGTAGCATCCTATCATCAGGCATTTCGTGTAAAACAATCATTGGCATAAGTCAATTATTAAGCGCAGGGTGACCGAAGAACCATTCCGGGGCACGCGTCGTGAGATTTCCCCCTTAATGATGTGAAGTATTTTAAGTAATTCTACTGATGAATTTCCCTGCCTTGTCTTCAGGGGAGACAAACAACCTCAAAGCGATTTAAAACTCTTTGTATCCTGTCCTCCTCACTTCTGAAGAAAGAATTAAGGTAAAGGGTTGATAGTAGTTAATTGATTTTTTTTTAAATGTATAAAGACTCATCGAAAAATTTAATCAATAAATAGCATTCGTAGATATATGTATATATTATATATATATTATATGATTTTATTATATATTATATATATATATATATATATATATATATATATTATATATATATAATATATATATATATATATATATGTGTGTGTGTGGGGTGTGGTGTGTGTGTGTTGTGTGTTGTGTGTGTGTGTGTGTGTGGTGTGTGTGTGTGTGAGTGGAGATGTGTGTGTGTGGAGAGAGAGAGAGAGAGAGAGAGAGAGAGAGAGAGAGAGAGAGAGAGAGAGAGAGAGAGAAGAGAGAGAGAGAGAGAGAGAGAGAGAGAGAGAGAGAGGGGAATATATACACGCATTCATAATAAACTGTTGTGCTACATTTAGTCCTTGAGCCAACCGGCCATATTTTGAAGTGAATGCTCCGGCGGGGGGAGTAATTCTCATTATGATTTTCCATTAGGGCAATATCTCAGGTATCAGAAAATGCATGATGGACATCTGAGAACGGTAGCTTAGTGCCCGGATGGACGCCATCTTTGAACCCCCCCAGCGCGAAAATGCCCATTTGGTGGGTACATTGTTGCACGTGTATCTGGACTTCTATACTAGCTATCGATGTGCGGTTGACGACTAAATATACGTCCAATGTGTACCGTCTAAATAAAAAATAATATGAAGCATTTTGTTATAGATTAATTATTATAAAAATCAATTATCGAAAAAAAATCATATATTTTTCAATATTTTATTATTAGACTTGTACTTTTTTTAGTGAAACAACACTGGTATGATTTTCCAAATTATGCATTTTGCTACACCGTTTATCTGTCTATAAAAATAACTCAAAAACTAAAACATATCATCCACCACGAGTGTACACAAAAAATATATGAAAAGGCATGCACTTTCCACAAACCGAAACTATGTCAGTTGGAATTTGAGATAGAGATAGCGGATAGAGAAGGCGACTGGATGCTTCACTTGGCTTGTGTCAGAAGAGTGATCCTTGGTGTTTCGCAATGAACAAGGTGAACTATGCTAGATATCTACAGTGTACTATGCACAAGATGACGCAACTCCACGAAACATGCCCCGAGTTGTACAGGCATTTCAATCAAGGCTACTTCTCCGTACAGCTTAGACCAGGGAATCCATTTGCCAGAATCACTGTTGATCAGACAACAGAAGAAACAGTCAACAAAGATACGCAAACAGCTGGAGGAACACGAGGTTTTAGTCTTCGACAAGGGCTGTGTCACGATACTATCTAACTGCAGACAATCGGCTGCTGCACTGAGGCAACTACGAGAAACTATCCTTGTGAATGGCAGCGACACATCTCACGCCAAGCACCCTGACTTGTCTACTTCTCTCATCAAACGTGATGAGTCTGGCGTCACAGCTATCTGTGATCTACTGGAAAATGACTGGACCAATCCATTCGCCGATGATCCGTCATGTCTTCTCAGTATATCTACCGGAGCGGCCTGCGAGGGAGGACGTTTCTAATGACCTACTCAACGCCCTGCAAAAGGGGGAAGCGGCGTATCAAAGCTTCCAGAAACGTCTTAAAGAGGGAACAGGCTTTTATGACACAGTGAAGAAGCTAAACTTGAAGACCTTGGTAAGATCAAGCAGAAAGTTGTGAAGGCCACAAACAAGGAGATCGTCCTGAGAGCTGACAGACAACTGTTGCCACCATGATACTCATCGCCAAGACAAGGAACCTCGACATGCAACTTGTCCTTTGTCACCCACTAGGGCCGTTACCATGGTCTTTGGCAAACGTTGATGGGTCAATGAAAAAAACGAACAAAGTTGCACTTGCGAAACACATGGAAGGTCTTGTGGAACCAGCCGATAACGTTGACAAGCGAAGTGCAACAATAATTGATGCGATGGCTCTCATACAAAAGATGCATGGCGAGAACGACACGTTCGAAGAACTATCTGACCGCATCCTTGCTGCAGCGCTTCACGCGCAGTGAGCGCATCGATGTTGTCTTTGACACATACACAGAAGAATCCATCAAAGCAGCTGAGCGTGTGAACCGCGGTTCAAATGAAGGCATCAGTTTCAGCGAGATCAGACCCGCACACAAAATCATGAACTGCGGCGTCTCCTTGCTTGCAGCCAGACAAAGGAGAAACTGGTTGTGTTTCTGGCGGAGTCGTGGAAACATGAAACAATCGCGAAAAGCTAGGCAACAGAACACTGTATGTCACCTGTGGTGAAAAATGTCCGGTACTGACCCGCGATAGGTGGAAGTTGGTGCAAGCACTCGAATGTAGCCACGAGGAAGCAGACACGCGTATGTTTCTCCACGCAAAGCACGCCGCTACCCACTACAAGACGATCATCTTAGTGGCAGATGACACCGACGTTCTGATCATCAGTCTTCATCTCAGCAGAACCATCGATAGTCAGCTCTTCATCAGACGAGGAACAAAGGTTCGAGTCAGAATGATTGACGTTGGAAAGTTGGCTGCGGTATTGGGGTCTGGAGTTTGCAGTGCATTGCCAGGGCTTCATGCATGGAGCGGGTGTGACACTGTTAGTGCTCTGGCTAGCCAAGGAAAGATAAAGGCTTTGAAGCTTGTGCAAGCGAATGATCTGTATCTTCAAGCATTCACAGATCTGGGATCTTCGTGGAATGTACCAACAACGTCTTCAATAGCATTCAGGCCTTCACGTGTCAGCTGTACGCCAGGAACACGAAGATCGTCGGTGCTAATTCACTCCGTTATCACATGTTCTGTGCAAGAAGGGCCAGATCGAATCTGGACAATTGCCGCCTTGTGAAGACTCCTTGATGCAGCATACGCTTAGGGCCAACTATCAGGCGGCTATCTGGCGACGCAGCCATGAAAACCTGCCAGACGTCCCAGCACCATCAGCAGGACATGGCTGGGAACTCGATGATGGCGGTTCGCTCAAAATCCGATGGAGGGGGTCTACCAGCTCCAGATGTCGTCTTGAATCTCATCTCATGCACATGCAGAAGGACGTGTCGACCGTCAGATTGCTCCTGCATACTAAATGGGTTGAAGTGCACTGTTGTGTGTAAGCTGCAGGGATGCTCCAACATGGTGCAGGATGATGCTATCGTGGCTCAGGATGCCAATGACTCTGATGGCGACTCTGATGATTAACTTTGTGTGCACTGTATATTGTATAGCATATGTTGTTCTCTATTATAATGCAGGCCAAATTGCCTGAAAATCTTTATAGACATAAACGGTTTAGCAAAATGTATAATTTGGAAGATCATACCGGTGTTATTTGACTAAAACATGACATGTTCAATGATACCTCCGCTTGCTTATTAGGAATATACATCGTATGGTGTTAAAATCAGCTCCATACGTCTTTCCAAACTCTAGTAATGAATAATTAATATAATTGGCGGCCATTTTCAAATCCAAGATGGCCACCAAAGTGCAGATTTCCTATGTAACAATTTCCGCCTGCTTATTAGATATCGTATGGTGTTAAAATCCTCTCCGTACGACATTCCTAACTTGCGTTATCGTCAGAATAGATAATGCCAGCGGCGGCCTAAGTCATTTTATGCCTCTTTACATATATTTGTTGTAAACTCGTGGTGGATGATATGTTGTACTTGTTGAGTTATTTTTATAGACAGATAAACGGTGTAGCAAAATGCATAATTTGGAAAATCATACCAGTGTTGTTTCACTAAAAAAAGTACAAGTCTAATAATAAAATATTGAAAAATATATGATTTTTTTTCGATAATTGATTTTTATAATAATTAATCTATAACAAAATGCTTCATATTATTTTTTATTTAGACGGTACACATTGGACGTATATTTAGTCGTCAACCGCACATCGATAGATAGTATAGAAGTCCAGATACACGTGCAACAATGTACCCCACCAAATGGGCATTTTCGAGCTGGGTGGTTTCAAAGATGGCGTCCATCCGGGCACTAAGCTACCGTTCTCAGATGTCCATCACACCTTTTCTGACACTTGAGACATTGGTCTAATGGAAAATCATAATGAGAATTACTCCCCCCGCCGGAGCATTACTTTTGGTCTGGCTCAAGGACTAATTGTGCAACACCCTAACACTTGGCTCGGCGGTGACGCCTTGGAAAAACCGCTACGCCTTAACTTTTATTCAGATATATATCAAGGCACACAATATTTTTCCTCTATTTATATTATGTGGTTCAAGTTGAATTTTTTTTTTCTCTCTCTCTCTCTCTCTCTCTCTCTCTCTCTCTCTCTCTCTCTCTCTCTCTCTCTCTCTCTCTCTCTCTCTGAGTCAATACCCAGCCAGCAAGAGGGTAAGACGTGCCCCTCACTCGCTGCCCCGACCCCTCGGCGTCCCACAAGTTGCGCTTCATCCTCACCACGGTGAGGTTGTGCGCTATTCCCCTCCCGTTCCGGCTCCATGCCGGGAAACAAGCGTGGTCTCTCTCTCTCTCTCTCTCTCTCTCTCTCTCTCTCTCTCTCCTCTCTCCTCTCTTCTCTCTCTCTCTCTCTCTTTGTCTGTCTGTCTGTCTGTCTCTGTCGGTGGTCCATTATATAATCTCATTTTTTTCATGACGAATTTCTTTCTGGAAGGCAATCACGATGTTTTCTCAAGGTTAGTCCTGCAAGGAAAGTGTTATTTTTTAAAGTTAGGCTTAACGCCTCACAACGAGGTGTCAGGAGGCGCGGGGAAGCTGTCACATCTATAGTGCATGGACCACCTTGCATCTGATTGTACTACCGCGCCGTCTCTGCGATACCTCAACGGGTCGTATTCCATCGTGTGGCAACCCTGACCTTGAAACACACACACACACACACACACACACACACACACACACACACACACACACACACACACACACACACACACACACACACACACACACCGTAGTGTAGGGGAAGCACGGACGGCACTCCGTAGTATAGGGGAAGCACGCTCGGTTCACAACCGAGAAGTCCCGGGTTCGATCCCCGGGCGGAGCGGAAACATATGGGCTGTTTCCTTAACACCCGAGCCCCTGTCCACCCAGCAGTGAATGGGTACCGGGTGTTAGCCGGGATTTGTGACCTGCTCTCCGGGGTGCTGGCTTCGGCCAACACTAAGCACTAAGGATGAATGATAAAAATGTTGATATGGAGACGGGGCCATACGAGCGTTGCTCTGGCCCTGTAAAATACAACTAGATGAATACAACTAGATGAATACACACCCCCCCACCCACCCACCACCCACCCACCCACCCCCACCCACCCACCCACCCACCCACCCACCCACCCACCCACACGCACATACACACACACACACACACACACACACACACACACACACACACACACACACAGCTGCGGTGGAGGTGGAGACTTGGAGGTGGAGGCAGTGAGACTTGCAAAAAGGTGAGCGGCGGTTGTACTCGCTTGGCAACTGACGCCTCTTTACATCAAGTATAGACGTCCAGCCTCTGGCCCCTTTGCTTTTGGCTCAGTTCTTGCGGCTAGAACGTGACAGCGAGCCACGTTCCAGCCAATTAACTCATTACGTGAATTACTCATTAAGGACTTGTTCTATGCAAAAAGTTTGTTTAACAGACCCCCATGATTTTGAACCAAGCACTACTTTGGAAAGTCGAATGTCAGCTCAATCTGGACAATAATTAGGAGTAGTTTACGCTAATTACTCATTAAGGGCTTGTTTTACGCAAAAAAAAAATTCCGACGACCCCCATTGATTTTGACAGCACTACTTGGATGTCAAATTTCAGCTGAATCCGACAATAATTAGAAGTAGTTATACACTTTTTGGCGGAAACTTGGTTCCGCGGGTCTTATGGTAAGCGACAGCTCGCTGTCAATTATTGTTGTTGTTGGTGGTGGTGGTGGTGGTGGTAGGGGTGGTGGTGGTGGTGGTGGTGGTGGTAGGGGTGGTGGTGGTGGTGGGGGTGGAAATCGTATAGTATGGTGCAGTATATAGGCAAAGGATGCAGTGTTGGTATTTCTTTGTTTTAGGGTTGAAACGTGAAGTAGTTGAAGTAAGTGTATACCCATTCTACAGTAACTTTTTCTCGCGTGGAAAAGAGAGGCGTACTACAAAGAGAGGCGGTGGATTTATGGTTGTTACTATGAGAAGCAGGAATTGTGAGGTAGAAATATTCAGATACTAGAAGTGATAGTGGTAATAGTAGTAGTAGTAGCAGTAGCAATAATTGTAGTAAAGATATTATTATTATTACTATTATAATAGTAGCAGTATATTGTAGTAGTAGTAAAAGTAGTAGTTGCAGTAGTAGTAGAAGTAGTGGTAGTAGTTTTAGTAGTAGTAGTAAAGTAGTAGTAGTAGAAGTAGTGGTAGTAGTTTTAGTAGTAGTAGTAAATTAGTAGTAGTAGAAATAGTGGTAGTAGTTTTAGTAGCAGTAGTATAGCAGTAGTACTAGAAGTAGTAGTAGCAGGGGTACCAGTATAACACGTTATGGTAATATAGCAAACATACCAGTGGTGGTGGTGGTGGTGGAACAGGTGGCCGTGGGGAAAAAGGAAATTTGTGAATGACGCAATACTCTTGATGAAGTAAGAGATTCTGCGTGAGGGTATGCCACGATGGGGGAGAGGAGAGGGGAGGGGTAGAAGGGAGGAGAGAGGAGAGGTGAGGGATAGATGGGAGGGGAGAGGAGAGGGAGGGGTAGAAGGGAGGAGAGAGGAGAGGGGAGGGGTAGATGGTAGAGAGAGGAGAGGGAGGGGTAGATGGAGGTGAGAGAGGAGAGAGGGGAGGGGTAGAAGGGAGGAGAGAGGAGAGGGAGGGGTTAGAAGGGAGGAGAGAGGAGAGGGGAGGGTAGAAGGGAGGAGAGGGAGAGGTGGAGAGGGTAGATGGGGGAGAGAGGAGAGGGAGGCGGGGGGGATAGAAGGGAGGAGAGAGGAGAGGTGAGGGGTAGATAGGGAGGGGAGAGGGACAGAGTGAGGGGTAGATGGTAGGAGAGAGGAGATGGGGAGGGGTAGATGGGAGGGGTGAGTAGGAGAGGGAGCGGGTAGAAGGGAGGAGAGAGGAGAAGTGAGGGGTAGATGGTAGGAGAGAGGAAAGGTGAGGGGTAGATGGGAGGAGAGAGGAGAAGTGAGGGGTAGATGGGAGGAGAGAGGAGAGGTGAGGGGTAGAAGGGAGGGGAGAGGAGAGGGGAGGGGGGTAGAAGGGGGGGGGTTGAAGCACGTGCTACAGTGTCACTCCTAAACGCCAACAGATCAGTGCCAAGATCCACCAACCAGTGCCAGCATATCCCAGTTTTGGTCTTGAAATATTCACACCAAACACCTGAAACTTCTCATTGAAACCAAACGTGAAATATCTAAAAAAAAAGATAAAAAAATGTACATTGGTGATCAGACAACATAACTATATTTATTTTACCTCCTATTCTGGTAGACATTTTTTTCGTATGTAAGTGATAATGATGAATTAAGATATTTCTAACTCTTCATAACCGAAACAGAACCTATAAGTACTGATTTGATAACAGGAAAAAACAGGAAAGCGAGAAACTCATAAATATCACCATACAAAACAAAAACAGTCCTCACTACCACACAAAATCGAAGACAAAGAACAAAACAGAAAGAAAATCAGTCTATTCAACATCACTACGAAAAAGCTACAAAGCCGTCAGTGCCTCAGCAACAAGCAGTTTCAAAGCCACCAAACCAGACAAGAAAACGTAACTTCAACTCACAGCAACGCGAGACCTTTCTTTGCCCTCTGTTAACTATTAGAAACACGGCAACTTGTTTAGTCTGCCAGCCTGTCTGTTGAAGTCGAGGCACACACAAGACACGAGACACACTGCACAACTGACAGGGGGGAAGGGGCCATGGCAGCAGACAGGGGCACAGAAACAGAGGTGGAGGTGGCCAGAGGTGCCCCCGAGTGCCAGGGACCAAGAGAGGGCAAGTGCCAGGATATAAATGCCAATAAGAAAGAGTGGCGTGAGGATGACAAGAGCTGTGGTTGCAGTGGTGACGAGGGCGACGCGGCGGGTGGAAGAGACAGAGACAAGACACACCACCACCACCACCAGCGCCACCATCCTGCAGGCAACAACCACACCGTTCGCCCCTCCAAAGATCAGGAAGTGGCCAAGCCTTACAGGATGGTGCCGCCGGACGGGGGTTGGGGCTGGATGGTGGCGCTTGGGACCTTCCTCATCATGGTAAGTCAAGCCGTCACGTATTTCATCCATTAATAACCCTTTTACGCCCAGATCTTTCATTGCTATAAAATTATAAAATCGTATGTTGTTAGCCATAAAATTACGAAAACTAACTCAATACACCAAATTAGCTATTGGACAAGGATACTAAACAAGTCATATCTATAAAATATCGCTTATATTCATTAAATCTTCTAATGATCGTCAAATTGATTTCTATGGAAATAAGTGTGTTCTGGGACGCAAGGGGTTAAGGCAGATAAGTTTTCTCCATATTTTCATCCTTTCCTTTTTCTTCCTTTGCGTTTGAGCGCGCCTGTAGGCTTATCTTCCTTCCTTAGGCTTTAATCATGCTATAGGAGTCACGGGCCGTTGCATACTGGCAATGTGCTGGACGTGTGATAGTGGGGTCGTTGGTTCGATTCCCCACCACGGCGCTATCTTGTAAGGGGTGGGAGGGGTAGTGTTTTTCCGTGACTACATAATTCTAAATCTTTTCTTCCTCTTCCTTCTCCTCCTCCTCCTGGTACCGCCACAGACGCTGCTACCCATGCTAGGGCCCTGCTTCGGCGTGCTCTTCTCCGGGTACCTCCTCGCGGCCGGCTCCTCCTCCACCAGCACGGCATGGATCTTCAGCCTGATGTGCTTCCTGTGGTTCATCAGTGGCCTCTTCTCGCGGCCCCTCCACGCAGGGGTTCGGGTGGCGTCCCGTGGCGCTGAGTGGCTCGGCGATGGCGTGTGTGGGCATGACGCTCTCTGCCTTCGCGCCCAGCCCCGCCTTCCTCTTCTTCTCCTTCTCACTTCTGACGGGTGGGTACAAGGCTCTCAAGCCTGTGGTCTGCCTACTTTCTATTATTTCGCCTGTCTCGTTGTGCTCTGCCCAAAAATTGCTATCATCGTAATTTCGTTTCCCAAAGGGAATGTATTTTTTGATTTCTTTCTGATCTTCAAAATATTATCACCCTGACTTACACAATACTAAAAGCAGTAACGACATTTGTTTGAGCTCCCTCCTATTCCAAATGAACGCCTCCATTTACATATGTTACTGATTCCACTTTATCCTCACACCCCCGAAAAAAAGAAGCATCGTGTATTGCTTAGTTTTTCTATCTTCTCCCCACACAGGGTTCGGGGGCGGCATAGTGACCTGCCAATGCTTCACCATCCTGCCCCACTACTTCCAGCGGCTGCGAGGCCTCACCAACGCCATCATGATGAGCGGTCATCTGTACGGGACTGTTTGTGGGGCCGCCCTTCGCCCGCTACCTGCCCAAAACACCTACGGCTTTTAGGGGCGCCACGTCATCCTCGGGGGCGTGCTGTCAACTCCTGCATCGGCGCCTCCTTCTTCCATCCCTACGAGTGGCACCAGAAGAAGGTACCGGCGGAAGAGCAGCCGAGGAACTGCAGGTGGCGCCACTTCCCATAAACTCCAAGGCCAAAGGATCGCCCAGCCTGACCCCACGGGCTGGTCATGTCCCCCTCTGCGTTATCCTTCGTCGGGAGCACCGGCGAGCCAGAGGGTGAGTCAGTCTTTCGGCGAAGGAGCGAGTCTTCTGGGGCGTCCTCGAGGGCTGGAAACAAGCGCTTCGTCCTCAAGGCAGTCGTCCAAGGTATAAATCAACGCTGAGCCTTTTCCTCCATGGGCTCGGGGAGCCTGGCCGCGATGCCCTTGGACGACGAGCAGGAGAAGGCCCACAGGAGGGGCACAGAGGGGACGGCAGGACAGCCTTCCCGTCAGAGTCATCAAATCCATCATAAAGGATATGGCGCGCTCAAGTCCCGTCGTGCGTGCATCATCTGCTTCGGCGCCACTATGTCCATTAATGCCCGCTTCAACTTCCTCATGATGGTACCCTTTGCCATGAGGACGCCGGGTCTCCAAGGACACGCGGCGTGGAGCCGTGTCCGTGTCTGGGGGATGCAATTGGTGGCCGCGTCTGGTTCCCTGCTGTAGACTTCCCCGCGCTTCAACAAGAGATACGTACATGTTTGGCTTTATGCCCTTTTGTTCCCGATCACCGGGGAGGGGTGGGGATGCAGTGGGGGCCCGGTGGTAACGATGAGAATTGGTGATTCTTTTATCTCTCTCCCCTTTTCTCTCTCTCTCTCTCTCTCTCTCCTCCTCTCTTCTCTCTCCCTCCCCTCTCTTCCTCTCTCTTCTCTCTTCTCTCTTCTCTTCTCTCCCCCTCGCTCCATAATCTATCCCCCCCGCCCCCCCCACGTGCTCAGCCACGCCCAACACGCTGCGGCGGTCATGGCGGGTAGGCGTGGGCGTGGGCGCCAGCATGGGCATCTACAACCTCGTCTCACGACTTGAGGGCTTTTTGGAGCGCTGGCGGGTTTCGGCGCCTCTTGTGCTGCGTCGCCGTCGGGTTCTCTGCACGGCCTCTTATAGGTAACTTAAAACCTACGTACACACACACACACAACACAGTGTGTGTGCTTTACGCTATTACGCCGCCGCGTTTCAAGTGGATAGCGTGGGCCTACCATTCTGGTTTGCCGGTTCGAATCCTCACTGCTCAGGGATTTTCACTGACAAATGGGCGGTTACTTTTCCCCCTTTGAGCAAGGGAGGGGTGGTGGGTCCAGCTTTTCCCCAAACCCCTCTTATAATGGCCAAGCCTCGTTTTCCGGGAGGGGGGAAACTGGGATCACAACACACACACACATGTTTCACATGTTAACACCTACCTTCGTTATCATCATCATAATAACACCTGTATCAAAGTAGACTAAGGTATTTTATAGTCATCGGCAACTACGTTTACTTTTTTTTGATGGCCCTTTACCTTCTCAAGATATAGGTGCTCAAAAGGGACCTTTATTTCTCATCCGCCTCTGACCTAACATAAAAACATAAAAAAAAAAAATGAAAATAAGGAAGCTAAAAGAGGCCGCGAGAACCACAGGGGTAGTTCCTGTTATTAACGCTACCTACTTTCCCCTTTTCATCCCCACCATGCATGAATTTTAACAGCCTCCTTTTAAAGCTCCCATGACTCCGCATGCCCACCTTTCCCCTGATGACTGAGCCCCATTCAAATCTTTACCCCCCAAATTGCCTTCCTATCCCTCCCCCAGGCTTCATCCGGGAGTGACCCCCGAGCTACGCCATCAGCATGCGCGCACAGCGGGGATGTACGGTTGGGGCTGGCGGCGTGGGCCTTCTGACCCAGGCGGAGCGATATGCCCTTCCCCGGGAGCGAGGAAGGGGGGGAAGGAGGCGAGAAAGCTAGAGGGGGGGGAGGGATGAATGTAAACACGACTGCGATATCCAGAATTTATTTGTTAAGTTTTAAGTAACGTCTTCCTGAGCGAAGCCATTTATTTTGTGTTATGTGTGCTCTATGTCGTTTTTATCTATCGACGCTGGTTATATACGTGCCATTCTACCATTCCATACTGAGTTATGAAAAATAAAGGGTTCCCCGGTTTTTTTTTTTTTTTTCTTTTTTTACAGTGTGCCTATAGCCCCCGTAGGCAGTGGGGACCCAGGGCTCGGAGGTAGGCTCTGGAGTTCACTTGGGGGTTTTTGATGGTTGGTCCTCCCGTTGGTGGCGCAGGCAGGATTCTTATAGTGACGCCTGGATTAGAGGCTCATGCCCCCCCCCTGTGTCCTCCGATGCACTCGAGCAAAAGGTAGAGTTGATGGGCAGGGCAGTGGGTTTTCTTGGGCCACTCGACGGTGCAAAAGGGGTTTTGGGTTTTTCGGGGAGAACTGGGTCACCGAGAACGCCAGTGGAGATTTAACCCTTTTCCCCTACCGCCTCCCCTTAAGTTTGCTAATTTGTTTTGGAAAAAAAAAAAAATTTAAAACAATTCAAACGACAAAAAAATATAATCGTATGGGGGAATTCCTAATCATTATTTTAAATTCATCGAAATATTGGATGCACTTAATACAACTTGGGCGAAATTGTTTTTACTATAGACTTAGGAAATTAAATTAACACGATTACCCTTTTTTAATTTTTTAAAAATATAGTTAAAGGGGAAAAAGGGGGGGGGGGGGGAAGAGAGAGAGAGAGAGAGGAGAGAGAGAGAAGAGAGAGAAGGGGGAAGAGGGGGGAAAAGAGAAGAAGAGAGAGGAAGAGAGAGAGAGGAGAGAGAGAGAAGAGAAGGGAGGAAAAAGAGAGGAGGGAGAGAGAAGAGAGGGGAGGAGAGAGGGGAGAGAAGACGAGAGAGAGAGAGAGAGAGGGGGAGAGAGAGAGAGAGAGAGAGAAAAAGAGAGAGAGAGAGAAGAGAGAGAGAGAGGAGAGAGAGAGAAACGCAAAAAAAAGTCTTCACGATTTTTGTATATTTTATAACCTTCATAAAATTTAGTGTTTTATGCTTTATCAACAATTATTAAACAAAATAAGTTGAAGAAACGAAAGAATTTCCGAGACGTTTTGAATTAACCTTCATGGTTACAATATATCTTTTTTAAACGATAGCACGTTTTTTTTTTTCGTTTTTTTCGTTGGTGTGGTGTGTGGGTGTGGGGTGGTGAACCGCAGCAACACTAAACCTCCCTCCATTCCATTTTTTTTTCCACCCTAAAATTTTTTTTTTTGGAATAAAATACAGCTTCATTCCTCCTTGATACCTTTTTATAAGCCCCCGAAAAACCCCCCTTTCTTTCCCCCTTCAACGTAGCCCCAACCCTTTTTTCACCCCGCTCTTTTCCTTTGCTATCTAAAATCAGTTAAATTTGCCATAAAATTTCGAAAAATAAAAGAATTACCAAAGGTTAGTCGACAAGGATACCAAACAGGTCTACTATAAAATATTTCTTTTATTCACTAAAAGGTCTAATGGTAGCCCAAAGTACAATGGAAATTAGTTTTGGGTCCAAGGGTTAAATCTTTTTGAGGTGAGAAAAGGCCGTTGTCATTCCCAATCGTAATCAATTTATATTATATATCTTTTTTTTATTTCAATACCAAAATACCGAAGGTTGTTATCTGCACGGCTGATTAAACACTATTTTTTATTTCCTTGTCCCCCGTTTTGGTTACATGCACGTGTAGTACTCATTTTCCATCTTGCGACATTGCATTGACGAAAACCTTGTGATCTACCCTAGATAAAGTTTTAAATCCCCCAAAATAACTTTTTTTTTTGTTTTACAGCGTGGGGGTGGCGCTAATACTAATTTTTACATCCTATTTTAGGACAGTTAGAAGGGGCTATCTGGAGAGCTGTGTCATTTTGTGTCTTCATCGTGTCATATTAGGCTTTAAAGAAAAATGCAAAAAAATCTAAAAATGGGGGGGGCTCCCAAAAGTAGAGTCGCCATATGTGTTTATTTTTTCTTTTTGGGGTGTACCCCTGTCGTGCGCCCGAAAAAAAAACCGTAAGCAAATTTAAACCGTCTTACTGCAGATACAAAGATAAAACACGCTGAAAAGGGTAGATAACAGTCGTGATATAAAATACTGGTAACATCTTTAGTGGGAATAAAAATCAGTAGTGTGCATACTTGAATATTTTTGGGGGCTGGGACATCATGAGGTGGCACTTGACTGTTAACGGAAATTGATGTCATTTTGTCACGATGATGAAAATTAACAGGTATTTGTCTGTGATTAATAAAATTTGAAAAATAAAGTTTTATTATCCGAATTGTGTGAAAAACTTTGCTATCAATAAATTTTTGGAAAGGCGTAGCGCTGCTGTTTTTTGTTCCTGCTCTGGGTACAAACTATTTTCGAGTCATCAGACAATAATATCAAATTTTGTATTTCCGTCATTCTTCTGAAGAAGACGCTTGTCGAAAAAGTTAGAAAATAATTATATAGGGGCTGATTGCCGAGTTCCACCACCTTTTATACTCATTCTATCATACATTTATCACTATATTTTTACTTTTTTTTGGTTACATATTTAACAACATACTATATATTAATTTTATCTTTTGTATGCCTTCGAGGAACAAAAAATTATTTTTATTTTTGATTTTTTTTTTTAATTTATATCTTAAAACTCATTTTTCCCCTTCTACTCTTTGTAACTCCATTCATTTATTTCTACTACAGAAACATATATGATTTTATTGAATAATTAACACTAGTTTTATTAGTCGTCAGGTCTGATTTTCTTATTTTTTTTGCTCCTGTTCACTTTCGCTCTGCATTTATAAGGACAGTCAAAGGCACCCCGAGACACCTTACTTCGGGGGGACCTTTAGAGGCACACACCCCCACACCACCACCACCACCACCCCCACCACCACCCCAACAACAAAAAAAACAAAAAAAAATGAAGACATTTTTTTGACAGAAGATTTTTTTTTGCATGCGCCAAAATATCGTTTCTTTGTTTTCATTCCACCCTCAAATTTCCGGGCCCTTTTTCTCTCTCTCATTGCGGGAAAATCCAAATATAGAGCAATTTTGGCTGGAGACAATGAGGGCAGAAGGGAAACTTGTTGTAAATGAAATTTCCTGTAACACGATCGCATCTTAAGTAGTCAGTAAACCCCCCTCCACATTCCATCTCAAACCCACGAACGCCCAACAATGAATGCCAGCCTTCATGGCCCCTGGTTTTTTTAAACCCCCCTTCACACTTTCCATCATCGAACCACGAACCTCCAACAATGCAATGCGCGCCCCTTTCATGGTCCGGGTTTAATTTAAAACCCCCCTTCACACTTTCCCATATCGACCACGAACGCGCCAACAATGCAATGCGAGGCCTTCAGGCCCTGGTTAATTTAAAGCCCCCGTCAGATTCCATTCGAACCCACGATAGCCCCCCCATTTGTTTTTGAGCTATGGGGAAATTTGACCACGATAAACGAGACCACGATAGCCCCCAAAAACAATGTCACGCTGCCTGTACGTATTGTCATGATGGTCGTAAGAGGTCCGATGGTCTACAGCTGAAAGACTACATCACGAATGGAAAATCAAGGGTTATTTTGTCGTCACGATGATTTACGATAACCACGACTGTGCCAGACGGGCCATGAAGTATCCGATAGCGTCAAGAGCCCACACGTGGGTGGATTTTTCCCATGGGATGGAGAAGGAAGAAAAAGATGGAAAAAACCCCGGGTTTGGGGTACGTGTTGGGATAGAGAAGGGGGGAAACGGGGGGGGGGTTGTATAAAGAAGGGGGGGTTTGGTGGAGAAAAAGGGGGGGGGGGTTGGGGATGGAGAAGGCGTTGTGGTGTTGGTGGGGATATGTGGGGTTTTAAAGGGGGTGGGGGGGCATCCCCGTTTTTTAGGGATGGGGTTGCGGTGCGGGTGTTGTTTCAATCCCACGCGTGGGCGCCGCTTAAATTTAATCAATTATGCAAATTACTAAACATATGGAAATTAGCATCCTGCATTTTTCTGATCCTTAGGTGTGTACTTGCATTTTAAGCATGAAACCTTAATGTACTCACATTTTGGGTTTCCCCGCGGGTATAGACTATGAAGGCGATAAAGATCCACTTGAGCACATGCACGGGAACGCCAGCGAAGAGGAAAAATTTTTAAGTATGCCTGTAAACATGTCAATCATTATAATTTTATTGCTCGAAAGTTGCGTCATCGGATATTTTTCTTTTATATGCTGTGGAAGTAAAGGGTTTTTAAGTTAATGCATAAAATCATTTACAAAAAATGCCTACCGTGGGATACGTTTTTCAACGTAAATGATAAGCGTTTAAACCCCATCACCCGGAAACCGACACTTTTTTTCTCTTTTATGTTGGAAAAAAAATTTTTTTAACAGTTTGTATGCAATACCCAAAAAAACAAATGTCTTTTTTTTCCTTTTTAAACCTTTTCCTTTTTTTTCTTTTATAATTCATATTTTCTTTTTCCACTTTAATGACACCGGACTCTGGCTTTATTAAAAATAAATATATAATATAAAATAAGTTATATGGCTATAGTGGGTAAAACAGGCGATATGTCTTTATCAACAAAAAATTTAAACAATACAATCTAAAACTTTATTATTTCCCGAAAAATTACCCTTGTAATTATCCTCCCATTGTATTTGTAAGGTAGTTTGTATCGCCTTATTCTCCTAAATCATGACCGTCGCATCTCCACCTGCTGTTTGAGATACAATAAAATAGGGTTTTTCCTTTATCCTTCCCGTTTTCTTATTCCCGCATCCCCCCAAACCCCCCCCGCGCCGCCACTTCCCGGGAGTCGCGCACCTCCCAAATGGTACGTGATGTCGCTCGCGCACAGAATCTCATAGTTCATCGAAATCTGTTTATCTTCTGGTTTCGGATCAATGCTATGGAACTAGTAACAGATAATAAGAAGATATTGTTTTTAGGCGCTTTGAAGGGGGGGGTGAAATATGCAAAAAAATATAAACATGAAACATCTCGTTTTCTTCGAACTCTTCCCAGACTGGTTTAGTTTTCCTCTCCCCCATGCCTTCCCCCCTGTGATGGCTCCGCACGTATACGCGTCTTGCCTTGTTGTTCGTTTTATCGGCTACGGGTCCCTACAGGTTTTTAGAGTTTACGAGGCGTCGGTCCGCAAGTCTTCCCCCGCGGTAAGTTTTTGGGTTGTTGTTGTGTCTCAGAATTGATAGAGAGCGGATGTACATGATAAAAGGCCCCTGGGGCATTGCTGGGGGGCTGGAAGTTTTTTACACATGACTACCGAGGTTTAAAAAAAAAATGTCCGTGAAAGATATCCCAAATATTTTGGGGCCCAAAGGAACGAAGGAAGGGGGAAATCTTAGTGGGTGAAATTTTTTTTTTTATTATTGTTTGTTTTACATCCTAAAAAATTAGCAACGTTGGAAGACCCGCGGATGAAAGTATACGGGGAGACTCGGACCCCGTGAACGATAGGTTCTTTTTTCTTTTTGTAAAATTTGAATATCTTGTGCATGATTTTTATATGCTTTTCAGTGGTGGTTGGGTTTAGTTGAAAATTTTATTTTTATATATATATTTTTTTTTTTTTTTCTCTATCTCTCCCTCTTCTCTCCTCTCTCTTCCTCTCTCTCTCTCTCTCTTCTTCTCTCTCTCTCTCTCTCTGCCAAGCCTACCTGTTCTGTTGTGTGCTGTTACTCGGTGTTCTGTTTCCTTCCCTAGGAACACCAAACCGGGTGTCCATGTGCTTGTTTTCCTAGTGGCTGTTTCCCCGGGACCCTGGCGACTTCAGTTTTCGTTTGAGTTTCTGTGGGGCCCCCCCCCCCCCACACACACACACACACACACCACACACACACACACACACACACACACCACACACACACACACACACACACACACACACACACACACACACACACACACACACACACACCACACACACACGGTATAGTTTCTAGGATGGAAACACAGATCGCAGCCTGGGGGGAATGTCGGGCTGAAATTGTTTTCCCCAAACAGGTTTGCACTAGTATACGCGGCCCTCTACGCTTGGCTGTAGCCTCCGAAACTAACCACAGGATTTTTTAAAAATACCCAATTGTGATTCTTTCACAAAGTTGCAAACGTTATTGCACCATGAAACCTATCGTAACGTAACCTGTTTTGGTTATTCGCTGCCGGTCTTACATCCGTCCTACTCCCTCCATGGGGTCCAGTGGCACCTCATGAAGACCACCGAGAAAAAGTTCATTTCGGTGATGGACAAAACAGACGAGCGTCTGGCGCGGCGCACGGGCGTAAAACAGCGGTGCTTGTGGCGTAATGTGGCGCCGAGCCTTAATGAGCGGATTACACCCTTCTAAACGCACAGTTGCTCGTATTCGTAGTCACATACCATGATTGCTCGTGGTAATTGCTATGATTTTGTTCCATTTCTACTCAGTCAAAATTATTCACTTGATCTTGTAGCTGCCATGGAAAGTACTAGAGCAATCATACAGTAACTCCTATTGCAATCAAAAACAGAGCTGGCATGACTATTGATTTTAATTAGGACAAGACAAAAAGGGAACAATGACCACGTACAATGATGATATGTGACTACGAATACGGGCAAGTGAGTCGCCACATTTTAACACCCATCCGTGAAAAGCCTTAAACCACATTAACCCCATGCCTAGCTGAGCCCCCGTAAACCCCAAGATAAATTTACGACAATTTAACCATATAAATGAAAGTCCCCCTTCGCACTTTTCACCCGCCGCCGCCGCCATTATTAACAGTGAGGTCAGATTAGCCCGCTAACTGGCGGCACAAATAGTGGCCGAGGCGACCGGATAGCTGGGTATAAGTTATTTCACAAGGACAGAGTTGGCAGGCGAGGTGGAGGAGTTGCGCTTTATGCAAGAGATACAGTGTTGTGTTAATAATGTTATAAACACAGATGACACCATAGAGTCTATATGGGTAGAGGTTACGGAGGGAACTGAGAAAATGGTTTTGGGTGTAGTGTATAGGCCTCCAAACTTTTGTAAAGAGGATTCAGCTCCTATATGGGAAGAAATAAACAAGGCCGCAGATATAATCGACTATGCGTGGTGGGAGATTTTAATCTTAGGAATATAGACTGGGATTTAATCATAGGTGACAGCGACGCAGATTAATTGTTAAATATAATCCAGGATAACTTCCTAAGTCAAGCAATCAAGGAACCTACTAGAGGAGATAATATTCTAGATATATTGCTGACAAATAGAGACGATTTAGTTACAGATGTGGAGGTCAGTGGAAAGTTAGATAATAGCAACCATTATGAGATCAGATTTAGCTTAAAATGGGAAGTTGGAAAATTAAGTGGCAATAAACAAAGAATACCTAATTTCCGAAAGGCCAATTATGCAGGATTAAGAAGACACCTGGAGGTATTAATAAGAGGTGTGGGATGGAGGGGAAGATATTTTCCAGGGTAAGGAAAAGGGCGATGACAGCGGGAAAGGGCCCAAATTTATGAAGGATTGGGAAAAGGCCATGGGAGGTAATTAGAGCGGTTAGACATGGAAGTGAGGTCGGGGCTGAGGAGGTAATTAGAGTGGTTAGACATGGAAGTGAGGTCGGGGCTGAGGAGGATTATCCCTTATTTGTAAGGAATATAATTGACGGACAGAAAATAAATATTCCTTATAGGGAAGTAAGGTCCAGAAAGGGTGATCCAAAATGGATGACCACTGATTTAAAACACAACATTGGAGTAAAAAGAAACATTTATTTAAGGTTCAAGGCAGGATTGGTAAGCAAAGAACAGTATAACGTGATGGCGAGGACAGTGAAGAAATTAACTCGAGTTGCAAAGGAACAATTATGAGATTAAAGTAGCAGGACAGGCGAAAAATTACCCAAAGGGGTTCTATCAGGTATATAAAACCAAGACAAGGGAATTAGTTGGGCCGTTAAGGTCAGGACAGGGTGAGGTCTTAAATACGGATGAGGATATGTGTAAAAGTCTAAATGATTATTTCTTAAGTGTTTTTACTGAGGAGGATACACAGACGATACCTAATAGTGAACAGATGTTCAAAGGAAGCGATGAGGAGAAACTCAAAGATATTGTGATAACTAGGGAAATGGCTGAAGAGGGTATAGATAAAATGAAGAATTTTAAATGGCCAGGACCAGATGAAGTGTATCCCAGGGTATTAAAGGAATGCAAGGAGGTTGTTAGTGAGTCGTTAGTGCACATTTTTAGGAAATCGGTTGAGATAGGCGATGTGCCATTAATATGGAGGAAAGGAAATGTTGTTCCCATATTTAAGAAGGGAGACAGAGGACTAAAGTCAAATTATCGACCCGTAAGTCTAACGTCAGTGGTGGGTAAATTATTGGAATCTATTATTGCAAAAAACATTAGAGAGCACTTACATAAACATAGTTTGATCAATGATTCACAAAAGGATTCACCAAGGGTAAGGTCATGTCTTTACCAATTTATTGAGTTTTTATGGAAAGTTTATGAGGGCGCAGATACTGATAAGGATATGATATAATATATCTGGACTTTTGTAAGCATTTGACAAAGTACCAACAGCGGACTCTTAAATAAGGTTAAGGCTCATGGAATAGATGGGAAGGTTCTTCATTGGATCAGAGCTTGGCTAAGTAATAGGGAAAATGGGTTACAATTAATGGTTTCTAAATCGAATAGGGACTGGTGACAAGTGGAGTTCCACAAGGGTCTGTTTGGGTCCATTACTATTTTGATTTACATCAACGACTTGGATAGTGGGATTAGCAGTTTATATCAGCAAGTTTGCTGATGTACTAAGGTAGGTAGGATTATTGGATCACAGTCTGATGTAACATATTGCAGGGAGACTTAGATAAACTTAACGAGTGGGCAGTCAGATGGGGAGATGGAATTTAATATTGATAAGTGCAAGCGTTATAAATGTTGGTAGAAAAAAACCCCGGGAATAGATACACCATACGCAATGTTTCGCTGAAAAGATCAGGTGAAAAAGATCCCTTTTTGTGAGGGTGAGCCCAGACCTCCGACCTACGAAACAATGTATTGGGGGGCCAGAAATAGGGGCTAATAGAGTATTAGGATTCATTACCAGAAGTGTTAAAAGTAGAAGTGCGGAAGTTATTCTAAAGCTTTATCTGGCTCTAGTCCGGCCTCACCTAGACTATGCGGTTCAGTTTTGGTCTCCATATTACAGGATGGATATAGCCTTGTTAGAAACAGTGCAGAGAAAAGGGTGACCAAAATGATACAAGGGATGCGTTTAAATTTAGTTATGAGAAGAGATTGAAGTTATTAAAATTACACTCACTCGAGAGACGCAGAAATAAGGGGGGGAATCTGATAGAAGTTTTTTAAGTGGATATAAGGGATTAAAAAAGGAGAGGTAGGAAAAATTCTACGTTTTAACCATGGTAGAACAAGAAGTAATGGATTCAAGCTGGAAGGGCGTAGATTTAGAAAGGAAATAGGGAAAAACTGGTTCACAAAGGGTTTGGGGGAAAGGAATGGGGTGGTCTCAGTAAAACAGGTAGTAGTGCGGAAGTCATTAGGGAGCTTTAAAAAAGGGTGGATAGATTTATGGATGGGGATGAAAGGTGGATGTAGGTAGGTTAGGTGACAGGAACTACCACGTGTAGGCCTCGCGGCCTCTTGTAGCTTCCTTATTTTTTTATGTTCTTCTTATGAGAGAGAGAGAGAGAGAGAGAGAGAGAGAGAAGAGAGAGAGAGAGAAAAGAGTAGAGAGAGAGAGAGAGAGAGAGAGAGAGAGAGAGAGAGAGAGAGAGAGAGAGAGAGAGAGAGAGAGAGGAGAGAGAGGAGAGGGAGAGAGAGAGAGAGAGAGAGAGAGAGAGAGAGATGAGAGAGAGAGAGGAGAGAGAGAGAGAGAGAGAGAGAGAAGAGAGAGAGAGAGAGGAGAGAGAGAGAGAGAGAGAGAGAAAAAAAAAATGAAATGGGGTGTAGGGAGAACGTGTCTGCCACTTATGGTGGTGGTGGTGGTGGTGGTAATGGTGGTGGTGGTAATGGTGGTGGTGGTAATGGTGGTGGTGGTAATGGTGGTGGTGGTAATGGTGGTGGTGGTAATGGTGGTGGTGGTAATGGTGGTGGTGGTAATGGTGGTGGTGGTAATGGTGGGTTATCAATTTGCCACTTTTGACTGAATGATTATTAATTTATTTCATCCTCTTCTCTTTCGCCTTTGTGCTCTTCACCCTTCGTCCTTCTCTTTCTCCTTTTTGCCTCTTCTTTTTACCTCTTCTTTTTACCTCTTCTTTTTACCTCTTCTTTTTACCTCTTCTTTTTACCTCTTCTTTTTACCTCTTCTTTTTACCTCTTCTTTTTACCTCTTCTTTTTACCTCTTCTTTTTACCTCTTCTTTTTACCTCTTCTTTTTACCTCTTCTTTTTACCTCTTCTTTTTGCCTCTTCTTTTTACCTCTTCTTTTTACCTCTTCTTTTCACCTCTTCTTTTTACCTCTTCTTTTTACCTCTTCTTTTTACCTCTTCTTTTTACCTCTTCTTTTTACCTTTTCTTTTTACCTCTTCTTTTTACCTCTTCTTTTTACCTCTTCTTTTTACCTCTTCTTTTTGCCTCTTCTTTTCACCTCTTCTTTTTACCTCTTCTTTTTACCTCTTCTTTTTGCCTCTTCTTTTTACCTCTTCTTTTTACCTCTTCTTTTTGCCTCTTCTTTTTACCTCTTCTTTTTACCTCTTCTTTTTACCTCTTCTTTTTACCTCTTCTTTTTACCTCTTCTTTTTGCCTCTTCTTTTCACCTCTTCTTTTTACCTCTTCTTTTTGCCTCTTCTTTTCACCTCTTCTTTTTACCTCTTCTTTTTACCTCTTCTTTTTGCCTCTTCTTTTTACCTCTTCTTTTTACCTCTTCTTTTTGCCTCTTCTTTTTACCTCTTCTTTTTACCTCTTCTTTTTACCTCTTCTTTTTACCTCTTCTTTTTACCTCTTCTGCCATCTATGTCTTGCCATTTTTGGGTCGTCATGTCCTTAGGTCCTATTTTTTTGCATATTGTTTTCTTTCTTGAGGATGTGCTGGTTTTTGCTTGCCTCTTTATACATACATTATGCGTCAATGTATGCGTGATGTATTTGCTGTATTTGTTGATCCATGTTGTCTTGTCTTGTATTATTATCAGTCACTCGATCAAGGTGTATGAAATGGTGTTATTATTACTATCATCATCATTATTATTATTATTATTATTATTATTATTATCATTATTATTATCATTATTATTATTATTATTATTATTATTATTATTATTATTATTATTATTATTATTATTATTATTATTATTATTATTATTATTATTATTATATTAGTATATCTGTCTATTTAATTCGTTTTATCTGTGTCTCCTGTCTCTTTCTGTTTCAGGATAGATGACTATTAGTCTTTTTTTTACCATCTAGTCTGACATTATTCTGGCTCTTAGAATATCTGGTTACCCGTATGTATGTATGTATGCATGTATGTATGTGCGTTTGTAGGAACCTTATATCAGTCTATAAATGTACCGATCTGCCCATCTATTTGTCTATCTATCTATCTATCTATCCATGTATCTATCTGTATCTAGTGTTGCTTGATTGCCTTGATGCTTTAATCGGAAGCTTTAATCGGAAGCCAACAGCCTCTTTTTAGGTAGGCATGGCATAGACTAGCTAGGCTAAAGCCAGTGGTTGAAGTCAAAGTTTCATATACTTCATATATACAAGAAAAACACTCATTAGAAATAAATATATCTTGAAAGTAACTCCCATCAGTGAATTTCATATCAACCAAATTTCTAGGCAGTGAGCTCAAATTTCAGAAAATAAGGGGCTTAGGCTACTCCTATACTTCATGTTTTTAACAAGGGGTGACCCGACTCATAGTCTCGCAACATCAATGTGTTACTTCTCAATCTGAATACTTCATTGAGCTGTGTCCACTTAAAAAAAAAATCTTTACCCAATTAGGTCAAAGAGTACCCCAATTTTGTCACAATATACTATAGCTAATATAATTTCTCAATTTTGCTATGCTTATTGCTTCAAAATGCTCCTAAAAAGGCAAAAATAAAAAAATAAATCCCCCAGACCCCTCAGCTGCTCAGTCTTGCTTCGCTCGGCACCCCATACTTTGTAAAATTTTGTAATGAAGTGGCCAGGGCCTCCACACAGAGGCTGCCCAGGGGCCTCCACAGGTCTAAATCCGGTCCTACTCCTCTCCTTATCTATATCCTCCTTCGATTGGCATTCATTTCACCTTCTTGATCAATGTAACCAAGATTGTACAGTACCACGCTGGTTTGATGCTTAACTTTAATCTGCCGGAAATAATTGCCTTGTTGGGACGAAGAAATCTTATTGTCGGAACGAAGCCGCCGCCGGGTCCACAGGGCTTCCATTTTAGGGTAAAATACCTTAAACTAGGGTAATCAGACCCCTTTTAGGGTAGCGGTTAGGGTAATGCATAATATAGGGTAATTTTAGGGTAATGCTGATATATTATTGCGTTTGTTGAGGGATGATCACAATTTAATTCTTGAGCAGGATGATATGTGGGGATCATAAATGTAAGGATTTGGAGAGCCAGGGAGCCCTACACAGGGGCGCACCAAGGATTGTTTTTCTTCGGGTGGGGGGTGTGGGGCCATAATTTTGTTCACCACCCAGTATAGTAAACCCGCCAGATTTCTCGCTAGCCGCTGCATGTTACATTTTTCCGCCATCAGCTGATTCCCTTTTCAGGCCTTATTTCTTATTTCTGCTACTGAAACAATAGTTGTGGTAGTGTTAGATGCTTGTCCAAGGCATTACGTGAAGCATAAGTGCCACCAAAGAAAGGTAGTATTAGAGGTATGTCCTAGGAATTACGTGAAGCATAAGTGCCACCCAAGCAAGGTATAGGTGTACACGTGCAGGTGACGCTGTCACATCGCTAGAACCTGTAATATCTTTTTTTTAAACTGACTTGGTGTATTCTGATTTCTAACAAGTAAGGACATTTCGGGGGGGGGGGGGGTTGTTGTTGTTATGGCCCCTTATATATTATTTTTACTACTTCTACTATCGCTGTTGTTTCATTCAGAATGGATGATGAAACTAGTTCTGATGATGTTGATGACTCAGGAACACCTACACGGTCTTACAACCTCAAAAGTTCAAGATGACCCAAACACGTCTTTTTAAAAGAAAACTAAAATGTGCTAAAACTAATTATTATGTACATTCAAAATTGGCGTGAAAGCTGTAAGTGTGAGCCTCAGTTTGCTGGGTGGTTATCAGTTATCAAGTCAGTTAGATCAACCGGTAGAAAAGATTATACTTTCTGTGAAATTTGTAACTTGGACATAACATGTGGAAAATCAGAAAATACTACATAGGCAATCACGATCTTAGACACAAACAGCTTAGTCTAAAAATTTCAAAGACAAAGTCAGTCGCAGCTTTTGATATTACAAATTACCCAATGAAAAAATCTGCACGCAATTTTTTTGAACTTCGGGTGTGCTTTTCTATGCGAGCCTAGGTTGCCCATTTCATTATGTGAACCCTTACTAGAGATGCTTAAGCAATGTTTCCTGATGTGATGTCTTTAAAGAGGTAGTATTAGAGAAGCAAAGAGCCTCAAGCATATTTAGACAAATGTTTGGAAAGCATTTTTGTACTGGACTATTTGAAATTTTACGTGAAAGGCTTTTTCTGTTTTGAGAAAGGAAGATTGAAAACTCTTGTAGATTTGATAGAGGTTAATGATAGTTCAGCTATAAGAATGTTCAGTGCCATGAAAGAATCTTCACATCAAAAGACATTCCTGTTGATAATATTGGTGGGTTTTGTTCTGACACTGCCAATGTGATGATGGAAGCCAACCATGCAGTAGCTACATTATTAAAAGACTGTTTGCCTCATGTCATAATTGTTAAATGTTCAGGCTACATTATTCATCTCTGTGCACCAAATGCTTCAAACTTCTTAAATAAGTTGAAGTTTTATGCCGTAACTTTTGCACACTTTAGTAATAGCTTCAAGAGGCAACATGCATTCCAAGAGCTTCAAAAATTCGTTGAGATTGGACATCATAAAATCCTGGCTCCAGGCCAAACCAGATGGTTGTCTCTACAGGCATATTAGAACAGTGGGATGTATTAGAGCTGTATTATACAAAATTAGCTTTTAATGATCCCAACAATATGTATTTTACTGATTGATTTTACATGATTGTTACTGCCTTGAAAAACAAATTTACTCGAACCTACCTCGAATTTCCAGACTACAAAATTGGGTATGTTTAACAGTTACAAAACGCTCCTCCAGTCTGAGGCTCCATTATTTTCACACTAAGAACTGAGATATTAAAACTCTTTAAAAGCTTGTGTTCTGACTTTATGGATGTGAATTTTATCAAGAATGCTGACATTTCACTCCTTAGTCCTGCTCAATCCATTGTTTCAAGTGTCTTAATCCCCATTGAGAATTTTTTTTAGAAGTGAGTGCATCAGCAACATTAAGTGATCTAATACATTCAGGAACAGTAACTAAAGATCGAAGAACTTCCATATATATAGTTTTATAAGTCATGTCAGTCTTTCTTGATAGAATCTGTATCCCAAATTCAGAAAAAGATATTCACTAAATGATGAAATTCACGATGAAATAAGTGGCCTGCGTAAATCCTCATTCTGCTTACACTCTGAATTCACCATCGAGAGGATATCTATTTGATGAACTGCCAAAATCAGCAAAGCATGCTAATTGAATTCTTGTGGATGAAAAATGGAGACTGCACTATATTTGAAGAACTTTCTAATTAACTTCACTTCACAAAGTACTGGAATATTGCGCTGAACAGGAAAACTTATGCAGGACTGTTATAGTACGTCATATCCACCCTCTTCTCAATACTCTTTTCAAATGCAGCGGGTGATAATTTTTTTGCCCAACTAAATCTAAATAAAACTTCTCTGATTCTCTCTTGAAAATAAAACATTAAGTGACCTAATACATGCAATATACCATACATATGAGACACTTGAAAGCATCTTCTCACAACCTGAACATTGAGGATATATATATAATGGAAGTTACAGCGGTGCCGATTTTTTAGGGTAAAATATATGAATTTAGGGTAGAATAGACTTGACTGTAGGGTAAGTTCAGCGGAACTCATGGAAGGCCTGTGCCGCCCTCTCGTTGCCGCCAAGCCAGTGCCTCTCAACCCAACGTGGTAATCGGTGTGATTTGTGTCTCCTCGCCGCGCCCTCACTGTCTCTACCATCTCTTCTCACCTCTCCTGTTCTCCTCATCCTCCTACCTTCCTCTCCTCCTTGTCTTCACCCTTCCTACCTTCCTCTCCTGGTCCTCATCTACCCACTGGACCATAAGGTGTCACCGTGGCATAATAATAAGGTACGTCTCTCTCTCTCTCTCTCTCTCACACACACACACACACACACGAAGCAAATTGCATAACCACAGTCGACATTGTTTTACGTTTATACAGTTCTTTACGTCGAAGCCTTTTCAGTTAATAACTTTATGCGTTGTTTAGATAAAGTAAACGTGTAGGAGTAACATTAAACATCACTAAATTCAATCAGGATATTAGGTTAGAAAAGCTAGTGAGTATTATGTGATATTCGTACGTCTGGCAGCGCGGTGCTCGGCCAGGGTGGGGAAGAATGCTGGTCTGTGATTGACCCGTAAGTGAACTCGTGTGGACCAATCGTGTGTCAGTTTCCGCCGCTTCGCAAAGGTTCGGAGAGGGTTCCACACATGCCGTTCATTACGATGGTGGACGTACAACACACAATCGTAATAATAATGATTTGTCGATGTTTGTGTGTTGTGTGTGTGTGTGTGTGTGTGTGGGATCTGCCTTGTCTCTTCCTCCGCCTCCTTTATCTGGGTGACTTATCTGATCGTTGTTCAGGAGAGCGTTGATTCGAAGCATTATTCCGAATTTATGGGCCGGGAACATGGGAACAACACACACACACACACACACGCACACACACACACACTAATGTAGACGCTAGGAATATATTTGTAGAATAAGTTATACTGGAAAAAGGAGTGTGTTAATTAATAGGAAAACTAGATAAATATAGATACAAAGATATGACCACACGAATATAAATAGCTCTTCAAACACACATGCACACACACACACACATACACATATACAAACAGTTAAACACACACACACAAACAGTTAAACACAAACACAAACAGTTAAACACAAACACACACACACACACAAACAGTTAAACACAAACACAAACAGTTAAACACAAAACACAA
>JACEEZ010001792.1:0-10498 GCA_016584305.1 Chionoecetes opilio
CCATATTTTGTAGATTCCAGTTCAGACTGAGGAAACACTGCCCATCGATCGTCTCGCTGACATAGAGGGTTGATACCTTCATGCTGCTGATAGACATTCTCAAAACTGGTCATGCGCTACCTTCCATATTCCCTCCCTATGTCGTTTGTTCCTGCGCTCCGGTCACTGGTGCAACACCCTTCCTTCTACACGTCATTATCAACACTCATTTCTTCATCCTACCGAATGTCTGCCCATCTGCTCTTGATGTTAACTGGAGGGCAACCATTCCCCTGGAACACTCCTCCACGGCCTCTTTATGGCAACGACCGACGCACCTTCGCCCTTCACATCACTCACCATTTCCTTGGAGGGGAAAGACGGTAAAGGCAAAAAAGCATATATTTCGTGACCTCGCTTTTCGCATGGCGTAAAAAAGCACACCAGCCTTGATTTAGGGTTGGAGATTCTGTTGACTCCACTGTATCCCTCCATTCATGAGCGTCATTCAAGATTGTGTGTGTGTGTGTGGAAAAAGTAATTCCTAGAAGTGACAACCATTATGACTGCTAATTTCAATTAAGAATCTTGTTATTATATTTTTGCTATTATTATTGTTACTATTTTCGTCGTTATTATCAAATTTTTATTGTATATATATCTTTTCGTTGTTTAGTTTCATTTTTTCATTATCATTATTCAATTATTACGATAATTTCCTCCTTCCGTATTTTATATATCCTTTATTGTTGTCGTTACTTTTGTTAATTTCGTGTCCGATTTCGCGTTTTTACTTTGACATAACAATTCAGCTTCATCTTCCTTTTGTTATAATTTATTTTCATCAATGTCGATAATTACGTTATCATCGATTTTAGGGCATAAGATCCATCCATCTCCTACCATCATGTTCACTCCATCCTCACATCATCTTATTGCTTTTCATACAAACCACTCTCGACGCTCTTCCATTTTTTCACCATTTTTGCAACATGTACGTTGAGGGTTCGTTCCATTATAGCAGGAAGTCGTGATTTCCACAACAATACTGTGAAAAGAGTGGATGGTTTCTGGGACAGTTATTGCCATATCGATTAAAAGGATGAGATCGGGATGCAATAGACGGAGTAACTTTCTCAATATTTACAGAAGCCTTGACCAAGAAAACACCAATCTAGATGGCGTGAAAGATGAGGAAATGTGTGTGAGGGGAGGCTGGGGTGGCATTAGGCTTGGGTTACGTTCAGGCGTCACCCCCGTCACTCTTTTCCCCCCGTCAGTTTGGTGCACAAGACAATGTCATCTGGCTAGCCCTCCCAGGCCTCGGCTCATCGCACTCGTTTGAACTCTCAACAACATATTCGCTATTTTCTGCATTCATCCATTACAATAAACTCCACATACGTCCACTACACGCATCCACAACACATGCTAATAATGGAAGGTTTGGTTATGTCATCCCATGCTGCCTTGCCCTTAAGCTTATAAGAAGGTGCATGAAGTTAGCCTCAGTAGCTCAATGACAAGGAGAAAGTAATGAATAGTTTGCAGCAGTCTTGCATTTCCCCAATTCAAACGGGAGGTTTTCCATTCTTATTTATTTTAATCTCTGCTTAAAATGACTATCGTAACTGTACTTAAATCCATCTTCAGCGTTACTTCCTAACTTTTAACTGATGCATGTCTATTGAAGTTATGATGAGGTGTGATAACTAGCGTGTTTCTGTACCGATACAAAGGGATGTCGGCATTAGGGCGTGGCGGGCGTGACCCCCCTGCCAAGCTTACCATCCTCGCTGACGCCTTGGTCGATATGCTTGGATCCAGAAAGCGGAGATAGATCGCTTGCCCTTATCTAATTTTAAGGTGGTAGTTGGCTGAGATTAAATTTACCCCCACGGATTTAAACTTTTTTTCATTAAAAAAAAAAACATCTCGGATTTTAAAGAACTTTTTTTTTTTTTTTTAAAAAAAAAAATATTTAACCCAAAAGGAAAAAAGGCCGGGGAAAACCAAAAAAGAATTAAAAAAACAATCTAGATGGCGTGAAAAAATTTGGGGGGGGAAATGGGTAAGGGAGGCTTGGGGGGTGGTTTAGGTTTGGGGTTTAGGCGGGTAGATTTTTTTTTGCATTTTTTAAGTTTTATCTGGTACCCCCCCGCCCGGGGCTACCATTTTTTAATTTAAATTTTTATTTTCTCATTCTTTTAAATAAATAAAAAAATTTATAAGATAAAAATGAATAATGAAGGTTTTGGGGGAGATATGGGAAGTTATAAGAAGGTCTAAAATTTAGTATATAATAAAAGGAGAAAGTAATGAATAGTTTTAAGTTTGAAAAACGGGGGGTTTTCCACAAAAAAAAAAAAAAATTAAACCCCAACCCAAAAAGATAAGAGAATTTAGAGAGGTGGATAACACCTTTTTCCCCATAAAAGGGAGTATTAGGGTGGGGGGAAAGAAGAAAGGAGGGGGAAATGCGGACCAGAAAGGGAAAAGATTTTTAAAAGGGGGCCTGAATTAAGGGATTTAGAAAAAATTAAAATATAATTATAATATATATATATATTATACCCAACACAAACAGTATTATATATATATATTTTAATAATTATATATATATAAATATTATAAAATTAACGATAGTATTATTATATATATATATAGAAAAAACATATTAATAAATAATTTATAAATTTTAAATTAATAAAATATATATAAAATAAATAAAAAATATACAAAAAAAGATAAATAAAATAAAAAATATATATAATACAAAACAAACCAACAGAAAAATAAAAAATAAAATAAAAATATATTAAAATAATAATCCAAAACATATATTTTTAAAATTTAATATATATTTTATATAAAAATATAATATTTATATATTTTAAATATATAATATATATTTATATATATATATTAATATAAAAAATTACGTAATTTAATATATTATATTATTATATATAATTTAAATATATAATAAAAAGTATTTAATAAAATTTATTATAAAATTTTATAATAAATATATATAATTTTTAAAAAATTTTAACATTATAAATTAAAATATAATAAAATAAAATATATAAAAAATTTTAAATATATTTTAAAATATAAAAAATTACAAATAAACTTTTAAAATATATTTGATATAATATAAATATAAAAATTTTTTATATATTATATATAGATATATATATATAAATAATTTTGTATAATATATATAATATTTGTATATTTTTAATATATTATAATATATATATTTTTAGATAAATATATTTAATATATATAAAATTTTATTTTTGAAAAATAATATAAATATATATTTTTAAATATAATAAATAAAAATTTGATTATATATTTTTTTTGTATATATATAATAATAATTTGTAAAAAAAAATATAAATATATTTTTAATTTGTAAAATATAAAATAAGAATATAAATAAATATTTTTATATATATTATATTATATATAATATATTTATATATATAATTTTTATATATATATGTAATAATATTATAATTTTTTGTATATATATATATATTTTTTGTATATATATAATATATATATATTTTGTATAAATATATATAATAATTTTTTTGTATATATATTATATTATATAAAATTAAAATTATATATATATATATATATTTTTTAAATTTTATTAGAAATTTTATAAAATATATTATATATAATATATATTTTGTATAAAATATATATATTTTTTTGAATATTTTATATATATATAATTTTAATTTTAATATATTTGTATATATATAATATTTAAAATATTATAAATTTTAATAATATTTTAATTTAATTTTGTATATATATAAAATTATTATATTTTTTGTATATAATTTTAAATATATATTTTTATATTTTAAAAAATCTTTTTTTAAAATATATATAATATATTATTTTTTATAGAAAATTTATATAAATTTTTATATATAATATATATATTTGGGATAATATATTATATATATATTTTATATAAAATAATATATATAATATATTTTTTTTATATATATATATATATATATATATTTTTATTTATATTATATATTTTTTTATTATATAATAAAATTTTAAAAAATTTTTTTGTATTTTTAAAAATTTTATAAAATTTTTTTATAGAAATATTTTTATATGTGAAAATTTTAAAACCTAATATATATATATTATATTTATATTTGTTTAGAATTAATATATATTAAAAAATTTTTTAATTTTTTTTAATTTAAAAAAATTATATATAATTAATTATTTTAATTTATAATAAATATATATATTAATATATACAAAATTAAAATTTTAAATTTTATATTTTTGAAATATTTAAATTAATATAATATTTTTTTGTATTATTATAATATACATATTTTTATTATATATATATATTAGTATTTTTATTTTATTTCATATGTATATAATTTATATTGTTATCCCTTTTTAATTTAAATTATATGTTATTTTTTTAAAAAAATTTTTATTATTTAACCTTAAAAAAAAAATTTCTTTTTTTTGTAAATTATTTTTTTTAATTATTTTTTTATTATTTATATATATTTTATGTAATTTGTATTTATTATTGTATAGGGTTTAAAAATTATATATATTTTTATTATATTTTTAATTATATATATATATATATATAATTTATTTTCTTGGGTTGAACATGATTTTTTTTCAGGGTGGAAAAGACACTCGCTTTTTGGGGTTTTTTTATGTGCGGCAACTATCGCCAATGGCATTTGGGCATCATCGGGGTTTTTTTTACAAGGAACTGGCCAAGGGGCCCAAAAAAAATGGGTAACACAAAGCCCCCCTTAGTTTCCCGTCCCCATATAGAAGGGCAGTAAGAGAATAAAAAAAAAAGAGGGGGGAGCCAATTTTTTCGGGAGGGGCTTTTTACTCTTCTTTTTTAAAAGAGTAGGGCATGGAAAGTGGAAAAATAGAAACGGGAAAAGAGTTCCGAGTTACAGTGAGAGGGATGAAAGGGGAAAGATACTGATTAACCTTGCATTAGAAAAATGGACAGCTGGGAGAGAATGAGAAAAGTCTAGGCGGGGGGGCCGCGGGGGGGGGGGGAGGCAGAGTTGAAGTTCAGAAGGCATGAGCATGAAAATAACGGTAGAAGAGAGCAAGGAAGCAACATTGCGGCGGTGATTTAAAAATTGAAACAGTCATCAGAGGGGATTTTATGAACGAAAGCTTTTGATTCAAACCCCGTTAGGGGAGCTGTATGGTGGACCTCCCCCAAACATGGAACATAAAACCATGATGGGGGAATAAGGCCCCGTAAGAGCAAGCAAATTGGGGGGGGAGAAAAAAAGGACGCAGACGCCACAGGCACCTAATTTTCCCAAAAGGGTTTTTAAAAGATGAGATGTGAGATTTCCAGTTCAATTTTTATAAAAGGGTATCCTGAATGTTAGTAGAAAAGGAGACAGTTGATGTCATTTAAAAAAGAGGGGATAGTTTCTGGAAGGGTTTTTTCGATAGATAGCGCAGAAATTGGGTTTTTGAGGCATTGCACAAAACAAGGGGGTTTCTTTTCCCCAAACAGAAATTTTCAGAAGATCAGAATTAGGCGCTCGGTGGCATCTCTTTTTGAATCACTTTTTCCGTTGAGTTTGGACGTCTAATAAACGACTTGAAATTTCAGGGTAGAATCATCAGGTAGGAGTGGATGGGGTTTTAGTTAGACTTAGAGATCATTTTGAATAATAGAAGAGAGTGGTGAAGGACAGAACCCGGGGGGGCACCACATTTATGATTAGGAGAAAAAAAATGTCCGTCTACAGTAGCGCAATTTGAAAGGGGTTTTAAAGGAAACTTTAAATAAGGTAAGAGAGAAGGATAAAACCGAAAGAGGGTATTTGGAAATTTAAAAATTTGTGCCAGACCTATCAAAAGCTTTGAAGTCAAAGGGAAAAGCAAAATTTCAAACCCGAAACCCCCCAAAGGAGGGTGACCAAGATTCAGTTAGGAAAGCTAGAAAATCGCCCCGTAGATCGCCCTTTACGGAAACCGATGACGATCAGATAGAAAAATTGTGACAATAGATGCTTAAGAATCTTATTTTAAGGTAGATTTAAAAAAATTTTGAAAGGGAGGAGTCAAAGCTATAGGACGGGAGTTTGAAGGATTAGCCCGGGCACAAAAAATAGTCCCCCAAAACGTCAAAAGGCTAAAAAAAGGGTTATAAGTTAAAAAACTAAAAAAACTGCTAAAAACAAAAATCTGAATTTTTTAAGCAATAAAAATAATCCTATATTTCTAAAAACTAAAAAAACCCAAATTTTTCTTAACAAACCTTGGTGTTAGTGTCTAGGTTTTCAGAGGGCTAAATGAACAAAAATTTTACAGGTAGTTTTTATTCCTATGGAGCGACGAAAAGAAGTCGGACGATCGAAACAGTGTGAAATCTTTGAGTATATGTAAATTTGGTATGAAATGACTTGTTAAAGATCAGGGACAGGGGCTTGATGTGTATGGACTCTAATAAAATTTTGGTCACTAGAGAAATTTGCCTTTTATAGGTTTAAAAACATTTAAAAAAATGGGTGATCAAGATCATGGGAGTGTGAGCGAAAAGCAATTTAGAAGGGGAAGAAAAAAGTCGGCCCCGTACGCGCAGAAACACCCTTTTTTTTTCTGCGAGCCCAAGGGTTAAAATTTCTTGGGGCGTCTCGCCGAGTATCGAGCGTTACAAACTCGAACATTTTAAATTCAAAATTTATGGAGATAAAATTTTAGGTATTTAAACTTTTTTATTTGAAATGGTTCTTAAAGTAAATGGATTTTTGGGAAAAAATTTAAAATTTTTGGTTAGGAAAGTGTAACTTGAGAGATCATTGAGTTTTTTACGAAAGATATAAATGAGATGGCATAAAGGAAGTTTAATAAATTGTCCTATTAAATTCGGGTTGATTCGACTTACGGTTGAAAATTTTTTATTTAAGAAATAGAATTGTTTTTTTTTCAATTCAAGGGGGGGCCCTTTTTTTGGAAAAAAAATTTGAAGAAATTCAATTTTATTATCGAAGGGAAAACCCGTTTTGGGAAAAGGAACTATAACATCTGTGTGTAAGGTTTTTAAAAGTATTGATTTAAAAAAGGTTAGGGATGAAACAGATTACGAGTTCCAATTCGGGGAAAGGGAGGTTTTCTGTAGACGGGTAAAAATAATACTTTTCGGGAAATAAGATATCTAGAAAGGTGTGATAATTGGTTTCAACTTCATATGTGAACTTAATTTGGGTGTTTTTGAACTAAGGGAATTTAAAAATAAGGGAATTTGTTCAGCATTCTTAAAAAGTAAAACGGGTCATCAAAGTAACGTTTTTTAATAAAAAAGGTTTAAAAGAGGGAGGCCCGCAGACAGCCAAATTTTTTATGAGGGAAAAAGGAAAGGCATTTGGCAAAGAAAAGGGCCCAACAAACCCCATGGAAACCCCATCAGTTTCAGTTTTAAAATTATATTTTAGCTAGTCTTTTTACTTGAAAACAGCTTCTCTAGTTACGATTTTGGATAGAGAAGCATTCCCAACCCTACTTTTGGGGACACAAAAAAAGGGACATTAGGGGGGAAAATCAAATTTTTTAAAAAAGCTCTCCATTCATATTTTAAAAAAATTTTATGCCCAAACTGATGGGGTTTTTCCAGGGGGTTTTTGCTTGGGCCCTTTCTTTGACATGCTTTCCTATGTCTCATAAAAAAATCGGGCTTCTGACTGCCCTTTCCTTTAAAAACCTTTTTTTTATAAACGACGTTGATGCACCTTTTTACTTTTAAAAATGCTGAACTTTTTCCCTTTTTTCTGAATTACCAAATTTTAAAACACCCAAATTTTAATTCCTATGAATTAAAAAACCAATTACCCAAAACAATTTCTAGATATCTTTTTCCCCAAAAGAAAATTATTTTATACCCATCTACAAAAAACCTCCCTTTACGGATTGGAAACTCACACTTATTCTCCAACCTTTTTAAAAACAAATTAAACCTTACTCCAGATGTTATAGTTTTTCTCCACTGATTTGCCTTCGATAAAAGAAATTAAAATTCCTTTCTAATTTTTTCCCAAAAAATGTATCCCCTTAAATTATAAAAAAAACAATTTCTAGTTTTTTAGATGAAAAAATTTAACCCCAATCAATCAAAACCCCAACTTATTTAGACCAAATTTTATTTTTCTTTTCCCTTTTTTTGGGCCTTCAGTTTTATCATTCGTAAGAACCAAAGCTCTCATTACACTTTCCTAACTCAAAAATTTTTTTTTTTTCCTAAAACCATTTACTTTAAGAACACATTTCAAATATAAAGTCCTATATCTAAAAACTTTTTTCTCCAATTTAAATTTTTAATTTTTAATGTTGAGCTGTAAGCTCGATCATCGGAGACTAAGAAAATTAACCTTGGCTCCAGAAATAAAAGGGGTTTTCTGCGCGTACTGGCCGACTTTTTTTCCCCTTTTTCTTGCCCCCATTCGCTCCAAATCCCATGATCTTTATCACCCCTTCCTATTAAATTTTTTTAGAATCCCATCAAAAGGGAAACTTCTCTAGTGACACTAATTATTAGAATCCATACCATCAAGCACTTGTCCCCTGATCTTATAATCATCATTTAAACCAATTACATATACTCAAATATTATCACATGTTTCGTCGCCCACTCTCGTTCGATCCTCATAGGAACCGAAATCTACTGTAAATTATTTTCATTCAGTCCTCTCCAAACCCTAGCAGCATACACACCAGGTTTTTAAGTATAAATTGTTTTTTTTAGTTTTTAGATAATATAGGAGTATTATATTTCTTTAAAATTATAGATGTTTGCTTGTAGCAGTTTTTTTTAGTATTTTAACTTATAAACTATTTTAGCCTGATGATGCCAAGTGCCATTGGGGAAACGTTGCACGCACATAAAAAACCCCCAAGAATGACGAGTGTCTTTGCCCCCTGAAAATCAACATATTATATATATATTTTAATTTTCATTAATATATATATATTTATATAACATATATAATATTTTAATAATATATAATATATATAATATATATATATATATAAAATATATATATATATAAATATATATATAATAATTATATATAAAATAATATATAAAATATAATATATATTTATAATATATATATATTTATATTATATATATATATATATATCTTATAATAATATATAATATATATATATATATATATATAATATATATATATTATTATTATATAATATAATATATATTATATTTTTAATATATATATATATATAATATATATATATATATATAAATATATATATATTTATAATATATAATTATTAAAATTTATAATTATATATATATATATATATAATTATATATATATATTATATATATAATTATTATAAAATATATATATTTATAATATATATATATATAGTATTATATAATTATATGTAATATATATATAATATATATATAATATATATTTATATATATATATGATATATAATATATATATATTATATATATAATATATATAAATATAATATTATATAATATATATATATAAAATATCTATAATAATATAAGCGAAAGTGTGTTTTGTCTTTTCTGTCTGTCTGTCTGTCTGTCTGTCTGTCTGTGTGTGGGGTGTGTGTGTGTGTGTTGTGGTATAGGTTCCGCCCCCGTGGCGCAATCACCTCATATGGCACATTTTTGGACCGGGGTTTGGGACCAGGGAAGGTCACAAGCCCCTTATGAGATGATCCGATCACTTTTTTTTTTTTTTTTTTTTTTTTAGCAGCCTATTAGCGATAATTGTGAAAAAAAGTGGGTTGCAGAATTGGGGAAACCTTGATGTAGGGTGAGGGGAAAATGGGTGAGTTAATGGGTGGGGTGATGGGGTGATGGGTAATGGGTGTGGGGTGAGGGGTGAGTGAATGGGTGGGGGTGATTGGGTTGGGGGTGATGGGTGATGGGTGAGGGAATAGGTAGGGGGTAAGGGTAATGGTAAATATAAGCGAAAGTGGGGTCTGCCCTGTCTGTCTGTCTGTCTGTGTGTGTGTGTGTGTGTGTATGTGTGTGTGTCTGGTATGGGTTTTCCGCCCCCGTGGCGCAATCACCTCATATGGCACATTTTTGGAACCGGGGTTGACCAGGGGAAGGTTTTAAGCCCCAAATTATGAGATGATCCGATCACTTTTTTTTTTTTTTTTAGCAGCCTATTAGCGATAACGTAAAAAAAAAAGTGGGTTGCGAAAATTTGAGGAAACCTGATGTAGGGTGAGGGGTAATGTGAGTAAATGGGGGGGGTGAGGTAATGGGGTGGGGTGAGGGGTGGTGAATGGGTGGGGTGATGGTTGGGGTGAGGGTGATGGGTGGGGAATGGGTGGGGGTGATGGGAAAGGGAAATAAAACAAAAGTGGTCTGTCTGTCTGTCTGTCTGTTGTGTTTTTTGTGTTTTTTGGTGTTTTTTGGGGTGTGTGTGTGGTGTGTTTTGTG
>JACEEZ010001794.1:0-30000 GCA_016584305.1 Chionoecetes opilio
ACTACTACACTACTACTCACCTCTACTACACACTACTCACACTACCTCTTACTCTCCCTTCCCTCTACTCACACTACTTCTAAACCCAACCCATCGCAACACACTGTCACGTTCCCCCTTGCCTTCTTTGCCTTCTACTACTACTACTACTGCAATACTACTACTACAATACTACTACTACTACTACTACTACTGCAATACTACTACTACTACTACTACTGCAATACTACTACTACAATACTACTACTACTATACTACTACTACACTACTACTACTACTACTGCAATACTACTACTACAATACTACTACTACTACTGCAATACTACTACTACTACTGCAATACTACTACTACAATACTACTACTACTACAATACTACTACTACTACTACTACTGCAATACTACTACTACAATACTACTACTACTACTGCAATACTACTACTACAATACTACTACTACAATATTACTACTACAATACTACTACTACTACTACAGCAATACTACTACTACTACTACTACTATATCGGCCTGTCGCACAAGGGGCCGAAGTCGGAGGGCCGCTCAGATTCATATATACATATACGGATCATATAGACTGGTTTATCAGTATATATGATATACTGTAATCTTCGTAAATGTTTGTTCTATAATATTATCAAATAAAAAACAGTGAAACACGCTAAAGAAATGCCATTACGAGACTGAAGAAATATGCATGAACTTAATATTCGTTTCAACTCTTCGCCATTTAAAACTTTGCTACTCAACTTTTATCATGAAGGGTATCATTAGAAGCGCTATTTTATTAGCTTTCCATTGCTATATTTCGTTATCTGATAAATGAATTAGAACCATGCATAAATTAGCGTTAACTAAATAAATAAAATCATCAATCGGGTAATTTTCCCGATTGATGATGTTATTTATTTAGTCAACGCTAATTTATACACGGTACTAATTCATTTATCAGGAAACGAAATATATAAATAAATAAATAACATCATCAATCGGGAAAATTACCCGATTGATGATTTTATTTATTTATTTAACGCTAATTTATGCATGGTTTTAATTAATTTATCAGGTAACGAAATATAGCAATGGAAAGCTAATAAAAGTGCGCTACTATTGATACTCTTCATTATAAAAGTTGACTCGCAAAGTTTTAAATGGCGAAGAGTTATGTGAATATTAAGTTCATGCATATTTCTTCATAGTCTCGTAATGGCATTTCTTTAGCGTGTTTTACTGTTTTTTATTTGATAATATTATAGAACAAACATTTACGAAGATTACAGTATATCATATATACTGATAAACCAGTCTATATGATAGTCCATAGTCCATACCTGCCCTCCCTGGGCATACACATATCCCTGGGATATACACAGATCGTCGCGTAAGCTACACTCTTACCATGCCTAGCCAGGGGCCAGATCCAGCAAAAAAGTGTAAGTCAAGCGGTGTAAGTATGGTGTAAATGCTACTCCGGCGCAACCCTCGCCCCCCTCTTGCGCCGAGGCTGTTTGAATAATCCGCCGAGATGGACTTGCGCCGGGCGCAAGGAGGAGTATCTCGGAGTATCTCCACAGAGACAGCTGATTGGCTGGCGAATACATTGACGTCATCCTCGCTAATAGCGAATCACAGCAGTGTTTATATTATCTATTCAGATCTATCAGCCAATCACAAGGCTGTCACGTGATAAATAATGTTTACAAACATTAATCAGCTGATTACTCAGCTGGCATCTGGGTTGACACAACAAATCGATGTATCATGTTTAAAGCGATAAGGAAGGGTTTGATGATGATGATTGAAGAATTTCGTCAGTTATTGACGCAGCTGAGATGGATCTCTGCTGTAACCAGACAGCTCTCTCGCAGACTACCCCGAGCAGAGAGCTGTCTGCTAGTGCTTATAGTGTTGGCCGAAGCCAGCACCCCGGGAGGCGGGTTACAAACCCCCGGTACCCATTCACTGCTGGGTGGACAGGGGCTCGGGTTTTAAGGAAACAGCCCAACTGTTTACGCTCCACCCGGGATCGAACCACGGACTTCTCGGTTGTGAACAGAGTGTGCTTCCCTACACTAAGGGGATACAGTTGATTCGGGCCGCAGTTGAATCAGGCCGCCTATATTAAATGCATACTGGACGAGTTTCGCGGTCGTTTTTCAGAGACACCGACTATGGTTTCTTGGCCTACAATAGGGCTTGTTTCTAACGAGAGTTTTATTTTGCGCAAAAGAAAAAAAAAAAAAGAATATGAAAAAAAAATAAACTTAACCTAACCTTATAGGTTTTAATGAAACCTAACCTAACCTTATAGGTTTTAATGAAACCTAACCCTAACCTTAACCACAAAGTATACCTTTTTTTTTTTTTTTTATGGGTTTGCGCAAAATAAAACTATCTCCATTAGAACAAGCCCCTATTTAGGCCAAAAAAAAAAACTGGGTGTCTCTGAAACGACCTTTAAACCGTGGCCACCGAGATGACAAGGCCTGATAGATCGCCCGTGACGTCAAAACCAGAGGATCTCGCGCGCTCGCCGAGCTCCGCCCCGTACAGGTTTACTTTCTCAGTTCACGCTCTTATTTATGTCGTTAATTTCTGAATCCCTGTCATTTCACCCAATGGGGGTGGTGGTATTGTTTTTTGTTTGTTTTTGTGGTAGTGGTGTGGTGGGGGGGGGTGGTGGGTGGTGGTGGTGGTAGAGGTGGTGTGGTGGTGGTAAGGTGGTGCTGGTGGTGTTGTGGTGGTGGTGGTATTGTGTTGTTGGGGTGGTGGTGGTGGTGTTGTGGTGGTGGGGGTGGTGTTGTTGTGGTGGTGTGGTGGGGTGGTGGTGGTGGTGGTGGTGGGGTTGTGGTGTTGGTGGTGTTGGTGGTGGTGGTGGTGGTGGTATTGTTGTGGTGGTGGGGGTGGTAGAGGTGGTGGTGGTGGTGGTGGTTGTTGTTGTGGTAGAGGTGGTGGTGTGGTGGTTTTTGGTAGAGGGGGTGGTAGAGGGGGTGGTGGTGGTGGTGGGTGGTGGTGGTGGGGGTGGTCTTTCAAGATGAAGACCATTAAAAACCATCGCTATAGTTTTTCAAGAAAGCCTTCGACAGTGTGAAAAGAAAGCCCTTAATTGAATGCCTAAAAAATTTCAGGATACATCCACACATAATTGACGTCATAATTGACATATACCAAAATGACAAGACCATCCTGTATCCTAAACAATGAGATCAAAAACAAACATGGATGTCACCAGCGGAATAAGGCAAGGTTGCAATGGTTAAACATCACGTTTCTTAATGAAAACATAAAATCATCATCCTACACCTGAAACCAAACAAAATATTGGATTTAAAGATGAGAACTGCTTTATCCTTGCCTTGTTTTATGCAGAATAAATGGCCTTATTTTAGCAAAAAGTGAATCAGGTGCCCTAAACATGACATTGACACTCATCTTAGCAGCAAGAGCAAGTGAAACAGTCAACAGTTTTTTAAAAAGAGCATAATCCAACATATACAAAACTTGGTATATACCAAACACGAAAAAACTGACAAATTAAAAATTAAAAGAGGCATGATACCAAGAAATGGAAAGCAAACTACTTGAAAAGAGACACTTAGACTTTACAGAACATACAAAACACACATAAAAGAAAGACTTTATGATAAATGATGAACCCAAACTACAACTTTGATAAGAGGGCAGAAGCAATACACTGAAACTAAACTAAACTACGGAACAAGACACACCCTCGGGAACACAGCATGCACGACATGTAACACGGGACTGCAGGAACTTTAAAACCCACTTCCTATTACAGTGGGAAATAAAGACATAAGGAACACTTAAATTTTTCTACAAAGACAACACCACTGACAAATGCTTACAAACTTGCAACATTTTTACTCCTAGCAGATGAACAGGATGCAGGGTGTGAAGAAACAAACTTTGTTACTGATGTGGGGGAAAAAAAGGAAACAGCAAAAACATTGATTTTGCAAGCAAGGAAAGCCAAGACATTTCACAAGAGCATTCACAAGTTTTAAGCACAAACGGGGTGATCAAGTAACAAAAAAACCCCCACACCACTTCAAGAATCAGAAAAAAAATCACCGCTACTAAGGTGTTACCCCCACACTTCATCGAAAATCTCTATATGGATACCAAAGGATAATTATGTAAAGTGTAATTACTTTTATATCACCATTCTTTTAGAGTGCTGGGGCACTCGTTGAGAATGTGGGTCCCTGATTTTGTGCGGAATGTTGTCAATGCGCGAATCCTGTAGACCCTCCATATTTCCCCTGGTTTTAACAGAAAAACTGCTGCCCTAAAGCATGTTACAGAGTACTCTGAGATACATATTATTTTATGAGAGTAGTTAGATGCACTGGTATTCAGACAAAAGATATTTGAACCTGAAACCTACACCTGAAAAGGCTTTACTTTTGACGTGAATATTTTAGTCTTATGAGTAACTATCAGAGCTGGGACTACCGAATGAAATTCGGTATTTCGGTATTTCGGTACTTTCCGGCGGTAGATTTATCTACCGCTACCGAATCTTCGGTACCAAACCTCTACCTCTACCTCTACCGATACCGAATGGATCTACCGAAACGAAAATTTCTTCGGTAGAATTGAATTGAAGTTGGAAAAATACGCCAATAGAATGGCACCAAAAATTTGTTTACTTAGTCAGTCAGCTGATGGATTCGGGACCGGTTGGTTCTGTTGCGGAGCTCCACATTTAGAAAGCTACTACCGAATTACTATCATACTTTGAGTTTAGTAAAAATTATACAGCTACAACTAACATTAGTCTATTGTTATATAAATTCTTTGAATGTCTATGGCAGTTTTGTAAAAAATAATAGATATAGTTTGCCTGTGCAATATATGGCACAACACGAGTGCACTGGAGTGTGGCTAAAAAAATTACGTTTGAAAATGTGTGCCATATAATGATATATCGATGATATATGGAACAGTAACCAAGGCAAATAGCAAATACTTTCAAAAGAATGTACCAATGTTATAGTTAAAATTTTAAATGAGTTTTTTCGGAATCAATGTAGATGTATTGTAGTGAATCTAGTTATCTAACTGATATGCTTTTGCTACTCTTGTTAGCAAATTTTATACTAATAGTCATAGATATTGTGATAAGTTACATATAAACTGCAATAGTTACTGCCTTCGTTTCTCATCTGTTCCGTCTACACTGCAGACATATATTCTTAGAATATTTTGTAAAATATTGGCTTAAAATAGGTGTTTTATGGGCTCTAGAATGTATTAAAAGGCTTTTAAAGGTGTTTTTTTTTTTTTATATATAACGGTTTTTTTTAAATCTACCGAACCGAAATACCGAAATACCGAAGCAGTCGGTATATTTTTTGGAAATCTACCGCAATACCGAACCGAATGGCCCGTTTTCATCTACCGAATACCGATACCGCAGGTAGAAAAAATCTACCGAATCCCAGCTCTGGTAACTATTATTACTTGTAAGTGTTCTCATGGAAAGCTAGTGCCTCTATGTGGCTTGTAACATGTATCAGGGCAGCAGTTAAGTCGTAAAACCAGTGAAATAAGAGAGGTGAATGGAGGGGTCTACAGGATTTCGCGCTGACAATATTTCACGAAACACCCACATTCGTGAACCACATTCTCCACGAGTGCCAGCTGCTAATCCTTCATTAGTTCAAAAACATTGTCAGCCAAAGCAGCATGATCCCACTAGCTGTGACGGAGGTGAATTATGAACATAACACAACACAAATGATAATTCTCAAAATATTAGTAATATTTGTTGTGACATAGCATCCGCCATTTGTAATGCTACAAACATTTCGTTTTGTATGCCTTATAAGTATGCTAGATATGCTAGACTTACCGTCTCACTTCTTTCATTATTAGCTAATAAAGCTACTACAAATACTACAAAGATCATAGACTCACCCTGCTACTGGCCGTCGGTGAAAAATTGTCCCGTTTGATCTGAGCCACTGGCTGGCAAGCACCTTGTCTCTTGGGAAAGAGAGTATACTCACTCTGGGGCCTTTTCTGTAGTTCCCATTGCAATTGGGCACACAGCACAAGGACGGCATCTTGCTGGTAACTTTGAAAAATAGCTCCTGCCGTAACAAAAGCAAAAATGATACAAGTACGCCACATACACACGCCCTGACCGCCTTCGTATGTAGACACAATAGACTGAGCCATGGCCATCGGTGGCGCGCGCGGGATCCTCATGCTGTGACGCCACAGCCTTTCACCAGGCGATGTAACAGGCCTTGTCTCTTCGGTGGTCTCGGTTAAACTGCCCTGTCTGCTGGGTATGCATGCTACTATAGGCGGCCCGAATCAACGGCACCCCACTAAGGAGTACCATTGACAGTACCAGAAATAAACAATTTGGAGGCAATAATTTAAGGCGCAGACATCCTGATTGACTTTTAATAAATATTTCTAGGGCAATAATGGGTCAGCCATCCTGATTAACCTAATAATTCAGTGACAAAAAGGGGCAGACCATCATGTTGACCATATAATCATATAATTCAGGGCGTTAAGAGGCAGACATTCTGAGTGACACTAATCGTATCATTCAGGGATAATGAAACGGTACCTGGTACTCTCGTCTACCGAAAATTCTCGTCCTGACACAATCCGGGAACTCTCGCCGAAGGTAATGGTTAGGTTAGTAGGAGATTAAGGGAAGATACCGGTAAAAATAACGAGGACTGCGCGGTCATTTTCTGAAACACTGACTAGATTTTCCTTGCCTAAAAATTTTAAATGGGATTTTNAAAGACTGCTGCTGCGTATCTCTTATACTAATTTCTTTCACTCTTCCCTCTCTCTATCTCTCTTCTCTCTCTCTTTCTGCTCGTCTTTCTCTCTCTCTCTCTGTCTTTCTCTCTCTTATCATATCTCTCTTATCTCTGTCTTCTTCCTCTCTATCTCTTCTCTCTTCTCTCTTCTCTCTCTCTCTGCTCTCCTTCCTCTCTCTCTCTCTCTCTTCTCTCTCATCTCTCTCTCTCTCTCTCTCTCTCTTCCTCTCTCTTTCTCTCTCTCTCATCGTCTCTAACGTCTCCTCTGTCTCGTTCTCTCATCTCTTCTCCTCTTTATCTCTCTCTCTCTTCTCTCTCTCTCTCTCCTCTCGTCTCTCTCTTCTCTCTCTCTCTCTCTCTCTCTCTCTCTCTCTCCTCTCTCTCTCTCCTCTCTCTCTCTCTCTCTCCTCTCTCTCTCTCTCTCTCTCTCTCTCTCTCTCTCTCTCTCTCTCTCTCTTCCCCCCCGTCTCTTTCTATATACACTCGTCAATAATAATAAAACATTTCCGCTGCTGCTCACCTGCCTTCCTTCACCTGTCTCCTTCAGGTACGTGTGTGTGTGTGAGGCCGCCCGTCCTCCCGCCCCGGCACGCCCGCCTCTGCCTCACCCGGACGCCCGCAGGCACAGGAGAGGGAGCAGAGTCAAGGTAAATACTGTAAACTGTTACCGATTTAATTATTGTTTCAAAGTGATTCGTGCGGTTTTATGATATTGTTTGTTTTGCATTTGGACCCACGTGTGCATTTTGGTTTGTAGCTCAGGGGAGGGAGGGAGGGAAGGGGGGGGTAGAGGGGTGCAGTGAAGGGGAAGGAAAGGAAGAGGGCGAGAGCTACAGATTGGCATCTCTTGTCCTGCTTATCAACAACTTGTATATAACTTTTTGGTACGCTGCTGCTGCTGCTGCTTGTTATGGAAACCCTGGTCCCTATGTTCGTGATCCCCCCCCCCCCCCTCTTTGGGCGATACTTGTGATATTCGATATGATACGTGTGAGCATGGTGATTCCCGCTGCGCCGCCCACGCTGCGCCGCCCACCGCGCTGCTGCTGCAGCCACGGGGCGCTGTGGTAGCGACCCCCCCCCCCCCCCCCCCCCCCCCCCGGCCCCGGCACCTCCTCAGGGGCACCGGACAAGCATGACAACGCCGCACCTCCCTCCTGGCGCAGGCCACACGGGGCGCCTCGTCTCTTCCACGGGCGCACGACCTGCCCTCAAGCCCCGTGTGCCTGCCGCTGCAGCCTGCTTTGACTACGATCATCGTGGACCTGCCTGCGTCCTGCTGCAACGAGGGGACGCGGCACAGGTGTGCAAGGCCAACAGCTCCAAGGGCAACAAGGTGGCCAAGGTGGTGGTGGTGTACACGCTGGGATCGAACCCGCGTCATACGCAGCACGAGGCCGCTACTCCCTAGGCCGCGTGGGGCATGGTGGACAGCTGTCCGCCACTACTCTCACCCGCTGGAAAGCAGCCGTCACAGGAGCGGCGGCAGCGGCGGACGAGGAGGAAACTTCACTCCCAAGTCTCAGCTGACAAAAGCCCAGACAGGAGAGGCACGCGACGCGCCTGCTTCCACGGTGAGGCACAGCAGAGCAATCAGCTGCAAGGGCTGTGCCGCGCCACGCTGGAGGAAAGCTTTGTGCAAAAAAAAGCGCCCCCGCGCCAGGTGAGGCTGAGGGCCGCGGCGGCCAGCCCACGGGGGCTCCCTAGGACGTGGCTCACGCACCGCGCCGGACCTGAGAAGCTGCTGTCATCCTGAAAAGCAGAAGGCCGTTGCGAGGCCTCGAAAGCCCGGCAGGAGGGTGGCATTTTTTCACTAGTGTTGTTGTGTGTTGTGTTGTGTGTGTGTGTGTGTGTGTGTGTGTGTGTGTGTGTGTGTGTGGTGTGGTGTGTGTGTGGGTGTGCGCGCGTTTTTATCCATGAAGAACATAAATGGTCCAGCTACATCCGAAAGTGGTAACATGGCCGTAAGATATAAAGAATTTCACCATCATTATCATCGTCATCGAATATTTTGTTGTGTGATTTTGATGATTATTTGTTATAATGCTATCGTCGTTCATAATGACCATAACAAAGATTGGTTCAACAGCTTTGTAGGAAGATGAGAACGGGGATGGATGGCGCCCTAATAATGAATCACATGCGTCTCTTTGGGTGAGATAACAGTTAATTACCTAATCACCATATCATACTCACTCTGATGATTACTTAATTCCTGTCTGTACCCTTCCTCTCTGTCTCCTTTCTCTCTCCTTTCTTTTCTATTGTTTCCTCCGTCCTCTTGTCCCTCTTTCATTCTCTCCCTCTTTCTCTTTCCTTCTTACTTCTATACATTTTGCAACCTAATTAGTTCTTCCATCCTTCCACTTCTTCCTTCCTTTCTCCTCCTACTTCCTCTTTTTCTCTGCCTCTTTTGTCTTTATTTTTCTGTTGTTTTCCCTGTCTCCTCGCCACTCCCTATCCTCTCTAAGACGAGAACCTACCACCACCACCGCCGCGCACCACCACCCCACCATCAACCGCAAAACCACACACACACTTCCACCACACAACCTTCAACATCCACGCACTCGACACTTCGCCGGTTGACTTCGATCCTCAATTTCCCGCCAGAAGTTGGACGATCGCGAGGACGAGTAAAAATAAACCCGTGAAAGTGTGACACCTTGTTTCTAAAAGTGAGGGTAGAAAAATAAGGTAAAAAATGTATAAAAAGGTCACTGATAATAAATAGATTACAGGATTTCCTTCAGAATGTGTAGCTCTTGAAATACATTTATAGTTTATATTTTTTTTTTTTGTGGCTGCAATGGCAACGTTTTTCTTTCACCGTAAAAGCGAAATGAAAGAGAGAAAACGAAAATATAACTGTAACTGCGAAGAAATTAAGTAATTAAATTGACAATACGGGAAAAAATGGTACGCACGTATGGGTGTGTGTGTATTTAAGGGCGGGGGCTGTAGTACGAAGAGAGAGAGAAGAGAGAGGAGAGAGAGAGAGAGAGAGAGATGAGAGAAGAGAGAGAGAGAGAGAGAGAGAGAGAGAGAGAGAGAGAAGAGAGAGAGGAGAGAGAGAAAGCAAAGGGGGCAGGAGGCACAGGACAGGACAACACTAAAAAAACAAGCCAGCGTGCAAAATTGACCAAACACTTGCAATATTGGATGATGCAGGAAGGGGGGGGGGGGAAGGGGGGGGCGTCGCTCCCCTCAACACTGGACGTTAAGGGAAGTGAAGGGGTAAGGCGCGTCCTGGCCCTGAGGGAGAAGAGAGTGGAAAAAGGGGAGTAACTAACCGTTTGAAGGGTAAGGGAAGGGTAGTAGCAAGGGAAATGGTTTACCTGTAGGACAAAAAAAAAAGTGGTAGGTTATCCGTATTATTAATGATGGAGGTGGAAGGAGTGATAGTGAGAGCGTAATGTTGATGGGGAGGAATAAAGGGGAGGTGTGTATATAAGGGGGAAGATATAAATGGGAAAAATAAGGGGTTTGTCAAGATAGGAAGGGAAAAATTGAGAAGGGTGGAGGAATAGGGCTGAAAAATATGATAGGTAGGGAGAGGGGAAAATATGGTGTCGTTATGAGAGAGAGAGAGAGAGAGAGAGAGAGATGGAGAGAGAGAGGAGAAGAGGGAGAAGAGGAGCGAGAACGGAGAGGAGAGAAGAAGAGAAGCTTGCTGCAGTGTTGTATACAGTGTTATATATTATCTTCAGATCTATCAGCCAATCACAAGGCTGTCACGTGATAAATAATGTTTACAAACATTAATCAGCTGATTACTCAGCTGGCATCTGGGTTGACACAACAAATCGATGTATCATGTTTAAAGCGATAAGGAAGGGTTTGATGATGATGATTGAAGAATTTCGTCAGTTATTGACGCAGCTGAGATGGATCTCGGCTGTAACCAGACAGCTCTCTCGCAGACTATCCCGAGCAGAGAGCTGTCTGCTAGTGCTTATAGTGTTGGCCGAAGCCAGCACCCCGGGAGGCGGGTTACAAACCCCCGGTACCCATTCACTGCTGGGTGGACAGGGGCTCGGGTTTTAAGAAAACAGCCCAACTGTTTACGCTCCACCCGGGGATCGAACCCGGGACTTCTCGGTTGTGAACAGAGTGTGCTTCCCCTACACTAAGGGGATACAGTTGATTCGGGCCGCCAGTTGAATCAGGCCGCCTATATTAAATGCATACTGGACGAGTTTCGCGGTCGTTTTCAGAGACACCGACTATGTGTTCTTGGCCTACAATAGGTGCTTGTTCTAACGGAGAGTTTTATTTTGCGCAAAAAAAAAAAAAAAAAAAATATGAAAAAAAATAAACTTAACCTAACCTTATAGGTTTTAATGAAACCTAACCTAACCTTATAGGTTTTAATGAAACCTAACCTAACCTTAAAGGTTTTAATGAAACCTAACCTAACCTTATAGGTTTTAATGAAACCTAACCTAATCTTAACCACAAAGTATACCTTTTTTTTTTTTTTATGGGTTTGCGCAAAATAAAACTATCTCCATTAGAACAAGCCCCTATTGTAGGCCAAGAAAAAAAAACTGGGTGTCTCTGAAAACGACCGTTAAACTGCCCTGTCTGCTGGGTATGCATGCTACTATAGGCGGCCCGAATCAACGGCACCCCACTAAGGAGTACCATTGACAGTACAGATTGACCAGAAATAAACAATTTGGAGGCAATAATTTAAGGCGCAGACATCCTGATTGACTTTTAATAAATATTTCTAGGGCAATAATGGGTCAGCCATCCTGATTAACCTAATAATTCGGGGACAAAAAGGGGCAGACATCATGGTTGACCATATAATCATATAATTCAAGGGCGTTAAGAGGCAGACATTCTGAGTGACCTAATCGTATCATTCAGGGATAATGAGAACGGTACCTGGTACTCTCGTCTACCGAAATTCTCGTCCTGACACAATCCGGGAACTCTCGCCGAAGGTAATGGTTAGGTTAGTAGGATATTAAGGGAAAGATACCGGAAAAAATGAACGAGGACTGCGCGGTCATTTTCTGAAACACTGACTAGATTTTCCTTGCCTAAAATTAGTGCTTTTGGTAAAAATGGACGAGGACTGCACGGTCATTTTCTGAGATACTGACTAGTTTTTCCTTGGGTAAAATTAGTGCTTTTGATAAAAATGGACGAGGACTGCGCAGTCATTTTCTGAAACACTGACTAGATTTTCCTTGCCTAAAATTAGTGCTTTTGGTAAAAATGGACGAGGACTGCCCGGTCATTTTCTGAGACACTGACTAGTTTTTCCGGTAAATTTCTAGTATTTGCCCATACTCTCCCACTAACCCCCAAGCAAGTTTGGGCACCTGTGGGAATGCGGGGTTTTCGGGTGGGGAGCAAATAATGCGTCGGAGACACGTAATTTAAGAATTGTGTAGAGACAAACTCCCTAGATCTAAAGTAATTTCCTTATATCTAGAGAAATTTGCCTAAACAAAATTAATCTAACCTAGCGGGGGACTTGACCCACCGATAAACTAACCTAACCTAACCTAAATCTAACCAAATCTAACCTAACCTAACCAGATCTAACCTAACCTAACCAAATATAACCTACCCTAATCAATAATACCCTAACCAAACCTATATGGTTGGGGGGCCTCTGGAAGGGGAGGTTGTGTCTGTATGAGTATTAGTCTAAGACAACTATATCATTTCTACAATATGTACTATAATATGTATATAAGTTTGGTAAAATTCTAGTGTTTGCCCATACTCTCCCACTTCCCCCAAACAAGTTTGGGCACCTGTGGGAATGCGGGGTTTTCGGGTGGGGAACAAATTATGCGTCGGAAACACGTAATTTAAGAGTTGTTTAGGGGGTTAAAATTCCCTAGATCTAGGGTAATTTCCTTATATCTAGAAAAATTTGCCTAACCAAAATTAACCTAACCTAGCGGCGGGCTTGACCCACCGATAACCTAACCTAACCAAACCTAACTTAACCAAATCTAACCTAACCTAACCTAACCAAATCTAACCTAACCTAACCTCTAGCGGGGGGGGGTTGGGGGGGGTTCTCAACACTTCTAGTCATCATTTTGTGAGGATCGTCAGGTTCACACGTCTCTGGGACTCAGAAGAAATCCATGAATTTTCCCTAAATCTAGAGAATTTTTAAATTTCCATAACTCAAAAAGTATGTGGTTGCGACGCATATTTTGTACCCCAGCCATATATCCTGCATTTCCCCAGGTCCCCAAGCTTGTTTTGGGGGAGAGGGGGGAGTATGGGCAAACACTAGAATAATACCATAAGTTTTAAAGGTTACGCGGAAGTGCATTAATACTGTACAGTATACTAAACAAAAAATAATATAGAAAACGCATGTGGTAATGGCGGTAGTGACCGCGCAGTTATCGTCCATTATAACTGAAACACCAACCGAGAAGTCTTGCCGACATAAAAGTTTTCGGCGAGTTCCACTTGTAATAGGTGCAAATGAAAGAATAAAAGGTATTCGTTATTGGACAAGTTTTTTCCGCTTGTCCCAAAAATAATTTAAAACTACACTTCAATACAATACATGGACATTGGTTACGTAACATGTCAAAACCCAGACTCCCAATCACTAAAACTAACCCCCGATATTCGGTCCCTGAATTCACAAACACGGGTAAAAGCTGTTTAAATATATAGATTGGGTACTGTTATGTTAATAAATAAACTTGTAACTGTCGCTTAATAGGAACTCTCGCCGACGTAAAAAAAAATGGAACATTCTCCGACGGTGGCGAGCATTCCTTCCGTTCGGGGACTGTACCATTAAAGGCTAGCAAACGTGACCTAACTACCATTCAGGGGCAATGAGGGTCAAGCGTCCTGAGTGACCTAACCATAGTGCAAGGTCACTGAGGGGCAGGCATCAGAACAAAAGTTTCATTCTCAAAAACGTTCAAATTACGATATAGTGAAACAACATTAATCTAGCCGCGGGATGCCAGGCTCGCCTCGTCCCACAACAATTCTGCTCACAGGACTCCGCTAGTGGTCTAAAAAACTGGTGCTGCCCAATAACGAACTAATACAACAAAAACACCGAAGGCAGTACCTACACGGCCGAGGCGGCCTCCCACCAAGGCTTGTATCTCCTAAACATTTGTAAACACACGCCGCTGCCGACTACCAATAGGCTTATATTTCAATCCTTACCTCGGTGGTAACGTCTATTAGGCATAATAAATGACATTTTATTTATATATATGAGATACACCTTCTCTACACCTCCTCATCGAGGTGGTGTAAATCTACGCCATAATATTGGCCCTGTGACGTCACGGAAATGGAGTAAGTACGCTTGCTGGATCCAGCCAGGGAGGGTTGGCGCAGACTTGCACCGAGGGGTAAAGTCTGGCGTTGTGACGTCATCGATTTGGCGCAGATGTAGCTCCTGATCCAAGAAAGTTTTCGAAAGAGGAGTATCTCAGACTTACACTGACATACACCGGCGTATGTGTTTGCTGGATCTGGCCCTGATGATGCCAAGTGCCTTTGGCGAAACGTTGGCCGCATAAACAACCCAAGTATGACGAGTGTCTTTGTCACCCTGAAATATCAAGATGTACTACCAACTAAGAAAATCAACTAAGAATCTTCCCAGCAGCCCAGGGAGGGCAGGTATACACAGATCGTCGCGTAAGCTACACTCTTACCATGCCTAGCCTGATGATGCCAAGTGCCTTTGGCGAAACGTTGCGCATAAACAACCCCAAGTATGACAAGTGTCTTTGTCACCCTGAAATATCAAGATATATATATATATATATATATATATATATATATATATATATATATATATATATATATATATATATATATATATATATATATATATTCGTCTGTGGGGGAAGGGGCTATGCAGTATAAGTGAACTGTATTGTATCTGTGTTGTTCCTTTGCGGATATTCTCGGCGTCGCGGGATACTGAAAGAAATTTGCTTCCTAAGGAATTCTATAATTATAATTTATACAGTAAATAAAATAAAAATAGATGTTTCTCAGAGGCGGCAATTCATTTAGCATTCCGAAGTAGTGAGGGTAACAACCTTCTTAGATGATTGACGGTGTGTGGTATGTTACTTATATGCTGGTATCTTCCTTATCTATTACAAAGAGATGAAGCAATTTAATCCAGTGCATTCATTTACTTAACCATCAGACATACTTTGCACCAAAGAAAAGAAGAAAATAGACACCAAATTGCTCGTAACTGGGGGCGGGCGCTCTGGGCACCACATAAATTTTTGAAAATTGTGCACTTTCCAGGGTCAATCTGAGGTCTATGGAGGGATATGTTAGACTATATAAGTGATATTCAGTCATAAAAAAAACATTTTCCAACAAACATTGAGGAAGAATAAAACGAAAGTTCATCTGAGAGTCTCAGGTCCATTTTCTCTGCTGGTGAGTATAATAATCCAAGCTGGAAATGTGAAAGTTCATGCTTTCAGGCACGAAAGGACAGAAATGGTCCAGCTACATCACGAAAAGTGGTAAACATGCGTAAGATATAATGAAATTTCACCATCATTACCATCATCATAATTAATATATTTGTTGTTGATTTTGATGATTATTTGTTAATGATGATGATATCGTCGCCATAATTACCATAACAAAGACCTGTTCAACGCTTTGTAAGGAAGATGAGACGAGAATGGCGCCCTAATAATCATGAATCACATGCGTCTCTTTGGGTGAGATAACAGTAATTACCTAATCACCCTATCATTACTCACGCACTGATGATTACTTAATTCTGTCTGTACCCTTCCCTCTCTGTCTCCTTTCTCTCTCCTTTCCTTTCTATTGTTTTCTCTTCTCCTGTCCCCTCTCCCTCTTCCTCTTTCCTATTTATTTCCTTTCTTTTCTATGGTTTCCCCGTCTCCTGCCTCCTCCCTCTTTCTCTTTCCTTTCCTTACTTCTATACATTTCCGCACACTATTATTCTTCCCATCCTTCACTTCTTCCTTCCTTTCTTCCTCCTTCCTTCTTTTTCTGCCTCTTTTCCTTTATTTTCTCTTGTTTTCCCTGTCTCCTCGCCACATGCTATCCCACCACCACCACCACCACCACCACCACCGCCACCACCACCACCGCCACCGCCACCACCGCCACCACCACCACCACCACCACCCCCACCCCCCACCACACCGCCCCACCACCACCACCACACCACCACCACCACCACCACCACCACCACCACCACCACCACCACACCACCACCACCACCACCACCCACCCCACACCACCACCACCACACCACCACCACACCACCACCACCACCCGCCACCGCCACCCCACCACCACCACCACCACCCCACCACCACCACCACCCACCACCACCCACCACCACCACCACCATCACCACCACCACACCACCACCCACCACTCTACCACCACCACCACACCACCACCACCACCCCCCACCACCACTCACCACCACCACCACCACCACCACCACCCCACCACCACCACCACCACTACCACCCCACCCCACCCACCCACCACCACCACCACCACCACCACCACCACCACCACCACCCCCCACCTCTACCACCCCCACCACCACCACCACCACCACCACCACCACCACCCCACCACCTACCACCACCACCACCACCTCTACCACCACCTCTACCACCACACCACCACCACCACCACCACCACCCCACCCACCACCACCACCACCACCATCACCACCAACCACACCACCATTCTACCACCACCACCACCCACCACACCACCACCATCACACCCCACCACCACCCCACCCACCACCACCACCACACCACCACACCACCACCACCACACACCACCACCACCACCACCCCCACCACCACCACCACCACCATCACCACCACCACCACCACCCCCCACCACCACCACCACCACCACCACCATCACCACCACCACCCACCACCAACCACACACCACACCACCACCACCACACCACCACCCACAACCACCACCACCACCACCCACCACACACCACCACACCACCACCACCACCACCCACCATCACCACCACCACCACCACCACCACCACCACCACCACCACACAGACTTAACTCCACGCACTCGACATTTCGCGTTTGACTTCGACCTTCAATTTCACGCCAGAATGTTGGAGTCGACGAGACGAGTAAAAATAACCTGTGGAAAGTGTGACACCTTGTTTCTAAAAGTGAGGGTAGAAAAATAAGGTCAAAAATAGATAAAAAGGTCACTAGATAATAAAAGCATACAGGATTTCCCTTCAGAATGTGTAAGCGCTTGAAATATCTATTGAAATATATGTATAGTTATATATATATTTTTGTGTGTGTGCAACGTTTTTCTTTCAACATAAAACCGAAATGGAAGAGAGAAAAACGAAAATAAAACTGCGAAAGGACAGCTAAGTAATTAAATTGACAAATACGAGGAAAAAAATGTACGCAACGTATGTGTGTGTGTATTTAAAGGGCGGGGCTGTACGAGAGAGAGAGAGAGAAGAGAGAAGGCGAGAGAGAGAGGAGAGAGAGAGAGAGAGAAGAGAGAGAGAGAGAGAGAGAGAGAGAGAGAGAGAGAGAGAGAGAAGAAGAGAGAGAGAGAGAGAGAGAGAGAGAGAGAGAGAGAGAGAGAAGCTTGTTGCAGTGTTGTATACAGTGTTTATATTATCTATTCAGATCTATCAGCCAATCACAAGGCTGTCACGTGATAAATAATGTTTACAAACATTAATCAGCTGATTACTCAGCTGGCATCTGGGTTGACACAACAAATCGATGTATCATGTTTAAAGCGATAAGGAAGGGTTTGATGATGATGATTGAAGAATTTCGTCAGTTATTGACGCAGCTGAGATGGATCTCGGCTGTAACCAGACAGCTCTCTCGCAGACTACCCCGAGCAGAGAGCTGTCTGCTAGTGCTTATAGTGTTGGCCGAAGCCAGCACCCCGGGAGGCGGGTTACAAACCCCCGGTACCCATTCACTGCTGGGTGGACAGGGGCTCGGGTTTTAAGGAAACAGCCCAACTGTTTACGCTCCATCCGGGGATCGAACCCGGGACTTCTCGGTTGTGAACAGAGTGTGCTTCCCCTACACTAAGGGGATACAGTTGATTCGGGCCGCCAGTTGAATCAGGCCGCCTATATTAAATGCATACTGGACGAGTTTCGCGGTCGTTTTCAGAGACACCGACTATGTGTTCTTGGCCTACAATAGGTGCTTGTTCTAACGGAGAGTTTTATTTTGCGCAAAAAANCCTTATTTTTTTTCTTCCATACGCTTAATAATTTAAATTTTTCTCTTTTTCCCTTACAGCTTAATTATTTTTAGTTAATTTTTTCTCTCCTTTTTTCTACCCAAAAAAGCTTAATATTCAATAGATTTTTCTTCACATACAGCTTACAAAGAAAACTTCAAATACACTAATTTTTTTTTTCTATTTTTTTTTTACCCCTACAGCTTTACATAATATTTCTTCCCATACAGCTTAATTATTTTACTTATATTATTTTCTTCCTACAAAACAACTTATATATTTTTCTTTACAGCTTTTATAATATTTTTCTTTCCTACACAGCTTTTTTTCAAGGTGTAAGTCTCTGAGTGACCCTGAAAGTCATAATCTTATGCACAACCAGGCCACAATGAGCAGCTGGCGCCTGTGACACCCCCCCCTTGAGGGGCTAATACTCACTGCGGTGAGGGGGACCTGGAGCCGTGCTAACTAACACTTATATACCGGAAGGAACTTTAAAACCTTCTTTCTATCATTGCAGGAAGCTTGACAACTACTGCAGGAGAATTGGACCTAACTATCGGGGATGATCTGCATAAGAAGATAATAAAATAAGGGAGCTACAAGAGGCTGCGAGACCTACACGTGGTAGTTCCTGCAAGTCTATAAGAAGTCAATGATATTATAAGAAGTCTCTACAATTCTTCCATCAAAAAAAAAGATTCACAGCGTCTTTAGTAAATATTCGGTGAGCAGAAAGGTTTCATGTATCATTACTTCTCAGATGTTTGATACTCTTAATCCTTTTGCCTCGGACGGTCTTACTAATGAATGTTGTGTGTAAGAGTGTATGAGTGCATGTAAGTTGTGAGTAAGAGCTGACAAGTGCGTGTGTGAGGGTTGTGTGTGTGTGTGTGTGTGTGTATGTGAGGGCTGTGTCGGTGTGTGTGAGGGCTGTAGTGTGCATGAGCGTGTGTGTGTGTGGGTGTGTCGTCGGTGTGAAGATGAGATACTGACAGACTGCGATATGTAAGTTTTAAGTATTCAAGACTGTAAAGCGTACGTTATGAGTAGTATGAACTATGGTATAGGTATGATACAACAATGTTCAATAAAATTTAATTCACATGAGTTTTGAATCTGAATAAAAAACTCTTGTGCATACTAATAAGCTTGACTATGGTAAGTGTCATGAAAAACTAAAATCCTAGGAAGTCAGTCACTCTTGGACAAAGTGGTCACGTGTATGGATGAGACCTGAATCACAACTTACAGGTAAAGAGTTAGAGACTTTTCAGTATTTCAGTATTGCTATGCGAGGTTACATGTTCTTACTTAACCCTTCACATACCCAGATCTTGTCATATTTGCTATATAAAACGTCTTTCTCCAACCATAAAATACGAAAAATAACTGAATATACCAAAATTAGTAAGTGGACAAGGACACTAAACACGTAGCTATAAAACATTGCTTCATATTCACTCAATCTTTCTAATGTACCCAACATTACAATGAAATTACGCTCTTGGGTTCAACCGCTTCAAACCAAATTGCCGTGAAGCTGTCATTATGTGTAAGAATTGATTGAAAAGTCCTTGAATTACTGTTAGACAATTATCATTATCACTTGCATTATCACCATCACTTCATAATCATCAATTACCCCATATTATCACAAAACATCAGTAGGGCTAAATTAAAAATTTCATCCCAAAGTTTCAGTTATTATTGAAATTCCCCATTAATTATGAGACTTATCATTATCATTATCATCAATCATTTCATCATGTCACCATTATTATCACAAAACCATCATTATAAACTCATTACAATCATCCCCACTTCATTTATCACCACCATCATCATTATTATCACTATCATTATCACCATCATTTTCACCATCATTATCATTATCACTCATTATCACCATCACCACATCATTATCACCACCATCATCATCATCACGAGCCTTAAAAGAAACCCTGAAGAAGAAGGACAAAGAGGCTATAAATAAGGATGACGAAAATAAGTCAGATCAATATGGAGATAATAAAAGAAGAGTAATTAAGAACAAATAATGAGCCCCAGACAGTCATTAGTGAGCTCAGCAGGACAACAATTGAATACCTATATACAACAACAAAAGTCAGTCCCATTACCCCGCTAACGAAGAGACTCGATGAATGGCAATGAATAGATGTTTTTTTAATGTATTCAAAACAACAAATCTGAATATCTATAAAAACACTGATGGAAATAAAAAAATATGAGGTGGATGTGGAGAGACAAAAAATATAACACAATTTCAATCATCCCATCCATCGCGCACCACACACACACACACACAACCACACACAACAACCCCCACACCTAACACCCCACACCACACAACACACCAACACAACCCCAAAAATAAACATAAAACACACCTCGACGCTAACAAAAGCATACACGTAATGAGAGCGTGACTCTCATCACCTTTAACAAAACACCACACCACAAAAATCACCCCCACCCCCACAATCACCACACACCATCACCCAACCAAACATTACACACCACCAACAACACACACCCCACCATTAACCTCCACCACCAACCACCCCACCACCATCACCAAACCCACCATCAAACACACCACCACCAACACCATTCACCACCACCCCACCACCACACCATTACCCCACCAATCACCACCCACACCACCACCACCCCCATCACACATCACCACCACCACCCACCCACCATCACACCACACACCACCACCATCCCCATCCACCACACACCACCCACACCCCACCACCACCACCACCACCAACCCACCACACACCACCTCACCACCACACCATCCCCACCACCATCCCACCACCATCACCACTCACATCACCACCCCCCCCATCAAGTAGTTAATCTTTTCGTATTTCGTAATCTATAGTAGTGATTTCAGAACGTGTGTGTGTGTGTGAGTATGTGTGTGTGTGTGTGTGTGTGTGTGTGTGGCAAGGGAGTCAGGTGAAGAAAATGAGTAAAAGAAGGAGTGAAAAGGTCAGAAATGAGGTCAAAGAAGACCAAGAAAAAAAAAAAGGAAGAAAAAGAAAAGAAAACTACAAAGAGAGAAAAAAAAAAAAGAAAAAAAAAGTCAGAAATGAGGGAAAAGAAAAAGAAGCTAAAAAAAAAAAAAACTGAAAAAGAAAAATGGCAAAAAAATTAAGTGGAGGCGAAAGAGAACGAGCATAACAACACCGCTAAAGAACAGGTACAGCACAGGAACAGCACAGGTACGTAGTCAGAGGGATGAGTTAGCCGCCAGCCCGCACAGGGGAAGCACCGGAGGACACGCTACTTGAAGGGAACGTGTGATGATCGTGGCCGCCGGTTGGTCATTACAGCTGGAGAACTAGATCGATTACCTTTTGTGGAGTGGCGCGTGACACGGAGGAGAGGGAGAGATAAAGGTGGAAGAGGAGGAGGAGAGGAGGTAAAGGTGGAAGGAAGGAGGAGGAAGGAGGTAAAGGTGGAAGGAAGGAGGAGGAAGGAGATAAAGGTGGAAGGAAGGAGGAGGAAGGAGATAAAGGTGGAAGGAAGGAGGAGGAGGAGATAAAGGTGGAAGGAAGGAGGAGGAAGGAGATAGGGTGGAAGGAAGGAGGAGGAAGGAGATAAAGGTGGAAGGAAGGAGAGGAACGAGATAAAGGTGGAAGAAGGTAAGGAGGTAAAGGGGGAAGGTATGAGGAGGTGAGAATGAAGTGGAAGGAAAGGAGGGAAGAGATATAGATGGAAGGAAGGAGGAGGAAGGAGTAGATAGGGTTGTAACCAGTAGTTCTCGATAGAATATATAAACTTTAATAAGGAAGTCTATTTTCTGAAGGAGGAAGGAAAGGATAGGATGGTAGCCAAGTAGTTCTCGATAGGATGTCAAAATAAGGAAGTTTATTTTCTGAAGGAGGAAGAAGGAAGAAGATAGGGTGGTAGAAAAAATGTCTAAATAAGGAAGTGTATATTCTGAAGGAAGGAAGGAAGGAAGGAAGGAAGGAAGACAGTGTGGTAGCAAAATAGATCTCGGTAGAATGTCAAAATAAATAAGTCTATTTTCGGAGTCCGCCAAGTATTGGAAGGCGAGTTTAATTATGACTCCTGTAAGATTGACGAGCGAGTGTGTGGTGTTCCTATTTTCAGCACAGGTGTATTGCTAAGGCGACGGACTCTCTCTCTCTCTCTCTCTCTCTCTCTCTCTCTCTCTCTCTCTCTCTCTCTCTCTCTCTCTCTCTCTCTCTACCTTGACACGCCCACCAGGTCATCAGGAAGCAAGGTCACGTGATGAGGGGGGAGGGAAGGGGACGTCATGTGTTATTAAAGGTCTTGTGTTGCTAGTCTTCAGGTGTTGATTAGTAGTGCTATGATTGTGTTCGTTTCTATGTGCAGTGGTGAAAGGAAGAACAAGGGGCCTGAACATACGTAGATAGAAAACAATCATTGCATTTTCTAGCACATAAGTATAAGAATAACAACCAACAGAACGTGATTTACATACAAATTCAAGATAAGAGTTAACAATAAAGTGGAAGGCTCCTCCCCACCCCTCCCAACAGTACTTTTTAGCACAAAGTATAAGAATAAAAACAAACAGATCATTCTATACATACATATTATAGAAACCAGTTAAATAAAGTGGAAGGCTCCTCCCCACCCCTCTCTACTAAATGACACTATCGGAAGGCGAGAAAGGGGAACGCACCTTATCTGCAGCAAAGATCAGACATGGATATTTTTCATAGGACAGAAGAAGAGGAGGTTATGAAGCGAGGATTGAGAGCATTGGACTCATAGCTTCCGGACCTCAGGAGAAATGGATAAACGCGCGCTCAATGTAAGGAGAAAATGAAGGGATTAAACGGGCCTCTTGAGGTTGTCCGGGAGGAATAGTGCCAGAGGAGGAGAGGGAGGAGGGAGGAGGAGGGAGGGAGGAGAGGAGAGTGGAGAGGAGGGGGGCATGGGGAGGAAGTGCGAGGAGCGATGTTGAGGGATGTGCGAGGAAAAAGGACGTGTTGATAGCGCCAATCAAATGTTAAAATTCATAGTCACTGTACCCGCACACAGGAAAACACCAAGACCTTGAACCCTCACAACCTCATCACAACTCACAGTCATAATAGATTGTAGATCTTCACCCTTTTACCAGGACCCAAAAATAATTACAACCTACTCTCATATCACTTAACCATCTCCTAACGAGGTCTCACAGGCGAGAAAGGTACTCAGACTGTGTACAGAGTGTTTTTGGTTAGCGGTGGAGTCGGAATAAATTTAAATTCTTGACTCTTTCCTCACTTATTAGTGTTTTTGGTGTTCTGAGCGTTCAGCAGGTCTCGAGAACCTAAACCACTAAAAGGGGGAGAGGACCTAACCTTTACCGGGACCAAAAAAGAATTGAACTTATTTCCCCATACTCTCGAGTTGGAGGCAAGGACTGAATGTAACAGTGGTTAGAAATTAGAGGTCAGCTTATTTATTTTTTTTTAACTTCCACTTTATCTATTACGGGCATTGAAGGGGGGAGGTCTGCCCTATCGCCCCCCCCCCTAAATCCCTGCGCCGACCCATATTAGTAATGAACCCACCCTATCTACATACTGCTAAGGATCTGAGGGACTCATTAGGTCTAGCAGTGAACAGTGCTTAGCAAATAAGAACTGGTCCGCATTCATATCTTTCAGAGACAAGGTTTTCCGGGGTGGGGCCCTGGCGGGGCAGGCCTAGGATGAGCTGAGCTCGACACTAAATGCCACTTTCCCCTGCCAGTACTGCTCCGTCTGAGATGTGAGGACTCGACAGAGTTCGAGCGTGAGTGTCCAGGGCAAAGAAAGCCCCGTGCCGCCTGCAGGGGCTGGCCACTGGCTACCGGCACCGCACCCAACGCTGACGGTGTGCCGCCACAGGTTGAGTGGGCCAGCCTGTGTCGAGGCTGAGGACTATCATCAAAGGTACTTTAGTGCCCGTAGCATAGGAGTAGGATGAAGAGCTAGTGTGTATCAGGAGATGAAAGCACTTTCGTCACGCAGATGATCGCTGGGTGGACATGTGAAGTGCGGGACACGGTGTGAGGCTCGACTGAGCAATCGTGTTTCCATTCGGAAGCCGGCGCGCGGGAGAGCTGAGAGAGAAGTTAGTGTTCATTAAATATATAATATTATACATATATATAAAATGAAAATAGACTGTTTTCCTCCAAGCAGTCAATTCATTACCATTCGTAGTGGGGGAACTACACGTCCAAAGTGAATGATGGTGAACTGTATTTATATTCTATGTTGTATCTTTATCATATTTTACAAGACGTTCGCGGGAATATGACAGAAATCTTCCATAATAATATTTGACAAAGATAAAATAAATGATGTTTTCCAATTTCTCGTGAGGTAACAGCTTCGGGATCTGAAGTAGAAATTTCTTCAGATTCTTATTATTAATACATTGAATAGTATGTATTACAACGCACATTACATTATGACGGAAAATGTAATGAATAGCTCATTTGCTCTGCCTACTCTACTGCGGTATCTTCTTCATCTATTACGAATTACATGCAATTGAATCCAGTCATTGAATTCTACTACTCTCTCTCTCTCTCCTCTTCTCGTCCTCTCCTTCCGTCTCAACTCTCTCTTCTCTCTCTATATCTCTCTAGTCTCTCTCTATCTCTTGTTCTCTCTCTCTTCTCTCTCTCTCTCTCTCTCTCTCTCTCTCTCTCTCTCTCTCTCTCTCTCTCTCCAGTGGCGGTTCTAGCACTAAAAAACTGGGGGGCCAACTTGGGGCCAAGGTAAATGTGAGGGGGCAAAACAAAAGTTTCGAGGGCCTGTAACTGGGGGGCGGGGTGGGGGGGGGGTGCTCTGGGCACCACAGAAATTTTTGAAAGTTGTGCACTTTCCAGGGTCAATCTGAGGTCTAAGGATGGATATGTTAGATTATCTAAGTCAGGGTTCTTCAAAGTACGGGTCGCGACCCAATACTGGGTCGCGAGCTTTTGTTCAGTGGGTCGCCACGTCATAAATTATATAAATAATATGTGAAATACATTAAGAGAGAGAGAGAGAGAGAGAGAGAGAGAGAGAGAGAGAGAGAGAGAGAGAGAGAGAGAGAGAGAGAGAGAGAGAGAGAGAGAGAAAAAAAGAAAGGGGTAATGCCGATGGGAGAAGGCAGGACATGTACGCATAATCTTCACTTGCCAATCATTCAATACTGCTTTTCTCTACTTACGTAGTTACAATTTGCACAGTACTTCTACATATTTTTTAAATACTTTTAATAAATAAAATTTACATTGGCACACTCGAACATATGCAATCATTTTGAATCCATAGATGCATGTATGTATATATGCATGCACTTATATATGCACTTATATATGCAATGCACTTATATGCATTTATATGCATATGTATGTATGTATGTATGTATGTATGTAATTGTAAAAAAAATCACATCGGAGACAGAAAGCAGCAACAGACGCACAATAGGGTCGTGAATGTAATGCATAAAATCAAACTGGGTCGCAATGAAAAAAGTTTGAAGAACACTGCTCTAGGTGATATTCAGTCATAAAAAAAACAATTTTAAAAAAAACATTGAGGAAGAATTGAACGAAAGTTCATCTGAGAGTCTCAGGTCCATTTTCTCTGCTGGTGAGTATAATAATCCAAGCTGGAAATGTGAAAGTTCATGCTCTCGGGTACGTTTTATTGAAATGAAAGACCAATAGTGAGCACAATACCAAACATGATAAACAATTATGATGCAAAAAATATGGCAGTTTATACAATGCACATCAACAGAAGTGTATTATGTACGTACATAAGTCTACCTATAAACCCATACGTTGAAAATACTGTAGACCAATAGCTATGATTTTCAGACATGGGCATGCAAATGCTACATTAGACACAATGCTGGTGATACGTTGTTCATTCGGCAGCAATATATTTAGTGCAGCTTAATCCTACGATTATCATGCCGACTGTCAAATTCATCAACAAAGCAATCTAAATAAATTCCTTCAGCGAGTGCACTTTCAATCGACGCACTTTTCAATCGAAACCCTGGCGATTCTGTTCATGCATACATACGACCACAGCCCGGGCCCAATCACACAAGTTTGTTTAATTACTTAGCACAAAACCTGACGACAGTGATGGCCACAGATATTCGGTAATGTATTATGATATGGCATACCAAATAATAAGAACATAAGAACAAAAGAAAATAAGGAAGCTACAAGAGGCCGCGAGACCTACACGTGGTAGTTTCTGTTACTTAACTCTATCTATATCCACCTTTCTTCCCCATCCATGAAATTATCCAGCCTCCTTTTAAAGCTCCCTATGACTCCGCACTGACCACCTGACGACTGAGTCCATTCCAATCATTCACCACCCTATTTGTGAACCAATTTTTCCCTATCTGCTTTTCAAATCTACGCTTTTCCAGTTTGAATCCGTTACTTCTTGTTCTACCCTGATTACTAGCCTTTATTGTATCCCTTTAACCACTTAAAAACTTCTCTCAGATCTCCCCTTACTCTGCGTCTCTCGAGTGAGTGTAAATTTAATAGCTTCAATCTCTTCTCATAACTAAAATTACGCATCCTCTGTATCATTTTGGTCATCTTTTTCTGCACTGACTCTAGCAAGGCTTGAGATTGATTGATTTAATGCCAACAAAAGGGGAATGTGCCAGTAGGCTTGAGAGAGAGAGAGAGAGAGAGAGAGAGAGAGAGAGAGAGAGAGAGAGAGAGAGAGAGAGAGAGAGAGAGAGAGAGAGAGAGAGAGAGAGAGAGAGAGAGAGAAAGAAAGAAAGAAAGAAAGAAAGAAAGAAAGAGAAAAAAAATAGGGGTAGTCTCGTGGCATGACATGTAGTGAAGATATAGTGAGAGATTGGAGTTAGGGCGATGAGTGAGCGGTGATAGGCTGTCGCAGTCCTCCTCCCCAACTCCAAGCTCCCTTCCCTGGGTTCCAATATTAAAAAAAATCATCCTTAATATTGCCGGGGTGCCTGCAATCACGAACCTGAGGAAGGTAAAGATAGACTGAAGATGCAGCCTTTCATAGACTACTACGAGGTGCTTAACGTGAGCCGCCACGCCACTCCCGACGAAGTGAAGAGAGCCTACCGCCGGCTCGCCCTCCTTCACCACCCGGACAAAAACCCGGACGACGTGGTGGAGTCGGCAGAGAGGTTCAAGGTGATCAAGGCCGCCGCGGACACGCTCTCCGACCCCCGGCAGGCGGCGCGCTATGACCGGGAGTACCGCGAGTACCAGCACAAGAGGAAGAGGCAGGAGCGAGGCGGGGAGAGGGACCACAAGAGGAGGAGACAGGATCGCGAGGCAGAAAGGCCGGACAAGAGAACACGCCACCAAGACGAGGAGGATGAAGGCGAGGATAGCAATGAAGACGAGTTTTGGCGAAGTACAAAGAGATAGAGAAGAGACATTAGCAAGGAGAAGGAGAAGATGAGAAGGAAGCAGGAAGAGGCAAGGAGAAAAAGATACGAGAGAAGGAAGCGATGGCAAGACAAAGGAAAGAGAGGTGAAGATCTTTCCGGGGCAGAGACGGACGAGGCGAAGACTGACTCTGAAGACGATTCAGAGCAAGAACAAGAGAGTGAGCGGCGGTCGTAGAACTAGGATTCAGATTCTTCTTACGAGACCGAGGACAGCCCTTGCTCCTCCAGTGACTCGGAGTCCGAGGACGAGTCCGAGCTGTCGACGCCGTCTGAAGAGTCCGAGGAAGAAGTCAACCCTTTCTGTCGTAGCGACGACCCTGACTTCGAGCCCCAGTCCGAGGCGTCGAGTGACTCTTCCACCGATGAGGAGTCCGAGGCGACGAGTGACTCTTCCACCAACGAGGAGTCCGAGAGCGACGCGTCCCTCGACGACGAGTGCGAGGAGGAGTCTGGGAACGAGACTTCCTGCAGCGACAGGCTCTTCTGGTCCTGGGACTCCGCTTTGGCGGCGGTCTGGCGATGAGGCGGAGGAGGCCTCGGCCACGGGCTCTGAGCCAGAGTGGCGGACCTCCACGGACTCCGAGGCGGAGGAGGAGGAACGGAGGCGGAACAAGAGACAGAAACGGAAGCGTGGACACGGCGGGAAAGAGGCCGGTGGTCCCAGCAAGAGAGGCAGATCGGAGTGAGTACATAACGTAGAGGAAGGCTTGAAGGATACTTAAGAGTGTCTTTATGGCTGAGCTGATGACTCGGAATCCTGACGTGTGGACGGGTCTCGCCTCCCACCCAGGCCTTCCATCACACTCCTGACTATTCTTATTCTTGACATGTATTGTTTTAACACCTATCAAAACATTCAGTATTGCTTTATGCTACTTCAAGTGTTATATATATATATATATATATATATATATATATATATATATATATATATATATATATATATATATATATATATATATATATATAATATATAAAAGATAGATAGATAGATAGATAGATAGATAGATAGATATAGGTAGATAGATAGATATAGATTTATTTTTTCCCCATCATAAATAAGGTCTCCTAAACGTGTGGGGTGACACCAAAATGTTGGGCATTTTATATCCTAAAGACCACAAATTGTATATTCTCTGAGAGTGTAACTATAGATACGCTCTCGGAGAGTATACAGTTTGTGGTCTTTTAGGGGCAATTATGAAACACAATGTATATAATAACCCACTCCATAGACCACTATATCTCTAGTTGTTTTATGTGATAAAATAAATATTATGCTGATTCACTAGCTTTATATTACAGCTCAATAATAAATGTTTTTTACCGCAGACAAACGACAGATCTTTTGCATCTTTTCTGGGCCACTTTTTATTTCGGGTCTGGAAGGAGTCTATTTAATCGTTCATGAGTAATACAGTGGTCTATGCCCACTCCAAAACATCTGTGCTGCGCCGTACAATGGGTCGTGGCGTGAGGCAGGGAGTGTTTGCTTGTGCATGACTGCGTTTTGGTGTTGAAGCCGGGTGTTCATATATATATATATATATATATATATATATATAATATGCTATATATATATATTATATTACTATAATATATAGTATAATATATATAGTTGATACATCAATACGTATATATATGATATATATAAAGATTTATTGTAGTATATGTCGTATTCGATTTGAGGCAGACTTGAAGATATTACCAATATATAAGTAAACCATCAAAATGTCTGAATGAGCGTTTGTAAGTCAAAAGTGATCAATTGTTGTGCTGTTGTGATTTGAAGGTCACAGCTATTCACCCAAGCGGTATGTGTGGGTGTATCCACATCCAATCACTAGCGGGCACACCGCCAGCACAAAGGAGTCGGCGGTTGCCTCGCCTCCTGCCGCGATGAAAGCACGACGATGAGATATACGCACGACGCTTGTATGATGTTATTCGGCATAATAGGAACGCAGTCTACAAGAGCGCTGCTGATGATGGTTGATGAAAGTTCACATGACTAAAAATAATCAAATTAGCTATTATAACTAGTAAGTTGTCAGTATCATCCTGCATCATCCTCATCAGTGTTAAGCACTCAGTGTGTGCAGAAGATTTTCAGTGATTGTCCCTTCGGGGATCGAACTCCCGAGCCACACGAGAAGCCGCTACAGGCGCTAACCACTCTGCCACCGGCTCCCCACCCCACTTTTATTTCTTGAGAAAAAAAGAAAAACCAGGGAATAAGGTTGATGACGAGGAACAGTGTGAGGCAGAGGCTGGCGGCCTGGAGGAGATCTCGCAGACTCCCGAGGCACAACCCGAGCCTGAGGCGTCGCCGTCACGGAAGTGGAACGCGCGCTCCACGTCCTGCAGGAAAGGAGGAAGCTCCTCCACGTCCTCGTCGGCCACGCA
>JACEEZ010001794.1:37500-49165 GCA_016584305.1 Chionoecetes opilio
ACACTAGTCTCTCATGTTGATATTTCAGTGAGTGAACAGTAGTTATCTGAGCAAATAACGTGGAATAATGAGTGAGATGAGACATATCAACATGAGAGACTAGTTCCTGTTTTGACCCATGTTTCCTGTTATAGCACTCTTCAAACAGCATTTATGCTTGTGTTCTTGTTTTGACCCTCTCTTTCTCATAGCATAAATGCTGTTTGAAGAGTGCTATAACAGGAAACATGGGTCAAAACAGGAACTAGTCTCTCATGTTGATATGTCTCATCTCACTCATCATTACACGTTATTTGCTCAGATAACTACTGTTCACTTACTGAAATATCAACATGAGAGACTAGTGTTCCTGTTTTGACCCATGTCGAACTCCATTTATGCTATGAGAAAGAGAAAAGGAAGGGTGAATAAGGTACCGTACCCTATTTTGAGGTGGGACATTTTTAGCACGACACCGGCATCCTTGTTTACATTTTGGAGCAGCCGACGCCACGCAAGACTTGTACGAACTACACATTTCAATTAAATAAAAAGAAATGACCAATCTTGGGTGGTCAAGAGATGCTGTAGCATCTATATGTGGTATGTTTAGGGAAAATAAGTGCTGTAGCTATATAGGGAATATAGCTGTATAATTTTGTATAGTACTAATAGTAATATGGTGTAGATGAGAGGAGAAAAATAAAGAAGAGAGGAAGAAAATAAAGCCTTTGGTAGAGTAGCGTAGGAAAAATAAATAAGCTTTACTCTCTATATATACAAGACACGTGTATGATATGGTACTCTAAACAGCGAAGCCGACCGGACACCCCTGCTCTCTCTCTCTCTCTCTCTCTCTCTCTCTCTCTCTCTCTCTCTCTCTCTCTCTCTCTCATACAGGCAGGAGGTATTTGCAGTGGTCTCAGCTTGCCGTAAACATTTACTTTTTTACCTTTTTTCCCTGTCTATTTTTCCCCCTGAAGTTTCTGTGTTAAGTGACGGCGGCCAGCCATTAACTATGTAAATGTTGGCGCTTTTTTTTTGCTCTCTCTCTCTCTCTCTCTCTCTCTCTCTCTCTCTCTCTCTCTCTCTCTCTCTCTCTCCTCTCTCTCTCTCTCTCTCTACATGGAGGCGTCATTTCTGCTCCAGCTCTTAAACATTTCTTTTTTACTCTTCTACATGGAAGTTAATACTTTATGACGGCAGACACCAGAATCTATTAAATGTTTCTTTTTTACTTTTCCTTGGAAAGGAACCTCCCCTCCCTCACCCCACCTTCTCCCCCTCTCCCCTCACACCAACTTCCCCCTCAACACTGACCTTCCCCCCCTCACAACTTTCCTCTCCTCTAATACTTCATTCATAGACAACTAAGATACACCCCTTTCCCCTTTACCCTTCCCCCTCAAAACCAACCTTCCCCCCCTCAACACACACCTTCCCCCCTTAACACCACACCTTACTTCCCCTCAACACATAACCTCCCCCTCCCCCTCAACACCACACCTTCCCCCCCTCAACACTACACCTTCCCCCCCTCAACCACTACACCTTCCCCCCCTCAAACACCACCCCTTTCCCCCCCTCAACACACACCTTCCCCCCCCTCACACACCACACCTTCCCCCTCCCACACCTTCCCCTAACACCACACCTTCCCCCTCCCCCTTAACACCACACCTTCCCCCCCTTAACACCACACCTTCCCCCCTAACACCACACCTTCCCCCCCCTCAACACCACACCTTCCCCCTCCCCCTCAACACCACACCTTCCCCCTCCCCCTTAACACCACACCTTCCCCCCCTCAACACTACACCTTCCCCCCTCAACACCACACTTCCCCCCCTCAACACCACACCTTCCCCCCTCAACACCACACCTTCCCCCTCCCCCTTAAAAAAAACACCTTCCCCCTCCCCCTTAACACCACACCTTACCCCCTTAACACCACACCTTCCCCCCTCCCCTTAAAACACACCTTCCCCTTCCCCCTCCCCCTTAAAAACCCACCTTCCCCTCCCCCTTAATATCACACCTTCCCCCTTCCCCTTAACCAAACCTTTCCCCTTCCCCTTAACACCACCTCCTTCCCTTGTAGCACCCGTCTTCCTTTACGTTTCACACCTTTCCATAGCTTCTCCCCTCTACTAGCCTCCCTCTCTCTTTCTCTCTCTCCCTTCCCTCTATCTCTATCTCTCTCTTTCCCTCCCATTATCACCTTCCCCTCGCACACCTCCCCCTACCGTCATCACCCCACCGTCATCAATGTAACATATCCCACTCGGGCCGTGCGTTGCCTATATGACTATCGAACAGATTGTGTGAACCAGACATTCACGTGTGTCTATAAAACGAAAAACATCTAGGCCTTCTCTTACTGTCTACTGGAGAACTAAAAAAAAGAAGCTAAATTAGAAGATTCAACTATTATTCTGTTCTATGATTCTTATTATTCAGCTAGTATAGAAAATTATGATTAAGATGATAAGAAGATCAAACAAAATGAGGGTGTTTTCTATAACATCTCCAACGTTTTCCTTCTCGTTGTGCCATATGACCTCTGATGTCTGGCACACTCCCCTTTTTTGGCATTAAATCAATCAATCAATTTCCTTCACGTTCTGATATTTCGGAGGTTTTGGCTCTGCATCTCGTGTTGAAAAGTATTAAACCACAAGAATAACACTAAATGACGGTGTTTATGTAGGAACGAAGTGTTATAAAGACGATATAAAATAGTAACAGTAACACGGCAGTAACACAGCACACAGTAAAAGTACCCGAATCACCATTAGGTTCCTCAGGACTAAAAAAATTAATTCAGGGTTTTTCTTCGTTAGTGTCCCTGTCATCTCGATTAGACTGTTACTCCAGCTAAAGGAATCCCACAAGCAGGGTACTCTACGACCCTGCCCACAAGAACCCCAGAGGAAAGGAATGAAGAGACCAGAGAGGAGATTCCGATAATAACAAGGGAAATGCGGAAAAGAAACTAAGATCTAAGGATGGGGTTAATAGGTTTAATAGGGATAAGAAATAAAGGATGGGGGAAATAGGGGAAAAAACGAAGATCTAAGGATGGGGGAAATAGGGAAAAGAAACAAGATCTTCTCCTATTGAGGTAGAGGGAGAGACGCAGGAAAGTGTGTATAATAATTTTAAGGAAGAAGTTATTTACGTTTTACGAAGATGAAGTCTCGAGTTTGAAAAGTAAAAATAAAAGAATAGCTCCTTTTTTTCTTTGGTTTTCGTGCTCACTCCTGCAACAGCGTGGGATGGACAGGAGATGAAGGATTAATTAATATGACTGGTGTGTGTGTGTGTGTGTGTGTGTGTGTGTGTGTGTGTGTGTGTGTGTGTGTGTGTGTGTGTGTGTGTGTGTGTTCTGGGATAGACAGGTTATAATTATGTAGATATTTACCTGTGTTTTCTACCTTCATTAATTCCATATCTAACCTTTGTTTTTGTGCCCTTGAATTCTCCTCCTTCAGGCAGCTGCTACTTCGTTAATTCACCTTGTTAATTCCCCTCGTTAAGTCTTTACCTTTCCCTCCTTTTTTCCTCTTTCCCCTTCGACTTCTGATGTAGGGAGGATGGGTTAAGGGGAAAAAAGTTACACAGGAGAAAGGTTAAAAAAGGAAAACAGAGGAAAGATAAGATAAGATAAGATACTTTGATCCTATCTAGACACTTTGCATGTACTACCAAAGACAAGGTTATTGACACAGAGGAAAGAGGGAAAGAAGGAGACAGGGGAAAGAGGGAAAAAAGTAAAACAGGAAAGAGGGAAAAAAGGAAAACAGAGGAAAGAGGGAAAAAAGGAGACAGAGGAAAGAGGGGAAAAAGTAAGACAGAGGAAAGAGGGAAAAAAGCTAAACAGGGGAAAGAAGGAAAAATAAAACAGAGGAAAGAGGGAAAAAAGTAAAACAGAGAAAGAGGGAAAAAGTAAACAGAGGAAAGAGGGAAAAAAGTAAAACAGGGGAAAGAGGGAAAAAAGCACAACAGGGAAAGAGGGAAAAAAGTACACCAGAGGAAAGAGGGAAAAAAGTACAACAGGGGAAAGAGGGAAAAATTAAAACAGAGGAAAGAGGGAAAGAAAGAAAGCAGAGGAAAGAAGACCGTACAAGGATAATAAAATAAAGGGAGTGAAAAAGGGCGGATAGTAACACGAGGGAATTAAGGAGAAGAGAAAATTGATTAACATAGGAAAGAGAAACTGAAAAAATAATATATTGGGGATAAACAAAAACGGAAAAATTCAAGGTAAAACATATAGAATGGAAAAAATGTGAATAAAAAGGAAAATAATATGTGGAAAGTATAAAACAATAGGATAAAACTAGGAGAATAAAAATACAAAGACCAATTTCAAGGTAATTTTCTCCTCCTCTTCCACAATAGTAGAAGGAATGGGAGGCCGCTTATAAATAAATACTCTACCTCAGCCTCCTTTTCCTTTCCTTTCCCTCAAAATTATTCCCTTCCACCTATCATACTGTCAACCTCACGACCTCCATTTCTCCCCAATCCCCCTACCACCCAGAGCCTCTTCCCCTTTCCCCACCCTCAGTACAACCCTATTCCCCCTCTTTCCCCCCAATCCCCCTACTACCTAGCCACCCAGAGACCATTCCCCTCCCCTCCCCACCTCAGTACAACCCTATACCCCCTCTTCTACCCCCCCCCACCACCCAAGTCACCCTTTTTCGACATCAGTTCCTGTCCAGTCGATTCTCCGTCACCGTCAAATCTTATCCTACGTCCCTTCTACCCCCTACTCCCACCCCCCTCCCACCCCTATTCTTACCCCTACCCCCGACTCCCACCCCTTACCCCCTATTACTACCCCTACCCCCTACTCCTACCCCTACCTCCCCCTTCTACCCCCAACCCCCCACTCCTTCACCCCAATTCCTCAACCCCCCACCTCCCCCCTAATGATACAAATGAGATCCCTTCTTCTTGTTTTTATGTTTCTTTCTATATTTTACACGACTGTCTATTTGATACACACACACACACACACACAACACACACACACACACACATGAAAGACTTACTTACCCACAGGGATGGTGGTGAAAATCGGTGTGTGTGTGAGTGTGTGTGTGTGTGTGTGTGTGTGTGTGTGTGTGTGTGTGTGTGTGTGTGTGTGTGTATCTGTGTGTGTGTGTGTGTGTGTGTGTGTGTGTGTGTGTGTGTGTGTGTGTGTGTGTGTGTGTGTGTGTGTGTGTGTGTGTGTGTAGGAGGAAAAGGAGTGATGGGAGGAAGAGGTTGAAGAGAAAGAGGGAAAATGAGGAGGAAAAAGAATGGTGGACGTGAGATAATTGGATGGAGGAGAGGCTGAAAAGAAAAATAGTGGAGAGAAAGAAAGAGAATGTGAGAGAGAGAGAGAGAGAGAGAGAGAGAGAGAGAGAGAGAGAGAGAGAGAGAGAGAGAGAGAGAGAGAGAGAGAGAGAGAGAGAGAGAGAGAGAGAGAGAGAGAGAGAGAGAGAGAGAGAGAGAGAGAGATGGCAAAATTCAACGAAGGTTTTAGCAAAGGAAAGGAAGAAAGATAGATGTTCGGAAGCACTGATTGGAGAGTTCGAGACAAAACCTTAAAAAAATACTTTCGAAGCAAAACCAAAGATAGAAAAAAAATTGAGAAAAGCTAAAATGAGTGAAAATGTTCTGAAAGGAGAGAGAGAGAGAGAGAGAGAGAGAGAGAGAGAGAGAGAGAGAGAGAGAGAGAGAGAGAGAGAGAGAGAGAGAGAGAGAGAGAGGAGAGAGAGAGAGAGAGAGAGAGGAGAGGAGGGGAGGAGGAGAGAGAGGAGAGAGAGGAGGAAGAGAGAGAAAAGAGAAGAGATGAGAGGAGAGAGAGATAATGAAATACTCGAAAAAATGAAAGTGATGAGGAAAGAAAGTGGGAAGGGATTTTTTTGTGTTGGAGGGAAATGTGGAAGATGAAAAATGCTTGTATTGAAATATGAAGAAGGAGATAAAAGTATTGTCTAATGATGAAGGAGCGAAGGATTAGGAGGATAATGAGGGAGAGGAGGAGAGGAGAGAAAGATAATGATACAAAAGTTGCCAAAATTACACTTCTCATTTTTGTCCTTACGTGAACACATGAAAGAGAAAAAGAACTATGTTGAAAGAAAAAACGGATAATTTATAGTTTCACCCAACCAACGATTTTTTGATGCGCCTTATGTTTTTCTGGTGTGTTTTTATGCGTTTTGAATGAATCTGCTAACCGTTTCTGTCGCAATTTTTTTTTAAGTTTTCTTTTAGTTAGGTAAAGGTTAGGTTAGGTATAGCTTAGGTTAGGTTAGGTATGGATTAGGTTAGGTTTGGGTTCTTTTTTTTTTTTGTCATTTTTGGAAGAACAAAAAAAAAAAATTGCGACAGAAATGTTTAGCAGATTCATTCAAAACATATAAAAACACACCAGAAAAACATAAGGCGCATCAGAAAATCGTTGGTTGGGTGAAACTATAAATTGACCAAAAAAACTAACACACACACACACACACACACACACACACACTTAACACTCACGCATCATGAAGCTAAAATCAAAATACATGAAAATTTTGATGAACTAACTAATATTAACCATTTATATATAACCCAATTTAAATGACCACTTAACATCAAAAAAACTTTTAAACTTGTATATAACCACTACTACTACCACCACCACTACTACTACCACCACTACCACTACTACTACTACTACATACACGCAATAATTAGTAGCAGTGTATTAAATTAAAAGGCTAACTAATATTGCATCCATAGGTAACAGTCCCTAACGTAATTATACAATGTCTACTATAACATATTTACTATACTTTCTACTATATTACTTACTACTATGACTTATTAAATTACACCTTAATAACGACAGGTGAGGACCCGCTATGTATACTTAACAGGTACATAATTGTTATTCGGAAGGGCGCGTCGTCAACTTTTTCGCTTCTGCCCTGAGGAGGGGAGCGTAAATTGGAGGCGAGGTGACAGGTGTGGAGGCGAGGTGACAGGTGTGGGAGCGAGGAACAGGTGTGGAACAGGTGTGGGAGCGTTGGACTGGTGGTGGGTGGTGGTGGTGTGGTGTACAGAAAATTTGGAACCTTAGTACAATAAATGCATCTAAAAGTTTAGGATATTTTTATGAAATGGAAAATGCACGCACTCACGCACACACACACACAGACACACACACACACACACACACACACACCACACACACACACACACACACACACACACACACACACACACCACCACCACACACACACACAAGCTTACTTTCATGGATAAAATTGACCGTAAATTTCCTCTCTATGTACCATACCATCGTTTACGCCCACGAGAACGCAATTTCAAAGTGATATTGAAGTGGGAAAAATATCAAACGAGGTGGTAGTATAGTAATAGAAGTGGTAGAGATAGTAGTAGTAGAGGTAGAAGAGATAGTAGTAGTATTATAGTAGTAGTAATAATAGAGGAAGTAGTAGTAGTAATAATAGAGGTAGTAGTAGTAGTAGTAGTAGTAGTAGTAGTAGTAGTAGTAGTAGTAGTAGTAGTAGTAGTAGTAGTAGAGGTAGAAGAGATAGTAGTAGTATTATAGTAGTAGTAATAATAGAGGAAGTAGTAGTAGTAATAATAGAGATAGTAGTAGTAGTAATAATAGAGATGGTAGTAGTAGTAGTAGTAGTAGCAGTAGTAGAGATAGTAGTAGAGATAGTAGTAGCAGTAAAGCAGTAGTAGTAGAGATAGTAGTAGTAATAAGATGATCCTCCACATTTCTTTGTTTTTGCTATGATCATGAGACAAGGTTCTGCTAAAAAAAAAGTTGACTCACATGCAAGTAGAATCGACTATAAACGACAGAGAAAGCAGGAACGAGAAGAGAAAAAGCAGACGGAAGCAGGAAAGAAAGCAGGAACGAGAAAGCAGGAAAGAAAGCAAGGAACGAGAAAGAGGAAAGAAGCAGGAAGAGAAAGCAGGAAGAAACAGAAGGAAAGCAGGAGAGAAACAGAGAAAGCAGGAACGAGAAAGCAGGAACGAGAAAGCAGGAACGAGAAAGCAGGAAAGAAAGCAGGAAAGAAACAGAAGAAGAGAAGAGAAAGCAGGAAAGAAGCAGGAAGCGAGAAAGCAGGAAAAGAGGAAGCAGGAACAGAGAAAAGGAAAGCAGGAAAGAAAGCAGGAAGAGAAAGCAGGAACGAGAAAGCAGGAAAGAAGCAGGAAGAGAAAGCAGGAAAGAAAGCAGGAACGAGAAAGCAGGAAGAAAGCAGGAAAACGAAGAAAGCAGGAAAGAAAGCAGAGAACGAGAAAGAAGGAAAGAAAGCAGGAACGAGAAAGCAGGAAAGAAAGCGAAGGAACGAGAAAGCAAGGAAAGAAGCAAGAGAAACAGAAAAAGCTGACGAGAAAAAGGAAAGAATATAAAAAAAATGAAAAAAAGGGAAGATAGAGAATATAAGGAAAAGATAGAAAGAAAAGGAAAGATAGTAAAGAGACATGATTTATTTTTTACTTTAATTTTTTTCCGTTCTTAAGTTTCTCAACACCGCTGTGACAAGTTAAGGATAATTTATAGTTTCACCCAGCCAACGATTTTCTGATGCGCCTTATGTTTTTCTGGTGTGTTTTTATGTGTTTTGAATGAATCTGCTAACCGTTTCTGTCGCAATTTTTTTTTTTTTTTTAGGTAGATAAAGCCTAGATAAAGGTAGATAAAGTTTGTTGTAGTTTTTTTTTTTAGTTTGGTAAAGGTTAGGTTAGGTATAGGTTAGATTAGGTTAGGTATGGGTTAGGTTAGGGATAGGTAAAGGTTTGGTTAGGTTTAGGTTTTTTTTTTTTTTTTTTTGTCATTTTTGCAAAAAAAAAAAAAAAAAAAAATGTTTGCGACAAACGGTTAGCAGATTCATTCAAAACACATAAAAACACACCAAAAAACATAAGGCGCATCAGAAAATCGTTGGTTGGGTTAAACTATAAATTGACCCAAGTTAAGAACATAAGAACATAAGACAAGTTAAGCTGAAGCACAACACTCAAAGAAGACACTAAATTACTGTACCAATATTTCTATAGTTATTACTCTCATTATCACTCAAACGTTAAAAGGTCACGGAAATACTTTGAAGGTCACACTTACCGGGCGAGGTCAGGGCGAGGAGGGCAGCGAGGGGCAGCGTCCACATGGCGGGGGTGGAGGGAGGTCAGGAGGGTCAGGTCGTGACGCGAAGTAGTGGTGTCCTGCAGTAACCACCCTTAACAACTCACTAACTACCCAATACTTGTTCCTTGTCGCTTAAAGTCTCGTTCAACGCGCTGGTTATCGACCACACAACTATCTTTTTTGTAGTATTTATGTGTTTAGACTAGTGTGTATTTTCATCACTTCTTTTATGTTAAAGTTTCAAGTTGTTTTCAAAGTACTGTTCACGTTCTTCCAACACTGACTTGCAGCACGGAATTGTGGAGGTAAAGTTTTGTTTCAAGTTTGTTCGTTTTTCCTTTCAAGTGATTAATAAGAGTTATTTGTCGTATGTGTTCCCTGTGGTGCCCCTGGAGGGTGGTGGTGGCGTGGGGGCGTGTGGAGGCCTGCTTGGGCGCGTCCGTCACAATTTCAAGTGAAGCGAAAGAGTGGAAAGCCGCGAGAGACTGCACGCAACACACTCCTCACTGCCTGATGCTCAAACTGACGGCGCGGCGCGCGGTCGAGGGGCCGCGGGCGGCGGGCTAGCGTGTGTCATCGTCTGGCAGTTGTGACAGTGACAGCCAACCGTAGATAAATACTCTTATAGACTAGGAATTATTAAAGGGGCCCAGAAATTCACATGAGGGTAACGGTTTGTTTACAAGCTGTCACCCATGTAGGATTGAACCATGACACTCCTGAGTCATATTAGCCTGGTGCCCTTGATTTCTTGATTTGGGCCTCACAGTGGGTCCGCATTTGTGAAGAGGTCAACGCGAAATATCTGATTCTCAACATACAAAAACTTTCCTACTCCCAACTGCACCCTTCCCCTTCTTCCCTCCCTTCCCTTCATCCTACCGACCCATGCCCTTCCCTACCGATCCCTTCCTTCATTCTTAACCCAATTCACTGACAACTTGTTCGCTTGTCCCTTCTATTTACTGACCCTACAATATTTTCCTTAGTTTTTTTGACTGACCCCCTAGTGCTACTTTTCACAGTCCATCCAATCTGCATCTCTCATCAATCTCTCCCACCACACACTTACAAAGTCGAGACCAAAAAATTCAATAATACTATTAAGAAAAATATGAATACGTTGTCCCTTCAAAAGACAATACTTGATGTGAAGAAAAAAAATATGACAAGAAAATTTGCCATAGGGACTTTGAAGGGCAGTGCAGGAATTGTTTGTTAAGCGAGAAAAAAAAGTTGGATGGAAAGTTTATATCAAATCGTTGCCAAATTAGGCTCGTGAAAGTTTGTCTGGGGAAGGTTTCTGGGGGTGTCTAGTTGTGGGGGCATGTGGGGCTCTTAATACGAGGAATAAATTTGTATGTGGACTATGTGTTGTGCTGTACAAAATAAAAAATATAAAAAGTGTATGTATGTCTATAGAAAATTAGGTCCAGATTCTTAATTTTATTATTATTCTTTTGTGAAGTATTTGTGTTACTCAGAAGGAAATTTTGGATAAGTACTACCTATTATTTGTTTTTTTTCGAATTGGTTTCGTGTGTGTGTGTGATCTTTTTTTTTCTTTCTTTAAACAAGAAGACGAAAGATGTTGAAGTCATACTAGAATTTTGTTCTCTCTCCCTGTTCTTTGCCTCACAGCCGCCATCTCATTGAAAAGGTCACCGTCGGCAGTGACACGCACATTTTCAGATTTGGTTTTCATGGGATTAGATTGGTGGTGGTCGTGAGTGTACTATTCCTGAGGGTTGTTGAACCCTTCAGGCGGACCTGGGCCAAGGTCAGCATACGGAACCGGTGGTTGCGCACAAATCCGTTTAGGCGGCTGAGGTCCAAGATAAGCCGCCCCTTCGAAGAGTCCTTCTTGGGTACGATGAAAATGCGGGAAAGGAAGACCTTTCCCCGCGCCTTCTCCACTACCCCGGAGGAGTGCATGTCCGACACGTGGGCGGCGAGCACTGTGGAGACCGGCGTCCAAGAAGGAGGTCGCCGAAGGGGCGGTAGGGCTTAGTGCACTAGCTCTAAGGGGACCTAAAATAAAGTTTGTAACTGCATTATTGGTCATTTTATTGACATTTTTGTATTTTCGAGAAAATCAGATATTTCGCGATTGACCTCTTTCACAAAATCACCCACTGTGAGGTCCCAAATCAAAATATCAAGTGTCATCCAGGCTAATATTGCTCAGGAGGTGTCATGGTTCAATCCTAGCATGGGTGACAGCTTGTAACAAACCGTTACCTCTCATGTAAAATTTTGAGATTATTTACCAGTCTATTATTAACGCATGAGCTTTTGACTATAGAGACTTGTCGAGAGCTGCTTGGTATGGGAAAGGAGCCTGCATGGGAACTCGCGCGTGGTGACCCCCGGGAGTGGCGTCGTAGGGTGGGCGAGGCGACGCGCCCCCCGGCGTATGCCCCCAATGATTGATTGATTTTGACTATATTAGACTTTAATAGGGACGCCCATGCAAAACTTAGAAAAACGTAAGAATTTTTCGATGTTTAC